>QLSR01000082.1:2013355-2024709 GCA_031780015.1 Citrullus colocynthis
AAAAAAAAAAAAAAAGAAAAAACCGGAAGTAAAGAGAAGAAAAGAAAGGTTTAACATATTGCAAAGAGAAAGGAAAAAGAAAAAAAAAGATGGTGGAAGATTCAATTCGTCACAATTTCGGCGTGGACCAACGACGGTGACACTTCCTCATCTTGCAACAATCAGTTCTCGGTGTCCAACAACTTGTTTTAGTGTTATTCATTATTTTTTGTGAGTTTACCAGTTGTATTTCAGTATTAGTTTTGAATTACCCACTTCATAAGGGGTCCAAATATGTATGATTAAATTTAATCAGATACTAGCCAATAAAATTTCGAGTTGTGTTGGGTAAAAATAAGTGGTATAACGCTCTAAATTCCTTTTCAAACTAATTTGAGGTTTTTTAGATTTGTCTCTAATGCTTGGAAGCTCTTATTTATAGGTTCTAGGTAGTTTCAGCATTATTTGGGCACTTTCCAATAACGACCCAAGTTTTCGGCGAGCTTTTAGTGTTAAAACCCCATTTAGACTATTTTGAATTAGATTTAGGTGTTGTAGTTTAGTTTGTAACTATTGAGTACTCCCTGTTTGCAACTCGTGAGTTCGACGCATCCTTGGTTGATTTTTTACTAGGCCACTCCAAATTAACTCTAGTTGCATAACTATAATATCCCGAGTTTTAGGTAATTTTTAAAATTAGTTATCTTAAATAATTTTGATTTTATTCATTTTAATTTTGGAATTTAGAGCCAAAATTGAAATAATTTAAGGAGATAACTAATTTAAATTAATTTGATAAGAAATTTAAGAATTTTGGAGTTAATTTGATAAAATATTTGAAATTTGGAGAGGAAAAAGGAAAAGATTTAACTATATATATGTTTGTTAAAGATAATAAATAATTTATTTTCCTCTTCTTCTTTAAGTGGGTAGAAACCCTTAAGCACATATTTTAGTCTTGTCCACACTTTTTTAACCCGTACCCCACTTTTTTTTTTTATCACATTTTGTTTCCCTCCTCTTTTTTAAATTTCTCACTTTATTTTCCCATTCTTAAGGTCTTCCTCTCACTTTCCCTCACGATTTTCTCTTCCTCTCACCCTCAGTCTCAAAATCGCAGACCACACCATAATCATGCTCGTTCTTCGCCGTCATTGCACCTACAGAGTCGTCCATCCCCACCATCCACCTGAAGAGTCATCCATCACCACCGTCGCACTTGTTAGACGTCTGTTGCTCGTGAGTTTTTTTTTCTTTTTTTTGCCCCTTATTCTTGTAGATCAGTTGTTCTTGCCTGCTTTTTCTTCCTCTATTTTACTTTATGTTTAATATGCGTTCTTCACTAATTCATTGTCAATGTTCATATTTGTGTTGTTGCAGTTTAATAGATTAGAATGTTTTTCTTCAAATTTTGTGGATCATTACTTTCTCATATTTTGCACAAAGCTCCTCATAGAAAAAGGGATAGACACAAATGGGAAAAAGGGGGCAAAAATAGCGTTGAAATAGGGGACTTTTTTAATAAATATATTTTTAAAAAGAATTAAACACAAAAGATTTTGAGTGAAAAAAAGGAGAAATGAAAGAGAATAAGAATTAATGATGACAAAATCTATACTCATTGTGAGAAAAAAATAGAGAAATGAATTGGTCTTTCAGTTTCCCACAAATGAAAGAAAAGGATAACTAAAATTAGATTCAACCACTTATTAAGACCATATGAAATCTTAAGATTTTTAAGCCTTTTTTTTAAATTATCCTCTAAACTGCATAACACAAAAACAGAGGAAATTGTTTGTAAGATTGAAAAAAAGGACTAGAAAATTTAAGAATAAGTTGAAGAATCCAATAACATTATTCCATTGAAAAATAATCTGACGCACTGAGTTGCTTTTTTGCCTTTGATTTTTGGTTTTGTGTGTAGTGATTGATTTTTTGTTTTGTACTTTTGGAAATCCTTTTAGTTGTTCTCCATCAGAAGAAATTGAATGTTTGTTGGTAACAACTTTAGTGTAGAGGACAATGTTTGGTCTAGAAATGGTTTTGCATCTTTTCAAACTTATAAAAGTTGAAGATTGAAGATTTTTTTTTTTCTAGGGAAGTTTTATTCTTTCAATGTACAACCTTTTCGTGGTTATGTTTTGTGTGTGTACGGATTGGTGGGGATAGATATAATTTGTAATTTTGGAATAGTTCATATGGATTGGTAATTCTTGTAATTTTAGAATTGTTATATTGGGGTTAATAGTGTTCTCACTCTCTAAATATAGTTTCAAACTAAGTTTTGATTTTCAGAACATGTTTTTATTGCTTTAGGAGTCTTTCAAATAACTAAGGAGCACTTTGGAACCTTAGGCAAGTATTATTCTTATCGAAATTCTTATTTGTCCAAATATATAATTTGCTGGAATCAATTATGTGATATCAAGTGTTGGTATATTTTATGATGCAATTTATAAGGATATGTAATTGCCCAACATTTATACTTTTTATCATTTATTAAAATTAATTATATAACTTCTCAGGATTATCTTCTCTAATATATTTATCTGCTTGTAGATAACAAAATTCTAGGCAATTCATGTCGTGAAAAATGGATGAGACTATGAGTTTATGGTTTGCTTTATCATTGGAAGCTATAAAAGTGATGTTTTGTACATTTTTGCATAGTTGTTATTGATATTTCCTTTATATACTTTGGATATGACATTGATACTAGTTCACGTGGTGAAAGATGGATGAAACTACCGCATTTTTTTGGCCGTCAATGAAGGCCAAAATTGTAGTAACGTTGAACATTTTAGATTTTAAGGTAATTTTTTTTCTTTCTAATAAGTGTGTGACTAACCGAATTTCATTCCTAGGTGCAGAAGACACAACTTCTCTTATTTGAAGTCAATAACTGTTGGTTTACATTCTCATATCATTAAAAAATTGTTAGGGCAAGAACAGGAAGGGGATAGACCTTCAAATACTTAGGTGTTTTTAAAATCAAAGTTCAAAATTTGTTTATAGATGCATGTATATTATGTGTGACTATCCTGCATTTATAGTAGCCAATTCATCCATTTAGTGTCAGTATTATATGTTTGAGTTGGTTTTGATAAAGGATCACTTAGACAATTTTTAGGTACTTTATAATTGGTTTTGATAATCAAAGTGCCTCGTATGAACTATTTTGGTTGTTTTGGGAGTCAATTTGTTGTTTGTAAACCTTTTGGGTACTTTTTATATTGGTTTGAGAGTGAAAGTGTCACTAAGACACTTTTTAGGTAGTTTTTAGGTTTGGCTGGAGAGTGATAAAATGCACTTAAACATTTTTAGGTTGTCTTGAGAATCAAGGTATCACATACACACTTTTGGAAACTATTTAGATTGGTTTTTAGAGCCAGAATGACACTTGACATTTTTTGTTGTTTTGAGAATTAAAGGGTTACTTACGCACTTTTTGGAAATTTTATAGTTTATTTTGATAATCAAAGTGCACTTACATGAACTATTTTGGTTGTTTTGGGAGTTAAATTGTTTCTTTGGAAACTTTTAGATACTTTTTATGTTGGTTTGAGAGTGAAAGTGTCACTTAGACACTTTTTAGATAGTTTTTAGGTTTGGTTGGAGAGTAAAAGTTATCCTTAAGCATTGTAGATTGTTTTGAGAATCAATGTGTCACTTGCACACTTTTTGAAAATTGTTAGATTGGTTTTTAAAGCTAAAGTGACACTTAGGAATTTTTTGGTTATTTTGAGAAACAAAGGGTCATTTACACACTTTTTGGAAACTTTATAGTTGTTTTGATAATCAAAATGCACATATGAACTATTTTTGTTGTTTTAGGAGTTAAATTGTTTATTGGAAAACTTTTAAGTACTTTTTATGTTAGGTTGAGAGTGAAAGTGTCACTTAGACACCTTTTAGGTAATTTTTAGATTTGGTTGGAGAGTGAAAGTTACACTTAAGCATTTTTAGGCTTTTTTTTTTTTAGAATCAAGATGTCACTTACACACTTTTCGAAAATTGTCTAGGTTGGCTTTTGGAGCCAAAATGACATTTGGATATTTTTTTTGTTCTTTTGAGAATCAAAGTGTGACTTACACACTTTTTGAGCAAGATGATGTTTAATGAGTTGGGAAGATTGTGAACTTTTAAGAATGTATACCTTTTGAGTATTGTTATTATTGTTGACATTAATGTATTGAATTGAGTTCTGAAATGAATGTTGTTTTTTTTTACTACGTATTGGATAGATCCATTGAATCAAGGGAACCACCAAACAAGTTATTTATATGTGTCTTTTTTTAAATAGTGCCAACACTTTTTTGGCAACACTTGGTTGTAGTTAGTTTCCGTGTAAATAACTAAACCACAGTTTTGTTACTTGTTTCCTTGTATTAAAATTACCAAATTTTTATTGTTATATGTATATATATATATATGTGAAGTTTCATATTTATGTTTGTACAATATTGTGTCAAAATTGGTTGAAATATATCTAATGACAGAAATGAAACAAATAATTATCTATCATCATAAGCATTTCTTTGACATTTTACAAATGTCATGAAATGTTTATTTATAACATTGAAATCTTGTCATCGATTGAACTTCAATGACTATAAATAAGTGTCAATATAAAGGTTTAATTGACATAAAAAGACAACTTTTTGGTCATTTATTGACAATGAAAATTGTCATAGAAATATTGTCATGACATATAATAAATGTCAATCAATGTTTATTGTTGACTATGCTGTAAAGTCATGAAATAACCAATAATGACGGATTTTTCATGTGTCATCTATACATGTTCTTTGATGGTGGATTCAAAGACTAAAAAAGAGAGTCAACAAATGTGTTAATGACAATTTTTTAGAGTTATGAAAACCCATTAATTAATACATGCTTACTCTATAGTTCATTAATCCACTAATATAAGTGTTATATTATGTTAATAAAAATGAGAATGCATGCAGAATGACATTACTTTAGTAAAATAACTATTATATTAAATTAATGTCACTAGTATGCATGTTATAGGTTTTAATAGTTCATTAATTTATAAGTGTTATATAGTTAATTGATTAGAAATTAAAATCTATAATTCAGAGTTGCATGCAAACATAAGGTTCTAATTTTCTTTAATTGTTTAAAATTTGGAAAATTAGACTTTATGTTATAAGTTTTCTAATATGATTAGAAATATGATACTTGTAAAAGATAGCAAAATAAGGGGAGAAATCTAAAAATATAGCATATTTTTTAAATATTTGCAAATATGGCAAATGTTGACTAGTCAACTTTTGAATTTTGTTCTTTTCAATTTTACCCTCCCTTGTCTCACAACTTCTTTTCTTCTTCTTTTTTATTTATTTATTTATTTATTTTCTTCTAGCTTTTGCTTCCATTTCCCCAATCTCCTCATATTTTCTTCTTCCTTTTTTTTTTCTTTTCTTTTTCTAATTTTTCTACCATCTCCCCAATCTCCTCATATTTTTTTCTTCCCTTTCTTTTTTTTTTCCTCTTTTTTTTCCCAATTTTTCTTTCCTCTCCCCATTCTTCTTATATTTTCTTCTTCTCTTTTTTTTTTCCCTTTTTTTCTTTCTTTTCCCCTTTTTTCTTTTTTTTTCTTCTTTCTTTTTTCTTTTTTTCTGTTGCTTTCTTTCCTTTTTCCTTTTTTTTTTCTTTTCTTTTTCTAATTTTTCTACCATCTCCCCAATCTCCTCATATTTTCTTCTTCCTTTTTTTTTCTTTTCTTTTTCTAATTTTTCTACCATCTCCCCAATCTCCTCATATTTTCTTCTTCCTTTTTTTTTCTTTTCTTTTTCTAATTTTTCTACCATCTCCCCAATCTCCTCATATTTTCTTCTTCCTTTTTTTTTCTTTTCTTTTTCTAATTTTTCTACCATCTCCCCAATCTCCTCATATTTTCTTCTTCCTTTTTTTTTCTTTTCTTTTTCTAATTTTTCTACCATCTCCCCAATCTCCTCATATTTTCTTCTTCCTTTTTTTTTCTTTTCTTTTTCTAATTTTTCTACCATCTCCCCAATCTCCTCATATTTTCTTCTTCCATTTTTTTTTCCTTTTCTTTTTCCAATTTTTCTTCCATCACCCCAATCTACTTATATTTTCTTCTTCCCTTTTTTGTTTCCCTTTTTTTCCCCCATTTTTTCTTCCATCTCTCCAATCCACTTTCATATGAGTTCTCAAGCATAAAAATAAAAGGGAAGGAGATTCTTAGGAAGAAAAACTCACGAATTGCTTCCCGGTTGTTGAATTCCTTCAATCTTCTTTTGGTCGGCACCTGGGGATCTTGAACAATCTTCAACTCTTCTTCAACACTATCCTCACTTTTTGATAGCAAACTCACACTTTTAGGCTCTCTTTTCCTCCGAATTTTTGTGTTTAGGACTGCTGAATATCTCCCAGTTTATAGAATTTCTCAAACTTGCAGCCACAAGACCTTCCAAAAATGCAATTTTTTAAATATGGAAAACTGGCGTTGTAGCACCGTACGTCATAAAAGTATGGCACCGCGGCGTTGTGCATCATCATTTCATACCCTAAAAATTTTATCGATTTCGTTGCTCTAGGATTCTAGCACCAAGGAAATGCCGGAGTGCTACCCTATTTTGAGTTTTTCGTATTTTTCTTCACTTTTTCATCCGATTTTGACTCGGTTTGATTCTTTTGACTTCCAAAATTTATTTTCTTTGTAAGTACTTAAAAACCTGTAACGACCCGACTTTTCTAACTAACCGGAAGCTACTCTATGCATGGGAGATCATGTAAAACCATTTTTAAATCAAGTAATAAAATATATTTTATTATTATTTTGTTTTTAAAAATAAATACATACATAAATAAAATAAAATAAAATATAAATTGAATAAACTAATTCAATCAAATTACATGAAATAAGTTTCTAGGGTCCCCTTAAAACATAGGTTCAAAATTAATATTAAATTAAAAAATAAAAATAAATAATTAAATAAGTTAGATTATCAATTGCAACTAGAACCTATAGCCTAGGAAGAGAAGATATAAACATGATACAAAGAAGCAATGATCGATCCCATGGCACAATCACGGATTCTTGTTGTCATTCGCCTGTCTGTTCCAACCCTTACCTGAAAAATGTGTCATAGGAAAGAATGAGTATTACAATATTAAGTAAGTGACATACTAGCGGGCCCACTAGGTGAAATTGTTATCCTCTTATCATAGGCACCGGTATACAAAAAATAAGCATAAGCATAAGTAGTGACCCTGGAGGCACGTAGTCATAGGTCATGATCTTAAAGGTCATAGTCATAAGCATAGGTGGTGATCCCGAAGGAAACCAGTTATAATCATAGTCAGTGAACCCGAAGGTTCACAGTCAATAGAGAGTACAGGGCCCTATAAGTAGGACAACAATCACCGTCATTCCAATATGCATTCAGAAATAGGCATCACAACTCAATCATAATGTTTAGTCCAGTCCATAGTAACCAAATAATATTTCCTACATGGAACCATAATATTTCTACATATAACCATATTTTTCCTACATAAAACCATAAATCCAAGATACTTAAAACATCTCTTACATTCATGAGACCTAACTGATAACACAGACAAGCGAAACTTATTCATAATGTCCAATCCAGTCTACCGTAACTAAATAATATTCCTAACCAAAATTGTACCCATCAAACACAGTAAATCCAACATACTCAAAACCTCGCTTAGAGACCTAATTTATAACACATACAACCACTACATGCTTATGTGGTATGCATATACTTAATCATGAATAGTACAATTAGGGCACCAAAAAGCAGGCAAAACAATAGTAAATCACTTACCTTGGAAATGAATTCAAAAGATTTCCCAGCCGACAATTTTTCCCAAGGACCTTGAATTAAAACCTAAGATACAACCCCTAAACCCAAAATTACAGTAAGCTTTTAGGCATAAACCCTAAAACAATTACTTAACAATTGCATCCAATGGCCTTACCCACAATGCAACTAGGTTCCAATTTTCTCAACTTCCAACAGTAAGTCCAACCTACAAGTAATTAATAATTTAGGGGTTAAAAACCAAAATTTTATCATCAGAATCAGTCCAATTTTTCTGTTAAAACAATTTAATTATTTACCACAAGTTGCTGGAAATACTCGAGCTTCGTTGGACTACCCACTACAACCACTACCAATTTAATCTACACACAAAACCATGAATCATTAAATTTACACCCAACAAAGAAACACTCAATTATCAACCTCCCAAATAAATTTCCTCTAACCACTCAACACAATTCAAATTAAACTGAAATCTCAAATTAAATTGAGATTTCCATTAATTGAGTTACTTCCAAACCCTTTTATCATGTTGACTTTGCATGAACTAATTTCTCAACATAACCCAATTAAACCTTATAAGTGAACCAATCATCCAAATAAATCAAGATAATTAGTTTGAATACCTGAAAATTTTGGGATGTCACAAAACCACTAGCCGACAATATCAAATCTAATAGAAACATCTCTAATCAAAGACAAAAAAGCACTTTTTAGGTGCTTTTCATTAATCAACACATTAGGGCGTGTGTCTTGGGTCTTCTTAAGTACATGGGCTAATAATTAAATTGACAAATATTGCATGTTTTTAGAAGTTCTATCATCAACTAAGTAAATGGGTGGATTTCAAATCCTAGGCTAGTGAAAAGCACTTGAAAAGTGCTTAATTTGATCTTAATTTAGGGAAGTTTTCATTAGATTTGATATTTTTTTTGCTAGTGGTTTTCAAGTAATTATAAAGAAAATGAGTTTTGGAAGCCAAAAGAACCAAATTGAGCCAGAACCAAACAAAAATGTGAAGAAAAACATGGAAAACCCTAATCTAGGGCAACATCGCAACGTTGCCTCGACGCTGAGGACTCGAAAGCCAGGAACCAGGAAAACTGGAAACCAAAGTGCCTAAGACAATGCCAAGGTCATGGGAAGTGTTGTGACACTCAACAGAACACTGCATAGCGCCACGAATTCAATAGTAGAGCGTCGTAGCGCTACCCTAGAGCACCATGACTGGCTTTCCATAAGTGAAAAATTGTAAATTTGAAAAAAAAAAAAAAAAAAAACAAGTCCATCAAGGAGTCGAACTTCTTATATTTAGGGGGTTGTTCTGTAGCCTAACCCCCAAAACTAAAGAGCCTAAAAGTGTGAGCTTGCAACCAAAAAAATGGCAAAATATTGGAGAAGAATTGGAGGCTATTTGAGATCCTGAGGTGCCAACCAAGTGGAGATTAACGAAGCTCAACTAGGAAGTAATTCGAGAGCTTTGTTTTCCTAAGTTTCTCTTTCCCTTTACCTCTATGTTCAAAAACTCATATGAGATTATGTTTTTAATGGCTATGTGTGGTTAAACTCTTAGTTTTAGGGTGTTGGTGAATTTAATTATGAACTTATGTTGATTGTTTAATGTTTTTCATGGATGTTGAATAATATATTTTTCAATGTTATTGTGTTTTATTCTCTATTTAATGGCCTTCAATGAATGTTAGGTTAAATATATGATTGAGTAGTTGTATGTTTAATCGGATCTATGGTATTGAATCTTTATTGATCCTTTATGAAAATAAGCTAGGTTAACAAAGAAAGTTGATGACTATGCCTAATGCTATGCTTCTTAACTTGGTTTCAAGAAATTAGTAATCAAATAGATTGGCCGGATTACTTAGGTTTTGATGAACTTTGGAATAAGCGTAGTTGTATCCCTACTTTACCATTATTTATCCTTAAGCTTTTTGAACGACCCAACTCAACTTACTTCATTGCACTTTGGTTACCTTTAATCAGTTGATTGCATTGCTTAAGACAAACCTAAATTGATAGCCAGTCTTGCGGGTTTGACTCTTGGAATACCCCAAGGTTGTTACTTCACTGATAACGTATGCTTGCACTAAAACCATTCTTATTTATAGATTTATCACTCCTACACTTTTGGTCAATCATAACCCATGCATGGATCATCGGAGAGCTGCGAAGAAAGTGATGTGTTATCTTCAAGGAATGAAAGATTACATGCTTACTTACAAATATTCTAACTTTGCTAGATGTTTTGACAGCAAAAAAATCGGCATCAAGATATGTCTTTTACTAGCTGGAGAAGTTATTTCTTGGAGAAGTGCAAAGCAAACGCTAATAGCCACTTCAACTACAGAAGCCAAGTTGATCTCTTGTTATGAAGCAATATCACAGGCTATTTGGTTCAAGAGTTTTATTTCTAAACTTCAAATAATGGATTCTATTTCAAAGCCATTAAAGATATAATGTGACAATACCGAAGTTGTGTATCTAGTTAAGAATAACAAAAGTTGAAGTTGAAGTAAGCACATTGACATTAAGTACTTAATCATTAGAGAGCATGTTAAGTCCAATGAGATGTTCATTGAACATATTGACATTAAGTCAATGATTGCAGATCCATTAAGGGTTTAGCACCTAAGTTATATAAGGAATATGAAAATCATATGGGATTCAATTCTATGCAATTGATATGCACGTTTTATTGCAGTATTTTCATAATAAAACAAACTTCACTATCATATTTGTCTTCTCATATTTGTTTGTATACATAAGATTTGAAGATTGACAGTAAGATAACTAAAATAAAGCTGAAAAGCATCGAAAAGAATGGTTTTCTTGCCTTCGAGTTAGAGGTGTTTTTATTGGATTTAATGTGTTTGCTAGTGGTTTTCAAGTAATTATGGTGAAATTAAGTGTCAAATGCCAAAAGAACCAAACAGAGTTAAAACCAGACAAAAAATAGGGCATCGCAACTGAGAGCGTAACTGTATTGCCCTTGGCGCTCTCGACCGCTGAGTAACAAAAATTGGAAGCTGCAAGAGCGTCGCGTCACTGAGGCACAACGTCGCAGTGTTATGAAGAGAGCGTTCTTGCGCTTGAAGTTAGGCAATTATGATGAACAACGTTGCGACGCTATCCTAAAGAAAAATTTATTTATAAATATAGCAAAATTTTACTGTTTATTTGTGATAGACCACTACGAATCTGTTTCTATCTATATCATGATAGACACAGATAGACACAGATAGTAGTTTATCACGATCTATTGCAGTCTATTGTAGATAGACTGTAATATTTTGTTATTATTTATAAATATTTTAAAAAAATTTGTCATTAAAATAATTTGAATTTGTCATTAAAATAATTTGTTTATATATATATATTACTGAACTTTTAAAGTATTTTCGAGAAATTTTTAATTGGCCTCCTATTATCTATTAGTGGCCCATTGCCCAAAAGGATAGTCATGGGTGGTTACGTGGTTACGTTTTTTTTTTTTTTTTTTTTTTTTTTTTTTTTTTTTTT
>QLSR01000082.1:2034023-2078634 GCA_031780015.1 Citrullus colocynthis
TTTTTTTTTTTTTTTTTTTTTTTTTTTTTTTTTTGTCAACCTAAAGCACCCAAGAAGTGTAAAAGGTGTGGAATTTTCGTTGGGAAAAATATTATCGGAAGTTTAGTTATGGAATTTTTTATATTATAGCCTTTTAACCTTAAAAAGTGTCAAATATGGTATCTTGGGATGAAGTGTAGGTAATATACAAACTATTTGAAAAATAAGATAAATTTTTTGTGTTATGTTTTTCAATTTTACAAAGACTGAACTGACTCATACAAAATTGAATAATAATAATATTTTTTTTTTGGAAAATGAAAATGAAAATCCCTCACGTGCATTGGACGAAGAAAAATATGCGTTAATTAAAAGTCAAAAAAGTTACCCGAATGAATAATTGAATCTACAGCCAACAATACAAATTATTCAATAAACATCTTCTAGTTTGACCGTTAAATTTCAATTCAAATTTATTGAAGTTTGTATGACAATCAACTGAACCCATCCCAATAAATTTTAGTAATTAAGTATATTGTAGTTACAAAATTTAATGTAACAGCAAAAATAAGTTTGAAACATAAAAAACATATTTTATCTGGCAGTTAATGAATTTTTCTTTCTTAAAAAAAAAAAAAAGTTACAGCAGTAAAAAAAATTGTTTATGAATTATTAGATATTTTAAAGTTTATAGAGATATCAAAACAATCTAAAATTTCAAATATTTGCAATTTATTCATTTATAACCTCTCCTTTATAATTAATAATAATAATCTAATTCATTTCGTGTGCAATTGGATCATCTTAAACATCAACTTAATACGAGTGACTACCTATTAATTTAAGAGAAATATACGTTTGATGTAAAATGTCCGTTGTAGTCTGCATTAGCCTTTTGTGTTGTCCTATTTGTTTTTTATTCTCTTGTAGATTCTTATTGCATTGCTATATTGGTCAATGCATAATAATCAACTACTGAAAATACTTGTCTAAAAACATGTCAACAATTTTGGATGCTCCCTTCCAATAAGAGTTTTCAAGATTCTTACGTGGAAAGCATTTGTGTTCCATTTCTTTTATCCTCTTTTTCTCAAATATATGCATAATTCTTCTTTATTTTGATTTTACAATTAAAATAAATTAACATATAATATACAATACAATGGAATTAACTATATTTTTGTTTTTATATCAATCAAGTATACTCGATTTAAATTGTGTAATGTATAGTTTAGTTTATTTTCGATTTAAATTTCTATTTTATTTTAATTTTTCACTAATCATCATTCTGCTTTACAAAAACATTAAAGTTTAATATATTCTATTAAATGTACTTATTTATTCTAAAGTGAAACATTATATATTTATTTAGGCTTAAAAGTGAAAAAGCACACCCAATAAAAAAAAAAAAAGAAAAAAAAAGAAAAAAAAAAGAAAAACGTTTAATTTAATCACCGAAGATCACTAAATCCAATATAACTAAAATGGTTATTTAAATATTAACTTTTAGTTCTAAATATTTGTTTAATTGAATAAATAAATAAACATTTCAATTATTTTACTATTTTGTTTATTGAGACTCCATGCACGTTTTTTAAAAATAATAATATTTTAATAAATAATGACAAAAATAGGATTAAGTTGAAAATATTGACAAAAATATGGTAGTGAAATCGTGGATCCAGTCCACGATTTCCACCTGGCATGCAATCCACGATTTGGCCACATCTCCGATCAACATGGGTTTTTTTTTTCTCTTCTGTGTGATTCTCTCTCTGTCCCTTTCTTCTTCTTTTTTTTTTCTTCTTCTCTGCATCTTCTTCTTCTCCGACATGAATAGTCCAAACTCCGACGTGACTAACTCCGATGAGCGAGAGTGAGAGAGATCAATCTTTCATCACTCACAGTCAATCTTATCTCTCTCGCTTCTTTCTTCACTCACAATCGGTTTTGTCTTTCTCAATCTCTCACTTTCACTCAGCGGAGTTGGTCACGTCGGAGTTTGGACTATTTGTGTCGGGGAAGAAGAAGAGTCAGAGAAGAAGAAGAAAAGAAAAGAAAAAAAGAAGAAAGGGACAAAGAAGCAGTCACAAAGAAGAAAAAAAAAAAAAAAAAAGAAGAAAATCCACGTCGACTGGAGATGCCATGTGGAGGGTAAATCATGGATCGGGTCCACGATTTGCATGTCATTATTTACTGAAATAACATTATTTTTCAACTCAACCCTACTTTTATCATTATTTATTAAAATAATATTATTTTTAGAAAACATCCCAATTTTAGAGATGGAAATAACATAATAATTTAAAATTAAACTATTGTTCAGTGTGTATATATATACATCACATTTGTTTCCGGTAAATATAATCAAGCAATGAAAATCGAACTTTTTGATACTCAACCTCATTATAATTGATTATAAATTTCCGCCGTGAGAATTAACTATGGTCCCTCTTTTTTTATTACGTCATTTTTAAATAAGTATGAATCGAATTACCACTATAAAAAGTTACACTTTATTTTACGATAAAAAAGATTGTCAAAAAAAAAAAAGGGTTGTGAAAGATTTTTCTGACGCTATATTGAGCATCGGCAAGTTCACTGGGAGACAATTGTTGGCAAAAGAACATAAAAACAGGTTTTGATCGAGAAAGATTGAAGTAGCGATGGTAGGTTTTGGGGGACCCTCTACCAACGCCAAAGGACATGAAAATGGAAATTTGTTTTTATCTTTGGTGCTACATTTTTGCGTAAAATCACGAACACAACTGCCCTCTCCTGACGCCAAATTGGTATGGCATTGGGAGAGGTTCTCAAAATTTACAAAATATGCCTTATTTTTCTCCACTCCATAGAATTTAGTGTCGGGAACGATTTTTTTTTTTTTTTTTTTTAAATAAACTATTGAAAATTAAACCTATATTTTTTTCCTTAGGCAACAATTGAAAGCTATTTGAAACTTACAAATATAATCATACAATCTAAAATCAACCTCTAATATATTTAATTAATTTTCTTGCATAATTACATCCATATTGTCAACACAAAATACATCCAACAACTTAAACATTGACAACTTACAACTTGAACATCCATCCATGAATAACAAAATAAAATACAATCAACAATTTAAAATTCTATACGGCATTTGCTTGATCATCGAGATTCATTTAAACTTCTTTGCTTGATTATAAACCTCAAAATACCAACAAAGAAGAATTTTAAATAGTTTTCACTGCTACTAAATAATTAACATAAATATAGAACTAACACTAAACTCATAAATGAATCGAACCAGTTTAACTATATAATTGTCTTATTTCCACCCATTAATTAAAACTTAAACTTAAAAATTATACTCTACAAATACTTCAAACTTAATACTAAAACTTAAAGTTTAAGTCAAACTTAAACATAATTATACATTAACCCTTACATCAATATCAAACTCAATATAAAACTTAAACTTAAACTTAAACTTAAACTTAAGAACATTAATAACTTGCACATAACAATATCAAATTCAATATAAAACTTTAAATTCAACCTACCACTCACTCATCCTCCTCTCCTGCACACGCTACTTTAGAACTTTTCTCATGTGCAGACTATAATCTCAAACTTAAATTTAGAAGTTATAATCCACAAATGCAGCAAAACTCAATATCAAAAGTTAAAAACCAACTCAAACATACACATATCCATTTACCTCTATATCAATCTCCAACTCAAACTTATAAAACATTAAATTTAACTTAGGAACATCACTAAGCACTCATCCTCACCCCCCTCTCCTGTGGATTTTAGAAAGCCATAGGGAGAACTAAGCACTCATTCCCTTTCTCGATGCCCTATAAGATGGCGTCGAGCAAAGAACCCTATCCCGACGCTCAAAGTACAACAGTGTTGGGATAGGTCCAAATATTTGTTTTCAGCCTAGTTTTTTTCCCCAATGCTTTGAATTATCACTCTATCCCGACGACTCAAAAAATAGTATAAGGATGGCTAGTTTCAAGTAAGGGCCTTCTCCCGACGATAAGTTTTGCTATTTTTACAATATTTTAGCCTTGTTTTAGTAACAGTTGAATTGCAAATTTGGTTCATAGTTTCGAGAAAGTTAGAATTTATTATTATAATTTATAATTGGAATTTAGTCCCGATTTTATTAAACCATAGAAACTATTTATGATATTTTATCAAATCATAGGAACTAAATCCTAACTTTTAAAATAATAGAGATTAAACTGCAACATTTTTTAATCATAGGGACAATTTATAATTGAAACTTTTATTTATTGTACCATGTATAGCTAATTTTAAAAGGTTAATCATACATATTTCATTCTTATCATTAAGCCCAAATAAAGGCTTTCTAATTCTGATTCCATATGGTTGAGAAATACACATTGGAAAAACTAAGGGACCTCACACTCTTAAGATTGGATTGTATTATTTTTAGAAAAAAAGTGTTTTAATTAAAAAACTTATTTTTATATAAACTCTTTTTGTAAAAATTGTTTAAAATACACATCGAAATCTATTTTGAATGGTTATCAAATACTCCAATTTTTTTTCAATGACTTATTTTTTAAATTAAAATACTTGAAAATGTATGTTAAAGATAGAAGATAGATAAACTATCCTCTCGTTGTCAAGTGAATACTTGTGCCTATGTTGTCTAATATGTACTATACATCGATTACAAGTAAGTAAAATATTTGAGCTTATTTTAAACTTTTACTCACGTAAAAGTCCATTTAATACGCCCTAAATAATTAGGAGAGGTACGTTATGAAAAGGAGAGGTTTTTTTTTTTTTGTTTTTTTTGTTTTTTTTTCTCTCTTTTATTTTAAAAAATAAAATTCCACGTCGAAATTAATTTAACGAAAGTAACCCACACGAGGAGCGAAGAAATGTTGAATTTCATCTTTCACAGCGGTGCTGATTTGCCTATATAAACCGCCTTCTGTTTTCCCCTCTAAAAATGCAAACAAAACCTCTCCCTTAATTCATATCTTTTTCCGTTCACAAAAAAAAGACCCCACTCCCATGGATCACAATCACTGCAATGGAAACTCTGATTCTCATATCAAAATACCAAAAATCAAGTTCACAAAGCTCTTCATCAATGGACAATTCGTTGACTCAATTTCAGGTATTATATCCTAATTCATTTCCCTATTCCAATTTTCCCAATAATAACAATCGATTCCATACACTTCAAATAAAACTCGATTGGATTTTCGGTGTTGTTCTAATTGAAAATGAACAGGGAAAACTTTTGAGACCATAGATCCGAGAACCGAGGAGGTTATAACGACGGTCGCCGCTGGGGACAAACAAGACGTTGATTTGGCCGTGAAAGCCGCCCGTGAAGCCTTCGATCATGGCCCTTGGCCCCGCATGTCCGGCGCCGTATGTAATTCTATTTCTGTAAATTTATTGCCCTTTTTTTTTTTCAAAAGTACAGATTATTATTCTTATTTTATTTTGAGCAAATTAAACTTTCAATTTTAAAAAATTATATAAACGTCAAAATTGAGTCGAATTGAACCTTCATAAACTTATATGGTGATATGAATGTTGATATTTGTATAAGTTTAATAATTCAATTTTTGTCATCTACAGGTTTAATGTCTATAATTATTGTAAACTCGAGAATCTGATTTTAACACTTATAAAAGTCTAAGGGTCCAATTTTTACAATTAAAAGTTTAAGGGTCTAATTGCAACTAACATCATACTCCATAGATATTTTTGGCCATTTATTTTTTTATTTATTTTTTGAGAGGTACAAATGAATTGAAAGCTTAGATTTTAGATTTTATACTCAGAAGGAAAAAAAGAAAAAGAAAAAAATTTAAATTCTACTTATTATTATTATTATTTTTGGAAGATAAATTCTACTTATTAACGAGTATTTAAGATTATTTTTAGTATCGTTAAAAAAAAAAAATTAATCTATTCATTTTGAAGTCAAAAGTTTAGATTTAACTTATAACTAAAAAATAATATTTTTTAATACTTATTCAGCAATTTGTTATTCAGATAAAGTATGTAGTGCAATTATTGCTTTTTTAAGGCAATTTTTTTCTCATTGACAGAGGATTTAAACATTTATACTTAAATTTTGATGAATAATTAAAAAATTTAAAAGCCAAATAAATAACGTTGCGTTTACGTATTTGTGAAATTGTCATAATTAGGTAAGGCCTAGAACTAGAAGTGTGTTTTGAGAAAAGGTTGTAAGCTTATATCGGTGGAAAGAAGTCGGCATAACAATCTAATCTACATTTACAGGCCACATTGGTTATCAGTTAATTCAATTCTGACATTACTTGGACGCTATTAATGTGGAACTGTCTGACGACGACAGCTTGTACAAACTAAGTGGGCAAAAAAAAAAAAAAAAAAAAGAAATTGAATTGACAATAGATTTCTTTCATTTTTTAATTTTAAATTTTTACTGTTTCGGATTTTTCGGTAATTACATGCAGGAGAGGGGCAGGATAATGATGAAACTAGCGGATTTGATAGATGAACACATGGAGGAATTAGCAGCGTTGGATACGATCGACGCTGGAAAATCGTTTCTAATGGGAAAGATCGTAGATATACCGGGGGCTGCAAATACGCTAAGGTACTACGCAGGAGCAGCGGATAAATTCCACGGCGAAGTATTGAAAATGGCTAAACCGGTTCACGGTTACACGTTACTTGAGCCTATTGGAGTGGTGGGTCACATCATACCGTGGAATTTTCCGACGACCATGTTCTGGTTGAAAGTCAGCCCGGCGTTAGCCGCCGGCTGCACCATGATCGTCAAACCGGCGGAACAAACCCCTCTCTCCGCCCTCTTCTACGCCCATCTTGCCAAATTGGTCCGTCCTGTCAATTGACCTGTGTTTATTATTTTATTTTATTTCGTTTTTTTTAAAAATAATTAGGATTGGAATAAACATGATTAATGAAATACTTGGAATTTTGTTATTTTTATAATAATTTACTATTTTGTAGTGTTACCTAGCATATGTGGACTTTTCATGTCCAATTATATAGTTTCCCCTGAACGTGTATTTTTTTAATTCTTTTATGCTTATAAATTTGAATATTTATTTTGGATGTGTCATATTTTATCAGGCTGGTATACCAGATGGAGTTCTGAACGTGGTGACTGGATATGGACCGACGGCAGGGTCAGGCATTGCGTCCCACATGGACATTGACAAGGTAACTAACTAAAATTTGTGCAGGAGGGAGAAATGAAAAATACTAGGACAACTTTTATTTTTATTTATCCCACCAAATTGTTAAAATATAATTTGTCATTTTTTTAAATATTGTAATTCTTTTTTGATATTTTAATTTTTTCTTTTTTTTGGGTGTAAATAATAAGAGGAGATACATAAAGATGAGTTTATGTTGAGCTTTTTATAAATTAAATTTTGTTAATTAATTGATTTGTGTTGCACTTTTCAGGTGAGCTTCACGGGATCAACTAAGGTGGGAAGGCTGGTAATGCAGGCAGCAAGTGCCAGTAATCTGAAGCAAGTGTCCTTGGAATTAGGAGGCAAATCACCCCTTCTAGTCTTTGATGATGCAGATCTGGACAAAGCAGTTGATCTTGCTCTCCTAGCTATTTTTTATAACAAGGTATATCAAAAATCACTTACAAACATGTTTTTAGCTATTTTTTATAACAAGGTATATAAAAAATCACTTACAAACATGTCTTTATTTTGTTCGAATTCTGATGAAGTGTTTGTATAGGGGGAAATTTGCGTGGCTGGCTCCCGGGTTTTGGTTCAAGAAGGGATATACAACGAATTCGTGAAAAAGATTACTGAAAAGGTCAAATCTTGGGTTGTGGGAGACCCTTTCGATCCTAAAGTTAAATATGGACCCCAGGTATTAATTAATGTACATATTTCTTAAAAGATTGGATGGAATTTCATAAAAAAAAAAAAAAGCATCCAAAATGAAACTGAGTGAAAAATGCAGGTGGACAAAAAGCAAATGGATAAAATTCTGAAATACATAGAACACGGTAAAAAGGAAGGGGCAACGTTGGTTACTGGCGGCAAGCGTATAGGCGAAGTGGGGTATTACGTTGAGCCCACAATCTTCACAAATGTCAAGGTCTGCCTTGCATCCATCATATCCTCCATTTTCCTCTGTTTTCTTTTTTATTTTTTTTTTTCTCTTTTTGTTGGGGTCGCCCAATTTTTTTTATTTTTTCTCTTTTTTTTTGTTTTTTTTTCTTCTTTTTCCCCTTTTTCCTCTTTTTTTTTTTTTTATTTTTTCTCTTTTTTTTTGTTTTTTTTTCTTCTTTTTCCCCTTTTTCCTCTTTTTTTTTTTTTTATTTTTTTTTTTTTTTTACACCCTTCATTTTTATTCGTCTTCTGCCATCCAATCTAACTCGACCTTATGTTAATTAATTAAATTTCCAGGAAGACTCACTAATTGCCCAGGACGAAATATTCGGCCCCGTCCTCTCAGTCATAAAATTCAAGTAAAAACCAAAATCAAACGGAATATTGATACCATAAATTTACTTACTGTAATCCATCAACTTAAGTGTTCGATGATTTTTTTGTTTGAGCAGGACAATTGAAGACGGAATAAGAAGTGCAAACAACACCAAGTATGGGCTAGCAGCTGGGATAGTGACGAACAACTTAGACATAGCGAACACAGTGTCGAGGTCGATTCGAGCTGGTACGATTTGGATAAATTGTTACTTCGCTTTTGACCCAAGTTGCCCATTTGGTGGGTACAAGGCTAGTGGATTCGGAAGAGACTCTGGAATGCACGCTATCCAAAAGTATCTTCAAACTAAGTCTGTCGTCATTCCTTTGGTTAACACTCCTTGGCTTTGATTCATTGGGTGTGGGTGCGCCATACTATTTTACTTTTTTTTTTTTTTTTTTTTAATTTCCTTTGTATTTAGTAATAATGTTAATGCACACACACCTTCGGTGCTTTTTTTTCCCCTTAATATATGTCCAAATTAATTACGACTACAATTTTGGCGCCTCCTTTCTTTTTTCTTTTTTTTCTTTTACTTCTAATAATGGCCCTTTCAACTTCATATTTAAGTTTGTAGAAAATCTTAGAAGTTTAAATTTTGTAACTAATAGAAGTATGATTCATTCGTAAATATTTAAAAGTATTTATGTGTATTCAATTGTTTAAATAAGTCATTTTAAAAATAATTGGAGCATTTAGCAACTATTCAAAATAGTTTTTAAAATATCTTAAAAGTATATTTTAAACAATTTTTAGCAAAAGAGTTTAAACAAAAACGATTTTTTTACAAAACATTGTTTTCCTCTAGTCAGTTCAAACAAACCGTTAGTTAGACTCTAAATTAAAATATCATAGGATCTAGTAAATACAAGTTCAAATTCAGAAACTTGTTATTAAAAAAGCTAGAATTATATAGTTACGATAGAGGTTAACATGTGTTAACATATTTTTTTAAATAAATAATTAATTTCATTTTATTGAAGAGAGAAGATCACAAATATTTGACTTAAGTGTAGCTTAAAATATCGTACCTAATCAATTTATCTAATTAGAAACTACCAAAAACCTTTAAAATAATTAAATAAAGCGAGTCAAGTAACCAATGACATAGGAGTTTTCAATGGAATGGGGTGAGAAATGTACTTATTTCTTTAAAAAAATTTAAAATATAATTTGAGTCGGTTAATAATTGTTGGCACTGTGATTGTAATGGTAGTAGGGTAGTAGCTAAAGAGGGAGTGAAGTTTCTCCAAAGTCCAACCTCAGCCACAATGTTTTGTTTGTATTCTTAGCTCAGCGGGTACCCATAATATTCTATGATCCTTGTCCTTCCTTGTAGAAACTACCCCTGCTGTTATGATTCACATTTTTCAGATTTTTTCTTTTTTAAATAAGGAAAATTGAAGTGTGTATTTAGCAACCACGGAAATGTTGTTTTATGTCTATAGAATCACTAGTTTAGAGAATATATACATTTTTAGTAGTTCGTTTGAATTTTCTTTTGAAGAATTGTGTGATTTAAATAGCATAAATTTTGAAAACAACATTTTTATATTTTTATTCCATTCAAATTTTGAATTTCAAAATTTGAAATTTTAAAGTACAAAATTATATTATAAGAGATAAAAATATTAAAAATATATTATTTCATCTAACAAACTTAATTATTATTATTAAACTAAAATATGTATTATATAATGTATTATTTATAAATGATATGATACTATAAAATCTTAATTATACAACTTTTAAGAGAAACATCCATTTATACTCCTAATTGTCCATTTTGTGAAACTGATTCTTGAAGAGTGTACACATGTTTGAGAATCAATGCATGGATGATTTTCAAAGGTAATCATAATGCAAGATCTAAAAATTGATTACCTTGTGAAAATTTTGGAGTTAATTTACTAATTAAATCATAAGTTTCACACAATATTAGTCGAACAATACTTGGAAGATGGTGTAAATTGATACACTTATGAAAACTCAAAGTTCAAATTGATACAATTATTCGTTCAGAGGTTTAATTGATACAACAACCAAAGTTTAGGGTTTTGCATTTGTCCAAATTTTTAACATAAACAAGTTTATAAACAAATTAATAATAGTTTATATTCAACTTTACTTAGTGGGTAACTATAATTAGTTCTATGGATTGTAAATATATTATTAAATACATGTTGAACAATTGTTTAAATGATTTAATTTTGGAAAAATATCAATTTATACCCCTAAAACTTTAGGGGCTATATCAATCTAAACCCTGAACTAACAATTGTATCAATTTAAACCATAAACTAGCAATTGTATCAATTTAAATCTTGAACGTCTTTGTAAGTTTATTGATTTACACCCTCCTTTACATTTCATTTGAGAAAATCTGATGTAAAACTTATAACTGTATCAATTAAAATCCCTGTACTTTCATAAAAGAATTCGATTTAGACTCTTATTCACATTTGTCTATTTTGTAAAATCGACATTTGAAGAAACCTACATATGTTTGAGAATTAATGCAGGGAGAATTTTTAAAGGTAAATAGTAATAAATGGTCTAAATTGATTGACTTATGGAAATTTAAGTAATAGAAATAAATGGT
The DNA here is from genome assembly GCA_031780015.1 of Citrullus colocynthis. Taxonomy (NCBI): domain Eukaryota; kingdom Viridiplantae; phylum Streptophyta; class Magnoliopsida; order Cucurbitales; family Cucurbitaceae; genus Citrullus; species Citrullus colocynthis. The sequence continues at coordinate 2,045,134 of QLSR01000082.1, forward strand.
TTAAATTGATTGATTTATGAAAATATAAGAGTTAATTTGACTCAAATTACAAGTTTCACATGATATTGATTGAATGAAATTTGAAGGGGTGTAAATTGATATACTTAGAAAGTCCAGGGTTTAAATTGATACAATTATTAGTTTATTGTTTAAATCTACAACCCCAAAGAAGTTTAAGGGTATAAATTAATATTTACCTTTTAATGTTTGATTATATTACCAACACATAAGACACTAATAAAGATCATATATTTCATTTATGTTTAATGTTTCCATTATGTAAGAGAATGTCTAATTGGTTTCAAAATTACAACAAAATCAAGGTAATTTACCATTTAGACACCAATCATGAATTAGGTACACTATTTTTTAAATAGGAAAGAGAGAAATGGGTTTTAGATGAGACGATGCTCTTTTAGGAAAAAGATATTTAACCATAAGATTACCTAAATACCCACAACTTTCCATCTTCTTTAACCTCTCTCAAAATCCTCTCTCTCAAATCTTTCCTGCCAAACCCCCTCACATCTTCGATTTTTTCCAGCCAAACTTCTTAGATCTTCCGCTTTGCAGTCCAGCTCGTGCCCTACCAAGATCTAGCTGCTACCTCCCTGTTCTTATCGTCGCACCCGAATTTCCTTTAGCTCGCATGCCGCCAAGTTCCAGCTATCACCTCCTTTAACGACGCGATCTAATCGTTGTCTCCCTTCTTTCGTGTCACTACATCCAAATCTCGCCACCATGGGTTTCGTCGTTCAGATCTTGCACCTAAATCTCACATTTATCACCAACCGTCGTCGCCTCCCTCAATTCTTGGCGCCCCTCAGTTCTCCATTTGTTGCAACCAAATTGAGTATCGTCTAGATCCATGTCCTAGCTCACCTATGTTCCCTCTTTATTTCAAGACTGGTCTAGTTGGACTAGTCGGTTTTGTCAGGTCTATTTGGTCAATTCAGTAAGACCAGTTGGGTTCGATTTGGTGATATATGTACTTCTTCTTCGATCTTTTGATATATATGTAAGTATGTATATATGTATGTATGCATTCACAAAATCCACTGGTCCACCGTGAGGGTTTCTCTGCAGCAGGATTGGCAGCAGGTTGACCTCCTGCTGGATCCTGCATATGCAAGCTGGAATCTACTATCGAGCCAAGAAGAAAAACAAGAACGAAAATAGTTCCCTCCAAACCAAGAAGCCGATAAAAGAGGGGGCGGAAGGATCTAAAAAGGAGATGCATGCTTATATATATTGAACATTGAGTCCATATGTGATTTATATACTATGATATAAATGGAATTTATGATATATAATATGATTTATGTTGATTGTTTAGTCACTCTTACCAATATGTTTGAAAACAGACAATATTCTTAGTGTCTTAGGAAAATATACCGTGAATCTAAACTATGATATATATATGAGAAAAATGCATAATATAAACAAACTCAAAATAAATAATGGAATATAATAGATAAACTAAAATAACTCAGACCATCATGTAAAATTTGCATTAGAATAACATACATATTAGAAAATCAAATGAATATACTACATGCACACAAACGATACCTAATTAGAGATATATATTACATGCAATATATACAAAGGTATATTTGTGCTATAATGGATAAAAAGACACCAAATAAACAATGGAACATATTAGAAGAAAACAAATAATATTCAAAATAAACTATGAAATATATCATATAATATAAAAAATCAAACGTGAAAAACAAAGAATATGCTAGAAACCAATAAGTTGTCGTGAGATGCTTCATATGTAGAATGAAAAATAAAATCATATTAAATGCATTTTCTATCTCCAATTGAAAATAGGAAAAAAAGCTCAACTACTTAATAATCTATAATAAATGTATTAGAGGACTTTGCTAAAATGGACAGATTCTCCTAATAAATACCACCGCCGAATACTTCAAGGACTAGTTTGGTTAGAAAATTCAACGAAATCTTATATGTGAAAAAATTAAAAAAATTTGGACATTTTGAAAACAAGTTTTGAGGAGGGATTGAATCTATAAAAATTCTTATTTGAAAATATGAAATAAATGAAATACAATGTTGTTTCCCCTAAATCTTTTGTTTTCAAATTTCCAAAGCCCTAATGTTTTTTAGCAAAAAATTTATTAGAAAAATAGAAGCATGTAAACGTTCTAAAGAGTTTTAATTAAAAATTAAAAGAATTTACATGAAAAAGAGTTTATGAAATATATGGTGTACAAAACATTATTTTGCATTTTAATTGTATTAAATATAAAAAGTAATAGATGTTTATTCTCCATTTTAAAAATAAAAATAAATGATAAAATAATAGGGCTGTTGTTCTACTTTCACGTGTGAAAGAAGAGAGAAAAGGAGATGAACTTTGAGTTTTTCCTTTTCTTTATTGCCTTTTTCCCTTTTTCTCTTTTTTCTCCTCTTTTTTCTTTCTTTCTTTTCTTTTCTTTGGTGATTGATAGGCAATGATGGATTTTTCATCCAATACAAGCTTCTATGTCTTGATTTTAGGTTGTTCTTGTTCGTATGATTATGGGAATTCGCCTCGCCTATTCCCTTTTGTTTATTGTTGGCATGTTTTCACGAAAGGATTAATTTTTCATCTTGGATTTGAGACATAGGGGATCTAATTCACCCATATTTCTTGGGCCATCTTAACCTTGATTTTTAGATATTTGCAAACATCTTAATTTTATAAACATGGAGCATTTTTTGTTCTTACAAACAACGCCAGCTGTTGGTGTCAAAATCTAGAAAGGAGAAAACGCACTTAACCTTCAAGTAGAAAAGAATACCTAAAAAAAAAAAAAAGAATTGATGTCAAAATAAGAGATTATAATTCTAGAATGAAGAAAAAATCAGAAGTTTAAATTACTCCATATGAAGCTCAAATTATGTACTTATAAGGGAACTATCTTAGTCTTCTTAAGATTAAGATATGATTTTTTTCTTAGGGATGATTGGACAAATGACCAACATAGAATGATATTTTTAAAAATCGCCAAAACAATTTCAATTTAGAAAAATAAACAAATAACTAAATCTTCTACTTTTTAAAATCTAGAAATAGACAAATATACCCTAATTGTCCAATCACTACAATTGTGTGTTTTAAACAAATCTAAGAAATTAAAAATAAAATATCTAATAATCTTAATTAACCGGGCAAAAATTTCCTAAAATTTCTAAACTTAAGATAACAAACTAAAAACAATAAAAACAATGATGTTTTCGAAAAAAAAATACTTATGAGATTTGGTGTCCAACTAGGTCACACAAGTGTTTTATAACAACTAAAATTTTGTAGATTGAGTCTTGCAAATACAACAAAAATAAAATCAATCATCATACAAATACTTTGTAATAACAAATTAAATCCTTGAATGGAAATATTGTATTGGACAAAAAGATTTTTTATTGGATAATTGAGTGCATGGTATTTGTAAAATATTGAAAATCTCAAATGATGGAATAACAAAAGATAAATAAAGAGTTGTAAAGAAGACTTTAATAGATTTGAAAAAAAAAAAGCAATTAACTACCTGGTATTTGCACATTTAAAAATCACTTAAAATCTTTGTTTTGTTTTTTTTAATTAAAATTGCAAAAACATTTAGTACATGCAAATACATGATATTTGCAACTCATCAAAATCTCGAGGATTAAAGTAACAAAAAGCAAGATAATAGTGTAAAGAAGAGTTTATAGATTTGAGAAGAACATGCAAATACCTAGTATTTGCATGTTCATATGAAAATCTCTTATTAAGAACACATTTTATTTCTAAAGAGAGAAATGACACATTTCTTCCATCATCAGTTCTTTTAGCTAGGGTTTCAAAGGTGTCTATATATATTCGATGAGATTAGGAGAGCTTATGGGTCTCAAATTTGTCCAATAACCCCTTAATTTGTCCACAATCAAGCAATTGACAAAAATACTCAATGATCACTATGTACTTTTTAACTTTTCCTTGACCCTACAAAACCCAAACCACTTATCCTATTCCATGCTCTTGAAAATGGTCGACAAAACAGTACATTGATGAACAAAGTCTATGGTTACCCACACCGACTTCCCCATTGGACATTATCCTATATCGCTAGCCGCTAATGTTGTTTCCTTTCAATAGATGTTGCACATAGAATTTGGTTTGGTATTATACAACAGGAAAGAATATGAAGATGAGTGGAAAAGTATACAAATCATACACTAAAGAAGCATTTGATCTATGTGGTGGAATTAATAAGAAATTTGAATTTGAGATGTGTTGATGTCAATGGTGATTGACAATAGAGGCTATTGGTGTAAGGCAAACTAAGAATTTATTGAAGAAGTTTTCATTGTTTTTTTTTTTTTTTAAAAAAAATTATTTCTAAATCGTCCATAATATTTAAAAACAAATAATTAGTAATTAAATCCCAACAAAATCTATTTTGAAGGAGATATACTAAATTTATGACGAGATATACCCCACACGTAATTGAACCAAGCATGGGATTGAGAGGGCACAATTGAAAAAATTAAGGAGGGAAATGGGCCCTCGACATTATGTTTTGGCCATAAGTCAAAGAACTAAAAAAACAGCCATTTTTTCAATTGGGTGTTCCATTTTGGCCATTTTATGTAATTTCTCTTTTTTGTTTAACCTTGAACCGTTTAGGATTAAATCTTGGTTAGCTTAATGATTTGTGGGCCCTAGGCTAATTTAAGCCCAAGTCTACTTTATCTTGGGCGTACCTTCCCTAGTCTTTCCCAAGCATTTAGCCTATGGGCTTTCTACATAGTCTAAATAAATTTGCCCAATTATACAATTATCTAAATTTTCCTATTTTTTTTATAGGAGCAGTTGCAAACATAGCAGTCAGGTCCAAATTATTTGTAGATATAGTACAATACTAAAAATTTTATAGATATAGTAAAATTTAGATTTTGTTTTTGAAATCTAATCTATCACTGGACCATATTAATAGTAGAAGTTTATCAGTGATAGATCATATTAATAGTAGGAGCTATCAGTGACATACCATATCACTGGTTGGTGATAGGGTCTATTTGATATATTTGCAATTTTTTAAAAAAATGTTGTTATACATTTAATAATTATCCCTAAAAGTGCTACACAATACAATTACCCTTTTTTATATGAATAACTTACTGAACTATTAGTTTACACAAAGCTTCGAAGGAAAAAACTAGGTATATTTGATAATTGAAATATATAACACAATGTATTTGATATATAAATAATTTTCTAGAAATCCTCAATTTTCCTCTGTTTTTTACACCATTTAAATAATTGTTTGTCATCTTCCATCTAACCCGACTTTATGCTTATTAATTAAATTCAAAATATTATTTGATTAAATTTACTATAATCTATAAACTTAAGCATTTTGAGGTTTGATTTGTCTGGTAGGATACTTGAAAACGGAACAAGGAGTGCAAACAACACCCAATACAGGCTAGCAGCTGGGATAGTAACAAACAACTTAGACATAGTGAACACGATGTCGATTTGGAGGGTACAAGCGATTGGGTTTGATTTGGATAAATTACTACTTCGCTCTCGACCCAAGTTGCCCATTTGGAGGGTACAAGCGAGTGGGTTCGATAAAGACTACGGAATACACATTGTCCACAAGTATCTTCAAAACAAATCTATTGTCAATCCTTTGGTTAACACTCCTTCGCTTTGATTAATTGTGTGGGTAGGCGCGCCATACTACCATACGATTTCCTTTTCGCTTTTACTTCATTTGTATTTAGTAATAATGCACACGCAAGCCTTATTCATTTTATAACTATTCTTTCAAATATATTATAATTACAACTTTGGATTTTTTTTCTTCTTTTTCTTTTTATAAGAAATGGCCCACTAAACATCCTATTTTAGTCCATTAATTAAGAAAAATCAAATTTCTATCTAATAAAAATTGTCATATATTCGTAAATGTTTCAAAGTATTTATTTGGACAATACCTATTAGAATTGTTGATGTCAAAATTTGGATGAGGTAAATACATGATCCTCTCTTGACAATAACTATGAATTTGTAATTCAAGAAAGAACGTGAAAAACACTTAAAAATTGTTTTTTGTCCTCTTAAATTAGAGATGTTTTTATTAGATTTCATGTGTTTGATGGTGATTTTCAGGTAATTATGGAGAAATTAAGTGTCAAATGCCAAAAGAACCAAACCGAGCCAAAATCGGAGGAAAAGTAGAAGAAAAGATGGAAAAGCCCTATAAACAGGGTAGTGCAGCCAAGAGCGTCATTGCGCTGCCCTCGGCGCTCTCAACTCGAGAGCATAAAAAATTGGAAGAAGTAGGAGCATCGTGTGGCTGAGATGGAGCGTTACTGGCTTGAAGTCAGGCAAAAATGTCAGACAGCATCGCGACATTGCTCAAGAGTATCGTTACGCTGCCCCTATTATGATAGACAGCGTCGCTGCCCCTATTATGATGGCAACTTTCCTTTTTCCAAGATTTTGTAAATTTCGAAAATATTTTGGGTAGCCACTTCTATAAATTGAGGGGTCTTGAACAACCCTAGACACGACGGAACACAAGACAAGAGACACACGAAAACTTGGAGGAAAAGAGAGCCTAAAGGTGTGAGCTTGTTATCACAAAGAGAGGAAAGTGTTTTAGAAGAGTTGAAGGCCGTTCGAGATCTCGAGCTGCTAACCAAATGTACATTGAAGGAGTTCAACGCCGGGAAGCAATTTGAGAGTCTTTCTTCCTAAGTTTCTCTTTCCCTTTTACTTTTATGCTTGAGAACTTATATGAAAGTATGTATTTGATGGCTATGTGTGGCTAAACTCATTGTTCTAGGGCGTTGGATGATTTAATTATCAATTTAAGTTAATTATTTAGTATTTTTCATGGATGTTGTTGAATGATATGTTTTTCAATGCTATTGTGCTTTATTCTTTATTGTTGATCATCAATAAGTGTTAGGTTAGATGTATGATTGAGTGGTTGTATGTCTAATTAGATCTATGGCATTGAATCTCTACTAATTTTTCATTAAAATAGCTAGGTTATTAGAGAGTTGATTATTACTATTTTTAATGCTATGCCTCATAATTTGGTTTCAAGAGATTAGTAATCAATTAAGTTGCATAAGAAATGGTTGTTTTTTAGAGAAAATAATCCAGATATTAGTTTCTAGACACATATTGTTTGCACATAATTACATGAAAACCTAAAGCATGACTTAATGAAGTAATTAATGACATCAACACCCTTGAACACTCTTATCCCTTGAATTTTCACTTGTTTTTATTTTTTGTTTTCAAACTACAAAAGTTCAAACTCGACTTTGATTCCTTAGATAAAATCAACTCAATTTGTGAATAGCTAAGTGAATATATCAAACTTAATCCCTAATGGATACAATACTCAGACTTAAACCGTTTTATATTATAACTTGACATGTGCACTTGCGGAATCGCCATTAGAAAGCTACCTGGAAGACAAGAAAAATTTGCACTGGTGTTTGCCATATAGGCTTCGATGTTTAAGTTAGCATGGTTGCTCTACAACAAATACAATTTTCCTTTTTTTTTTTTTTTTTTTTTGTTTGTGAGTAGACTTACTTCCCTTAGAGTATTTGAGGGACCAATTTTTGCCTTGGGCATTTAATCAATCAAATGATACTTATAATACCTATCAAACTATCTATTACTACTAAAGCATAGTATTAGAGGCAAGACCAGGTCAATCTGCAGAAGCACAAAGATTAGTTTCAGCTTAGTTAATTCTTTACTTAAAACAAATAAATTGGGGGGGGGGGGGGGGNTTAGAGTATTTGAGGGACCAATTTTTGCCTTGGGCATTTAATCAATCAAATGATACTTATAATACCTATCAAACTATCTATTACTACTAAAGCATAGTATTAGAGGCAAGACCAGGTCAATCTGCAGAAGCACAAAGATTAGTTTCAGCTTAGTTAATTCTTTACTTAAAACAAATAAATTGGGGGGGAGGGGGGGGATTGGTGTGGAATTGAGAATTGCAGTACAAAAAGATCAAATACATAAAAGTAAATGATAGAAGTGCAATCAACTGAAACTTTCTACCTTTAGAGAAATGAAATCACCCAATGCAATCTTGATCCTAGGATATTATAGAAACGTTGAAATTAAGTGTCTTAAGCTATTAGTTAAGATTTGCATCCTAATTAAACTATGTGTCGTATTAATTAAGAATGAAATGCATTCAAATAATAACCAACACATGCATTAAGATCTAGGGCTAAGCGATGACGAACTTTGTTAATGGAAATGTCGATTGACTCATTCGATTAATCTCTATCCCTAAAGCCACTCAAGACAACTATATCGTATTTTCGGTAATGCCATGAAATAGACCATAAATGCAAGAGAGACTCGTGCTACATGGAAACCAACACACACAGACTTATGAGTTAGTTTTTAGCATTTAGGATACATAAACGATTGGGTTGTCAGTCTTATACATTCACACATGCTAAAGAATGAAAACAAGAGATAAAGATGCTCAAGAGATAGAAATATATACATTAAGCACAAAATCTTCCCAATAAATACATTGAATTCTTCCAAAATCCTCTAAACTACAAAACCCATAAATCTTACCTTCCGATAGTGATGGAAAAGCTAAAATCTGACATTTTCTCAATCAATTAGAAGAAGAAAATGAAAATACAAGTGGAAGAGAGAAAGGGAAAGAAAGATTGGCTAGGGGTCAATTGGGTGGTTCTTGATAAGCACAAGCGCACGCGTCGAGTGATAATATAGTTTAAAACGACCAATGTTGAGTATCGTCCTCTAGAAAATTGGTTTAGTTAACTTTTAGACACTCAAAGATTCTCCCGATTTTATTTAGAGAACCCAACTGTGACGGAAACTGACGTAATTAATCATAGAAAGCAAATTAAAGATAGACACGAGGCCAAACCAAACAAAGACATGTCCTAGGATGATGATTTAATTGATGGATTAACTAAGTTAATTGTTTAGATCTTGGATTTATTTTATGCTAAGTATAAACCTAAAAATTTTTTGTCTAGGTATTCTCTATCGAGCTAACCCTTTCTAACACCTAATTATCAACTCATTATCATGTAATCAACTAATTAACCGCAACACTAAGTTCCTCTATTATTGGTCTCTATTAATCTCGTATCATTTACATGCATATTTTATTAACAGTTTAACATGCTAGTTCTAATCTAATTCCCTCTCTCCTAAGCAAGACATCAATTTTAAAATCATTCAAACATTGGCCAATCATTTGAAAGCAATAAACATAAGCATGCCAAAATAAATTCAAGAACAACCAATAAAGTCTCACAACCCAAAAACTACATCAAAACTCTAAGGACACTACAAATCAGTTATTCATGGCTACAGTACCAATAGAGACATTCACAATGCAACCAAACTCGAAGAAACAAAAAAAAATAAAGAAGGAAGAAGATGCAAGCCAAGTTCTTGACCATCGTCCTTGAATTTGGAATTGCACTCCAAAGGTCTCTTCAAATCTCCACTCCTTTGAAAGCTCCAAGTTGTCGCCTCTGCCCAAAAAACAACTCTCAGTGGATGTAAGCCCCACACTTAGTTTAGGAAGTTAGCAAGTTATAAAGATTGGTTTTGGAAGATGACAAGTTAAAGAAGGTAAGTAAAGAGTGGCCGAGAGCCTTAAGGCATGAGTTATCATGCGTTGAAGGTGTCCTATGCGTTTGTGAAGGTTGTTATGCGTTGGTGAGGGTGTGCCATGCGTTTGTGAAGGTTGCTATGTGTTGGTGAGGGTATGCCATGCGTTTGTGAAGGTTGCTATGTGTTGGTGAGGGTATGCCATGCGTTTGTGAAGGTTGCTATGCTTTAGTGAGGGTCTGCCATGCGTTTGTGAAGGTTGCTATGCATTGGCGAGCTAAAGTATGCGTTAGCCAATTCATTTTTAAAGGAAAGAAAGTGGATGTTAAGTTGGCGGCCTATTTAAGTGAGTAAGCTGAGCGTTTGATCATTTTAAACACATTCAAAAGCTCAAATTAGTTGAATTTCATAGCTTAGAGACGAAGAGAGGTAGGAGAAGGTGTTTAGGGCAAAGTTGTGGAGAATTTAGATCATTTTCATGGTAAAACTGAAGCTGGAACAGTGAGTCTGGTTGTTATTGCACAATCCGAGCATGGTCTGGTGTTTGGAGAAGAACGAGCTGAAGAGATCGAATTTAGGGTTGACATTTTAAGGTCAGTAAGTTGACTTAATTCTTAACAACTTTTAAGAAGGATGTTTGAGCTGAATTGGAAAAGAAATATGTAAACTTTTAGGTGGAAGTGACTGATACAGAATTGTTGTGTGATTTGAAGTGGCGCGAGGTAATATTGAAATATCTGACTAACGAGGAAGAGTTAAACTTGAAAATTTAAGGTAAGCTGGAAAACATATTTTTCTACTAGTTTGTAGAAGGAAAGAAGTTCTAAATTTGGCTGGAAATGCGACTTTTAACAGGTAGAATTGAGAATAAGAGGAAAGGCAGAAACTGAGATAACAGGTGTCGCTGGAATTGCAGTGTCGCTAAGAAGTTGGAGAGTGAGTAGCGAGACGAGTGTTGCTGGTAGCGCAGAAAGCTATGCGTCTCACAAATCTCGCTGGGTATCGCTGGGTATCACTGCTTAGGTAAGTCCGCTGGTCTCGCTCACAATGGTATCGCTAGTGCCGTGTGCCTATAGTTTAATCTCGCTAGTAATCTCGCTAGTAGTGTGGAATCTCGCTAGTAATCTCGCTAGTGGTGTGGAATCTCGCTTAATATGATTGTTTTTGGAAGAAGTTGGTCTTAGTGGTGTAACATGAATGAAATACAAATGTGTAAACTAATGGTTTGTAAAAAAGAACTTTAGGGAAGTCTAACATGAGAACTGTGTTATTTCAGGCCGAGAGGAACAAGAAAGGTGTACAATCCGCTCAAGGCCTAGGACAAGTAGTGAGTGACTTTCTATCTAAAAGTGTTTAGTCTTTAACATAGTTTCTTGATAATATTTGTTGATAAATGCTTACATGATCGAATTCTATGAACTTTATGTGTGTTCCATGTGCGGTATAATGAGATGTTTCAATATTTATTTATATATATAGACTGAGCAAAAGAATTGTGAATAATAAGGGTAAGACAGATGGAAGCACAAGAACTTACGATTGATATTGCGATGTGGGTGTGGACATAAGAGTATGATTAAGTATGTGATATATGACGGTAAGACTAAAGGAAGCATATGAGCGTATGAAATGTGATTTATGACGATGAGACTAAAGGTAGCATATGAGTCTATGAAAAGTATTGTGATGGATGAGATGTTACTAGAGTATGATTGAGAATATGAATTATGAGGTGAGAATAATGAAAGTGTGTGAGTATATGAAAAGTGTTGTGATGTATGAGATATTACAAACTCATGATTTTATGTTATATTGTATTCTTATTTGAATGGCTCCCAATGCCGAGGTATGAAGAGAAGGCATGTGGGATATTTGTGTATGTAATTAGCTTCATGCTAATATTGTTCCGTTTATCATGAAATGATTTATAAAGAATTATTTATGCAAAGCATATTTGCTTTATAATATTTTTTAAGGGATCCAATGCTGAGGGAAGATGTGAAGGCATGTGAGAAACCCAGTGTTGTAAGAAACCCAATGCTGAGGGAACATGTGAAGGCATGTGGGAAATCCAATGTTGTAAGAAACCCAATGCTGAGGGACGATGTGAAGGCATGTGGGCAATCTTGTATTTGAAAACTCGGTGCTGAGAGATGTAGAGAAGACCCTTGAGTATCCTGGGGATCCAGTACTAAGGGGCTGGGAGAAGGTACTTGGGTAGCCCATGAGTAAATTGTGATTGACTGATGCTGAGGTGTTGAGAGTACTCCACTCAGCTGAGAAATATCAACGATGGGTGCGATGAGCTTCGCTCAGCTTCAACTAGGGAAGGAGTTTAAAGGAAACAGTTTGTGAATAATGTTCCATAGATAATCAGATGTGGTTAAACTGTCACACCCCCTCCCAGGTACCCTCCTAACCCAGGAAGAAGTGCTATGACAGCGGACACCGACCCTCTTACGACATCCACTGTCAACCATAACTCTGTCTTTACCTAATAAACAGTTATAACCATAAACTAATTCACACATACACCAGAGTTAATTTGTCATATGCACATTCTTTTCATTTAGTCATATAATAGCAAAATACACAACAACTTCCTTAATCCTCTCTATATGTAAAACACATGCTCCAGTTCAATTATTTATAATTTTCAGAATACTAAACACTGTTAGTAGACCCAGATGAGATCTTGCGTAGGCTAAGCATCCCGAACTCGCTCGCTACCTAGAAAACAGAAAAACAAGGAAAATGTGAGCTAAAACGCCTAGTGAGTGACTAATTAAAGTTTTTCTCAACAGTGTATAAAAATATAAAACCAAACCATGTCTATCACTAGTATACGTCAGCTTATAGTTTAACCACATCTGATTATCTATGAAACCATTATTCACAAACCGTTTTCTTAAATCTCCTTCCCTAGTTGAGGCTGAGCAATGCTCACCGCACCCAATGTCGATATTTCTCAGCTGAGTGGAGTACTCTCAACACTTCAGCATTAGTCAAGCACAATTTGTTCACGGGCTATCCAAGTACCTTCTCCCAGTCCCTCAGTACTAGATCCCCAGGATACTCAAGTGCCTTTTTTACATCTCTCAGCAATGAGTTTTCAAATACAAGATTGCCCACATGCCTTCACATTGTCCCTCAGCATTGGGTTTCTTACATCACTGGATTTCTCGCATGCCTTCACATATTGTCCCTTGACATTTCAAACCCTTAAGTGCCTTCTCATATTGTCCCTCGGCACTGAGTTTCACTATATCGGAGTTTCCATAAGCCTTCTCACATGGTCCCTCGGCATTGGGTTCCATATCAATCCATTGCATTGGAAATCACAAAAATTCACAAAATTTGGAAATCACAAAAGTTCAAAAGTTGACAAAAATTCAAAAGTTGACTAGTCAACATTTGCTATATTTGCAAATATTTTAAAAATGTGCTATATTTTTAGATTTTTTCTCTTATTTTACTATCTATTATAAATATCTTTCGACTTTCCATGTCTTTTGAAGCCTCAGGTCCTCGGTATGACTTCTAATAGCTCAAAACCAACCTCGAATGACATGTAATCCTCTAGAATGCATGTTTTGCTCGAGAATCTACAATTTCAATCATTTAAACATATTAAACACAACAAGCAAGGTAGATTAAAAACATACAATTAGCTCTTTTTGAGAGCTATCAAACACCCCCAACCTATACTTTGCTTCTCCGCAAGCAAGGCTAAACAAAATATAGACATGAATCATATGTTGCAAATGGGTGACTCTAATCTCAAGGTAAAAGATAACATAATATCCACAAAGCTAGAATCATTAAAATGCATGCAATCAATAGGAAATTTAAAACCAATTCCTTATTCATCACGTGTGTGTGCGCATTTAACTCATCATATATGGGTCTTTACAAGCCCGAGAAGGTTTTATTCAAGCCACAACTCGTTTATCCCTTACTTTGGCTTGAAGGCTCAAGATTCAAGCTTCCTGACTCAAAATGGCAATGAAACACTTAAGGGAACCAAACTTTTATTTGCTTTTCTTGTCTTTTTTTTTCCCTTTTTCTCTCTCTTTTTTCATTTACTCTTTTTTTATTTATTTATTTTAATTTCCTTTGTCTTTTCTTACTTTACACAAAAGAGTAAACCTTATCCAAACCATGCTACCTTAGTTTTGGCTTGCTCACATGAGTTACGTGAATGACATCCAATTACAAGCAATGTATCTTTGAATGGTGCCTAAGCTTATTCATTCCCCAGGAACACTTTCGGTGCAAGAGAAATCACGAGTTACCTGACAGCTCCTAGCTACTCATACCCTTGAGAAAGAGAAGTATTCCCCTTCAAAAATAACATACAAACTTTCTTTTACTTTACAACATTACTCTTAATTTACACAACTTTCTTTTACTTTACAATATACTTTTACAAAACAAAACAAGAGTTTGGCAAAAATCTAAGCATGCATTACTATGTCGAGCTTTATACTTCTTAAAACTATCACCTAAGCCTTTCGGGATGACAACAAGCATACTGGCCAAATAACCCAATTTTAAGCATTCAAAACCATAAATAAGATGGTTATGTGCTCAAAGATACAAGGGAATGAAGAAAAGTTTTAAATTTGGCCTAAAATCATGCATACATGCTCGTGAATCCTAAACAACGAGAATACGAGTTATCTAAAGCCTATCACATATTTTCATTATCACATTACATGCAACAAGATTAACATATCATCAGATTAACCACAACTCCAAGCTTAGGTGCTCAAGGAACAGAAAACCTCCCCTAAAACGATACATTGTCCTCAGTGTATATCTAAACTAAGCATAATGAAATAAAAGAGTCAATGGAACAGAAAACCTCCCCTGATATCATTTTCGCGCTCAGTTTTTGAAGTGTGGTGAAAGAGGCTCACTGCTTCAATTTATTCTCTTTGTTTTTTTAGGGTCGAGTCCTACAAAAGAAAAACAAGAAGCTAATCTGGAAAGCATTAAAGAAAGTTGTAAATTTGATCATCTAGCTACCTCCAAGAGGCATAAATTTTTAACGTTGATTGCTTGACGTGACCTGTCTCCTGTCAAGGCACAAAGAAAGTCTACAATTTCTCTGGTCTTTTCTTAGATGAGTCAATATAGCCAAGTAAGGTCGTAAGGCTCCTCATCTTTTTGAGGGAACCAGATAGATCAAATTTGGGTTTTTTTTAATATGGAAAAAGGGAAAAAAATAAAGAATGAAAAGACTCAAATGACTTTAAGGAATCTAAAGAAAGAAAAGACACAACAGACTCGTGAGAATCAAAGGAAGAAAACTAAAAAATATACGAAATATCAAGGTGTAGAATAGGGCGAGGTTTTTCAACCTCTAACTCTATCACTTGGATGTCATTCAGTTTAGGCTCGGGATCCTTCTCATCCTCACAGACTGGTAAGTATGATCGACACTCCTCGTTGTCACTGGAGAAGTAGCATCCCTCCTCAAAGAATTCGGTCATGGCAGTGTAGACATTGAGAAGCTTAGATAGACCCTCTAATCTTTGCACGGACTTAGCTAGCTAGGTGACTTGGTGAACCATGTCTTCCAACTGTACCTGTGTCTCTTGCTAAAATTGAATAGTACTGTTAGCATGTTTAGAAATAAGGAATTCCATTGTCATACATTGGCCTAAAGCTTGGAAAGACTGCTGCTTTCCCCCCTCGTCAACATGAACTACCTCATGTCTCTAAACCTTTGAAAAGCTAAAGGAATGGTCTGGCAGCTAGTCATCTTGCCTCCAACTAAGGCTGCAAGTTGCGCAACAAGGTCACTTCTACTTTGCAAATTAGTTCCAGTTTTACCTCAGGACAAAGACTCTTCTACTGAATGGGCTTGAACTCCTGCTAAAACTAAAAAGTATTGTCAGCATACTCCATAACCAAAGCCTCTAAAGACTTACCTAACTCAGAAGACTGAGCTTGAGTTGATTATCAGGGTGCTGTGACAACTTGGTTGTCTAGGCTTTGTTGCCATCCTGAGTATCTGTAGCCAAAGGACTTCTTCCACCTAGAAGGGTGAGGCTCGTAGTCCAGTTGACCATAATACCCCTGCTTGTGATAGCCGTAGCCAAAGGACTACTACCTTTACTTGCTGCGAACTCTGTCCCACTAACCCACCAACCCAGAAGGCTAACTTGGTGAACTTGCAGCTAGTACTGCTTACTCCATCATCAGAAATTGCTACTCAGCCTTCAGGCATCCAAGGAGGATTCTGAAATCCTAACATGCTTGAACTAACAAAAATAAAAAATAAAAATAAAAATAAAAACAGATCAAAGAAAAAAGAATGCCATAACTAAAAACTTAACTAAGTGAAACTAATTGGCTTTCCTAACAATGGGGCCAATTTGAAGGACTAAATGCTGTCATGGGCATTTAATCGATCAAATGATATTTATATTATTGATCAAAACAACTATTACTACTATAAGATAGTATTAGCAGAAAGATCGGGTCGATACGCAGGGAAGTGTGAAGATTAGTTTCAACTTAGCTAATTCTTTAATTTAAGCAAGTAAATGGTGGGAGGGGTGTTTGGTGTGGAATTGAGAATTGCAATGCGGAAAGATAAAATGCGGAAAAGTAAAGAATAGAAGTGCAATTAATCAAAATGTTCTAACTTAGAGGAATGCAATCAAGCAATGTAATCTTGATCCAAGGATATTACTCAATCATCTCGAACACATGGTCAACTTAGGTAGAAAAGCCGACATTAAGTGTCCCCAACTATTCATTAAGGTTTTCATCATAGTTAAACTATATGCTGAATTAATTAAGAATGAAACACATTCGAATAATAACCAAAACATGCATCAATTTCACCTTTTTGCATCCTTTGAAGCATCGAGCCCTTAGCTTCAAATCAACCTCAAATGACATGTAACTATCTAGAATGCATGTTTTGCTCGAGAATCTATAATTTCAATCATTTAAACATATTAAACATAACAAGCAAGGTAGATTAAAGACATATAAGTATCTTTTTTTGAGAGCTATCAGTATACTCTATCTATTCATAGAGTTTTCTTAACCTAACCTTCTCCTTTAGGGTTTCTAAGTTATCTCTTCAGATAAAACCTCCTCTTTGGGTTGGATCCCCAAATGGCACCCAACCATTGGAAATCACTAACAAACGACAACCATTGGAAATCACTAATAAACGACATCATGTCATACCCCTTCCTAGGCTACTCTACCCAACCCGAGAAGAGATGTGAAAACAGCAAGCATCACCCTCTTTGTGACATTCATTGCCTAATTGTACCTGAATAACCTGTGAGACTATAACATACATATTCGCTTACAAATCTAGAACCATAAAGACCTGTATTATTCCAATTAAACTTTCAACATATTCACAACATATTTGTACAATAACCCTTCTCATATCCCAACTATTATGTAATTAGGTCTACATGTCACCTATACAAGGTTATATACACGTACAATGACTCAAATATGTCTTTTTTTAGATATCTCGAAGCTAGACAAGGCGAGTTGGAGTAGGCTAAGCACCGGGAATATCCTCGCTACCTTGGAGGAAAAGAAAACATGGAAAGCGTGAGCTAAAAGCCCCGTGAGTAACTAATTTTGTAAAACCATATTTTGTTCGAAAATAGGCATGTTACAATCATTATAACACCATATATGTAAACATGATTCAAATAATCATTTCTGTAAAATCATAATTTTTAACAACGTAATCAAATCACATATATTCATGCCAAAATGATCATACACGAAATCAGTTCGTTCTCAAAATTTTCCCTTAGACAGGGCGGAGCAAGACTCAATGCACCTGACGTCGAAAACATCCTTAGTTGAGGCGGAGTAAAACTCAACGCACTCAACGTCGATAACAACATTAGTTGGGGTGGAGCAAGACTAAACACACCCAACGTCACAACCTCTATGTGCACACAGGAATATCGCGGGTTGCCCAAGTACCTTCTACGAGTCCTTTAGTATTGGGTCCCGGGGAAACTCACATGCCTTCTCATGTCCTTCAGCATTGAGCCTCCTCTAAAACATTTTAGAAACCAGTATTTTACGTGAATAGTTCACATGAAAGTCTTTCATGAAAAATCAGATATTTCACGATAAACAACATTTCACAATATCTCTTTCAACATCTTATAGAAAACGGAAGAAACATGCCTCGAGAACAATATCATCAAACATCATGCTTTTCAAGAAAACAGTTCATCTCAAAGCCATATCTCATAAGAAAACCAAACTAAACATTTTCAATAAATTTCGTTTTCAAAGAAAGAAAAGTGTCACTCACAACTTGTCCTTAGGCCCTGAGCGGATTATATGCCTTTCCGAGCACTTTTTGGCCTGTAAATATACATTCCTCATGTTACGCTTTCCTTAAACTTCCTTTGCATGATCGTTAAATATGCATACTTAAACTCTAATCATGATTCATCACCGAGACTCCTTTTTTTTCCAAAGTAAACATAATAAGCGAGATTCTATGTCACTAGTGAGATTACCAGCGAGATTTCACCTTACTAGCGAGATTACTAGCAAAATTACACAACAGGTACACGGCACTAGCGACACCAGAATAAGCGAGACTAGCGAGATTACTTGAGAAGAGACACCTAGCGAGAGTCAGCGAGATTTGTGAGACAAAAAGCTCCTCTGCACTACTAGTGAGATTTGTCTCGCTACTCATTCTCCAATTTCTCAGCGACACCAGCTTCCTAACGACACCCGACAGCAGAGTTTCCTCATTTTCTTTTTGTTCTCACTTCTCTCAGTTAAAAGTCATATTTTCAGCCAGATTTAGAACTTTTTTCCTTCTACAAACTTGTAGAAAAATATGTTTTCTAGCTTACCTCAAATTTTCGTGGCTTAACTCGTCCTTGTTTGTCAGATATTGCAAGATTTCTCCGCGCTACTCCATATTACACAGAAATTCTGTATCAGTAACTTCCAGCTAAAAGTTTACATGTTTCTATTCCATTACAACTCAGGCATTCTTCATAAAAGTTGTTCAGAATTGAGTTAACTTACTAATCTTAAAAGTTCAGCCCAAAATTCGATCTCTTCAGCTCGATATTTACCAAACACCAAACCTGGTTCAAACTGTGCGACCGCAGATGAAACTTCTGTTGCAGCTTCAGTTTTACCATGAAACCGTCCAAAACCTTGCACGAATTTGCCCTAGAACTCTTCTTCAACCTCTCCACGATGTGCAGCTGAAAGATAGCATAGAAATGAGTTTGGAAATGAAGAGAAATAAGTCGGCAAAGTTTTCCCCTTCAATAAAAATAATAACCGAGTTCTCTCCTTCCTTATCTTCTCTTCTCTTTTTTTTTTTTTTTAATTTCCTTTTTTTTTTCTTCTTTCTCCTTTGTTTTCCTCTTTCTTCTTTTTCTTCTTCTTTTTATTTATTTTTATTTTTATTTAATTTACAAAATGAGATTATTAACATTAATTTGCTTTAAGCTTTTGAACGTGCTTACAAATTAGGTGCTTACAATTCATTACCCCCTTTTGAGAATTTCGTCCTCGAAATTCAGGTTAAATCATTCCATAAAGAGACGAGGATATTTGATCTTCACTTTCGCATGTTGCCTCTTCCACTTTGTGATTTCTCCACAAAACCTTAACAAGTGGTATAGTTTTTGATCTCAACACTTGCTCTTTTCGATCAAGGATTTATACAGGCTCTTCTTCATAAGACAAGTCTTCTTTTAACTGAATAAGTTGAGCCTTTAAAACATGTGTGGAATCGAGAATATACTTCCTCAATAAAGAAATACGAAATACGTCATGTATTTTAGACAACTCCATTGGTAACGCCAACCGATAAGCCGACGGTCCTATGCGTTCCAAAATCTCATAAGGTCCAATATATCTTGGACTCAACTTTCCCTTCTTTCCGAATCTCAAAATTCCTTTCCAGGGAGATAACTTCAAGAAGACTTTATCACCAACTTCAAATTTTAAATCTCGACGCCTTTTATCAGCGTAGCTTTTCTGCCGATTCTGTGCAGTCTTCAACCTTTCTCTTATGAATTTTACGTTTTCTGACGTAGTTTGGACTAACTTTGGTCCCATTAACTTCCTTTCTCCCACTTCACCCCAACATATAGGAGTTCTGCAACGTCTGCCATACAATGCCTCATAGGGTGCCATTCCAATACTAGCATGGTAATTATTATTATACGCAAACTCCATCAAAGACAGATGAGTATCCCAGCTTCCTTTAAATTGCAGTACACAAGCACGCAACATATCCTTTAGAGTCTGAATCGTTCTTTCTGATTGTCCATCAGTTTGAGGATGAAAAGCTGTACTAAACTTAAGTTTAGTTCCCAATGCTTGCTGTAGACTCGGCCAGAACTTAGATGTAAACCTCAGGTCTCTATCAGAAATAATAGACACAGGAGCTCCATATTGACTTACTATCCTGTCAACATACAGTTTGGCCAGTTTATCTATAATAAAAGTCACTTTAACTGGCAAGCATCGTACAGTTTTAGTAAATCTATCAACTATCACCCATATTCCATCATAACCATTTGGAGTCTTAGGGAGACCAAATAAGAAGTCCATAGTGATATGCTCCCATTTCCACTCAGGTACGGGAAGTGGTTTTAAAAGTCCACCAGGTCTTT
This sequence comes from Citrullus colocynthis, assembly GCA_031780015.1. NCBI lineage: Eukaryota > Viridiplantae > Streptophyta > Magnoliopsida > Cucurbitales > Cucurbitaceae > Citrullus > Citrullus colocynthis. The sequence continues at coordinate 2,065,471 of QLSR01000082.1, forward strand.
GTCTTTCTGGCTTAACTTGCTGACAAATCAAACATCTTGCCACACATTCTGTAATTTCCCGTTTCATTCCTGGCCACCAATAATATTCTCTCAAAGTCCTGTACATCTTTGTACTACCTGGATGCATCGCATATGCAGAACTATGAGCTTCCTCTAGAATAGCATTTTTCAATGTCAAGTCATTTGGGACACACAATCTTCTTTGTTTCATTAAAGCTCCATCGTTTCTTATATCAAAATCTGTTCTTTGCTTGAGATTTACCTCTTCCACCATCTTTTTGAGTACAGAGTCTTCCATTTGTTTATTAACAATCTCACCCATCAAGGTGGGTCTCACCTGGAAGTGTGCAAACAACCCTCCTAACTTGTCTACCGATAAGGATGCATTTGAACTCTTTAACTCCTTTGTCAATTCCACATTAATAATATTCAATGAAGTCTTGGCTTGTCTCGACTTCCTACTCAACGCGTCAGCTACAACATTTCCTTTCCCTGGTTGGTAATTTATAGTGCAATCGTAATCCTTGATCAGTTCCAACCATCTCCTTTGTCTCATGTTGAGTTCTTTCTGATCAAAGATGTATTTCAAACTTTTGTGATCCGTATAGATATGACACTTCTCTCCAAACAAATAATGCTGCCACATCTTTAATGCCAACACCACCGCTGCAAGTTCCAAGTCATGGGTAGGGTAATTAACTTCATGTGGCCTCAACTGCCTAGAGGCATAAGCTATAACTTTACCTTCTTGCATCAGTACACAACCTAACCCCTGACTAGAGGCGTCACAATATACCTCAAACTCCTTCCCTGTCTCTGGAAGTGCTAAAATAGGTGCTGTCACTAGTCTTTTCTTTAACTCTTGGAAACTTTGTTCACATTCTTCATTCCATTCAAATTTAGTCCCTTTCTTAGCTAAACGAGTCAATGGTAATGCTATCTTGGAAAAACCCTTTACAAAGTGCTGATAATAACCTGCGAGTCCCAAAAAACTACGAACTTCCGTTATTGTCCTTGGCTGTTCCCATCTGGTAATTGCCTCGGTCTTTTGAGGATCTACTCCAACTCCTGCAGCAGTAACAATATGACCCAAAAACATTACCCGTTCCAGCCAAAACTCGCATTTGCTGAATTTTGCATACAATCTCTTTTTTCTCAAAGTCTGTAATACAATTCTAAGATGTTCTGCATGTTCTTCCGTGCTTCTAGCATACACTAGAATATCATCGATAAATACAATCACAAACTAATCCAAGTAAGGATGGAAAATCTTATTCATCAAGTCCATAAACATTGCTGGGGCATTTGTCATACCAAAAGGCATCACGAGGAATTCATAATGTCCATACCTCGTTCTAAAAGCCGTCTTCGGTACATCTGTATCTCTGACCTTCAATTGATGATATCCCGATCTTAGGTCTATCTTTGAGAATACTGATGCCCCTCTAAGCTGATCCAACAAATCATCAATACGAGGCAAGGGATATTTGTTGCGTATAGTGACCTAATTTAACTGATGATAATCAATGCACAGTCTCATAGTACCATCCTTTTTCTTCACGAATAACACCGGTGCACCCCACGCAGACACACTCGGTCTGACGTACCCTTTATCTATTAGTTCCTGTAACTGTACCTTCAACTCCTTCAGTTCTGATGGTGTCATACGGTATGGTGCCTGCGAAATGGGCGTTGTTCCAGGAACTAGATCAATAATAAACTCCACCTCTCTATCAGGTGGTAACCCTGGCAGCTCATCAGGGAACACATCAAGAAACTCATTTACCACAAGAATATCCTCTGGTCTTAACTTACCGGCCTGTGTGTCAACCACGTAAGCAAGGTATGCTGAACAACCCTTGCTTAACAACTTCCTAGCTTTAACTGCATATATCACACAAGTAGAAGGAATTTCTTGTCCCCCTTGAAAATAACTTCATTTCCTTCGAATCCTCTAAACACGACTTCCTTCTAGAAACAATCCACAGTGGGTCAATATTTGGATAAGAAATCCATTCCCAATATCACATCAAACTCCTAAATATCTAAGGGTATTAAATTGGCTATCATAGTCACACCATCAATTTCAATCACACAATCTTTATACACCTTACTAGCCACAAAGACATCACCAACAAGGGTATAAACAAACAGTTCCTCAAGCAAAGATTCTAATGAACTATTTATATTCACAGCAAACATTCTAGCAATAAAAGAATGGGTAGCACTAGGGTCTATTAAAAAATTGGCAGAAGTATAACATATAGAAAGTGTACCAATAACCACATTAGGAGCATCATCAGCCTCTTGCTGAGTCATAGCAAAGACCTTTCCTTGTTGTCTTGGTCGCCCTGTAGCTCCCTTCTGTCTTGATCCACTAGTTCCCTCATCAGCAATTCCTGCAGGTCGTTGTGGTTGACTAGCTTTAAAAGAACCAGTTCTCTGTTCAGCTTTAAATTCTTGCATCAACTGAGGACATTCTCGTTTATAGTGACCCACTTGTCCACAATGATAACATACGTCGCCCTTACACGGTCCCCAATGATACTTCCCGCAGGTGGGACATAACGGTTTCCTCGTTGAACTAGCTGTGAACTCTCCAGGTTGTCCACTTCGAGAACCTTCCACTGATTGAGCTGGACCAGTAGAACTCCTTGGTTTTTGCTTCTGTGTACCCCCTCCAGTACCTCCCTTGGAAGTACCCTGTCCACTCGATCTGGGCTTGAAATTTCCTCCACTAATTACACCTGGTACAAATCTCCTACTTGACTATCCCTGAGTAGTACTAGAGGTGTGAATTGTCCGAATACCTCCGGCTGATTAGCGTTTCATCCTCTTTTCCATCAAACTTCTTTCAACTCGCATTGGTGACTTTACTAATTTGGAGAAGTCTACCCATTCAGCACTAGCAGTTACAGGGGTACGTATTTCCTCCTGTAAACCTTCTTCAAATCTCTTGCATCTGTCAACCTCATCAGCAACAATAGCCGTGGCATATTTGGACAGTTCAGTATATTTCGTTTCGTATTCTACCGCTGACATCGATCCCTGTACTAACCTCAGAAACTCATTCCGTTTGGCATCTCGGAATGATCTTGGACAATATTTCTCTTGGAATGCCTTCTTAAACTCATTCCAACCTATTTCTCCTATATCCTCTTTCTTGCTCTCTAAAATTCTCCACCAATCTTTTGCTCTTTTTTGGAGCAAAAACACTGCCAATTCCACCTTTCTGTCATCAGGGCATCTCATCACACGATAGCATTTCTCAAGTAGATTCAACCATGCCTCTGCTTCTATAGGATCAATAGTGCCTTCAAAAGTAGTGGCACCTAAAGCCTTCAATCTTTCTATACTGTATTTCTTTTTTGGATCTGATTCCACTGATCCAATGCTTGCAGCCAATCTTTCAGCAATTCTAGTAAATATCTGTTCCTCGACATTGACCCCAACTTGAGGATGACTAGATTCACCCTCAGACATATCTCCATAGCCCCTAGTATCTTCAGGAGTTCCGGCTGCTGCTTGTCTAACTCGCCTGCTTCGAGGTGGCATGTTTCCTATATGACAACACAATATTACTTTTTGCGAAAAATTTACATATTCCGACACTACAATGCATGATCCTATCCCCAAGACTCTTTTGCTCTGATACCAACTTGTCATACCCCCTCCTAGGCTACTCTACCCAACCCGAGAAGAGATATGAAGACAGCAAGCATCACCCTTTTTGTGTCATTCACTGCCTAATTGTACCTGAAGAACCTGTGAGACTGTAACATACATATTCGCTTACAAATCTAGAACCATAAAGACCTGTATTATTATAGTTAAACTTTCAACATATTCACAACATATTTGTACAATAACTCGTCTCACATCCCAACTATTATGTAAACAGGTCTACATGCCACCTATACAAGGTTATATACACGTACAATGACTCAAATGTGTCTTTTTCTTGATATCTCAAAGCTTAGACAAGGCGAGCTAGAGTAGGCTAAGCACCAGGAACGTCCTCGCTACTTGGGAGGAAAAGAAAACATGGAAAGCGTGAGCTAAAAGCCCAGTGAGTGACTAATTTTGTAAAACCATCTTTTGTTCGAAAACAGGCATGTTACAATCATTATAACACCATATACGTAAACGTGATTCAAATAATCATTTTGGTAAAATCATAATTTTCAACAACGTAATCAAATCACATATGTTCATGCTAAAATGATCGTACACGAAATCAGTTCATTCTCAAAATTTTCCCTTAGTCAGGGCGGAGCAAGACTCAACGCACCCGATGTCGAAAACATCCTTAGTTGAGGCGGAGTAAAACTCAACGCACTCAACGTCGATAACAACCTTAGTTGGAATGGAGCAAGACTTAACACACCCAACGTCACAACCTCTATGTGCACATAGGAATATCGCGGATTGCCCAAGTACTTTTTACGAGTCCTTCAGTACTGGGTCCCGGGGAAACTCACATGCCTTCTCATGTCCTTCAGCATTGAGCCTCCTCTAAAACATTTTAGAAACCAGTATTTTACGTAAATAGTTCACATGAAAGTCTTTCATGAAAAATCAGATATTTCACGATAAACAACATTTCACAACATGCCTTTCAACATCTTATAGAAAATGAATAAAACATGCATTGAGAACAATATCATCAAACATCATGCTTTCCAAGAAAACAGTTCATCTCAAAGCCATATCTCATAAGAAAACCAAACAAAACATTTTCAATAAATTTTGTTTTCAAAGAAAGAAAAGTGTCACTCACAACTTGTCCTTAGGCCCTGAGCGGATTATATGCCTTTCCGAGCTCTTCTTGGCCTGTCAATACACATTCCTCACGTTACGCTTTCCTTAAACTTCCCTTACATGATCGTTAAATATGCATACTTAAACTCTAATCATGATTCATCACCGAGACTCCCTTTTTTTCCAAAGTAAACAAAAGAAGCGAGATTCTATGTCACTAGCGAGATTACCGGCGAGATTTCACCTTACTAGCGAGATTACTAACGAAATTACACAATAGGTACACAGCACTAGCGACACTAGAATAAGCGAAACTAGCGAGATTACCTGAGGAGCGACCTAGCGAGAGTTAGCGAGATTTGTGAGACAAAGCTCCTTTGCACTACCAGCGAGATTTGTCTCGCTACTCACTCTCCAATTTTTCAGCGACACCAGCTTCCTAGCGACACCCGACAGTAGAGTTTCCTCCTTTTCTTTTTGTTCTCACTTCTCTCAATTAAAAGTCATATTTCCAGCTAGATTTAGAACTTTTTTCCTTCTACAAACTTGTAGAGAAATGTGTTTTCTAGCTTTCTTCAAATTTTCGTGGCTTAACGCATCCTTGTTCGTCAGAAATTGCAAGATTTCTCCGCGCTACTCCAGATTGTTTAGAAATTCTGTATCAGTAACTTCCAGCTAAAAGTTTACATGTTTTTATTCCATTTCAATTCAGGCATCCTTCATAAAAGTTGTTCAGAATTTAGTTAACTTACTAACATTAAAATGTCATCCCAAAATTCGATCTCTTCAGCTCGATATTCACCAAACACCAAACCTAGTTCAAACTTTGAGACAGCAGATGAAGCTTCTGTTTCAGCTTCAGTTTTACCATGAAACCGTCCAAAACCTTGCACGAATTTGCCCTAGAACTCTTCTTCAACCTCTCCACGACTTGCAGCTGAAAGATAGCATAGAAATGAGTTTGGAAATGAAGAGAAATAAGTCGGCAAAGTTTTCCCGTTCAATAAAAATAATAACCGACTTCTCTCCTTCCTTATCTTCTCTTCTCTCTTTTTTTTTTTTTTTTTAAATTTCCTTTTTTGTCTTCTTTCTCCTTTGTTTTCCTCTTTCTTCTTTTTCTTCTTTTTTTAATTTATTTTTATTTTTATTTAATTTACAAAATGAGATTATTAGCATTAATTCGCTTTAAACTTTTGAATGTGCTTACAAATTTGGTACTTACACATCAAATCTAATAATATCATATAAAAACTATTCCAAATCTATAGCAAATAACGCACATTTTATGTGCGTTTCAACACCCAAAACATAAAATTTTGCTAGTCCAAAGCAAAAATAGAATAAGACCACAAGGAAGTTGTAAATACACATACAAAAGATTTAAGCCTTGATAATAGGAATAACATACTAGATCCATAAGTAGAAACTTTTATGCACATCCATATGAAATTTTAAGGCCAAATCTTTTTCATCCTCCATTCACATTCAATTAAAAACTCAAAAAACTAATTTTGGACTCAACCAAGCTTCTTTAGTTTCCCCCCTAATTTAGCTCAAGCATCAATCATCAAACATTAAAAAATAACTCAAGAAGATAATAAATCAACTAAGGAACCTAAAACACATTCAAGGGATCCCTAAGCTTGCATTCTTTTACCTAGGGGCACTAGCTTTCACAGATTCACTACTATAGGGACTCGTACCTAGAACTTTTTGATGGATATCCTAACTGATCACAACAAAAGTGGCTCTTTTTATCTCTATTCATGCATACACGTTACAAGTTTATTTTTCAACTCCTGATATTCTTTTAATGATATTATGCTCAACTCGTTCTTTTGTGTACAAAAACAATTTTTTGCAGGCGATTGAAACTCTTTTTCTTTCCCTTAGTATAACAATATCAACTATCATGAAAGGCAACAATGATTAGAGAGGCCTTTCATGATAGTGCCTTTCAAGCTGACAACCAAATTGACTCAAATATTAACTCATCATATAGTGAAAGGTTCTAATTTAAAGTGACTATTGATAAACACTTGAAAAGTGCTTTCTATCCTCTCAAATTAAGAAAGTTTATATTAGATTTCACTTGTTTGCTAGTGGTTTTTAGGTTAAAATGAGGAAAATTAGAAGAAAAGACCAAAAGATCAAAACCGAGCAAGAATACGACAAAAAAGAGAAGAAAATTACAAAATTTCCATCATTGGGGCAGCGCTGCTGCGACGCTAAAACCCAAGAGCATGGTCCATGGGAGATAGTCGCAGCGTCGCGACGCTCTCCAACAGCGCTGCGGCACCGTCTGCACAACTTCAATAGCGCCATGACTCCAGTTTACCATAAATGAAAATTTTTATTTTTGGAAAGATTTTTTGGGTGGAATACTCTATAAATTTAGGGGTTTCCTAAAATCCTAATAACCATTCAGAATACAAAATTACAGACCTAAAGAGCAACAAGAAGGAGAGAATTAAGTGAGAGTTCATAGAAGAGTTCAACGAGTGAGTTAGTTGCAAGGAAGAGGAAAAGAGTTCAAGATAGTTGTGGTGCCATTCGAATTCCAACGTGAAAGCCAAGGAGATCGTGACGGTGCTACCTCAATCAAGAGCCTCTTTTCAGTAGAGTTTCCTTTTCTTTACACTCTTTTTTTTGTTTATATTGTTTGAACATGTTGCTTCAAGCTATGAGTGGCTAAACTCTTTAGGTTTAGGGTATTGATGAATTGTTTGGGAATTCATGTTGATATTGTAGACTTTCATGGTTTTGTTGGAATGATTATGCTTTTCATTGTTATTGTGTTTAATTATTGTGGATTGGCCATCTTCACATGTTAGGTTAGATGTATGATTGAGAGGTTGTATGTTTAACTTGATCTATAACGATGAATTGTTGTTAATCTATCACGAGAGTAGTTAGGTTGACAATAAAAGTTGTTAAAGACTAATCTTAATGCCATATAATTTGTATTGGTTTCAAGAGATTAGTAAGCAATCGAGTTGCATGAGAAAGGGTTGTTTTTCAGAGAAAATAACTTGAAATTAAGTTTCTAGACTTAGGCATATGAATTACAATAAAATCCATGAAATCTATAATATTGCGTGATGAAATAAATAAGGGTTCATTACCCTAGAACTCTCTTCAACTCTTGCGTTTCTGACTTTATTACTTTTCTTATTTAGTTTGATTTTCCATAATTCACAAATTCAATTCCAATCCTCAAATAAAATTGATTAAACTCTAGAATAGCTAAATAATTTTAACCTTCACAATTGAATCCTCAGTGGAACGATATTCGGACTTTACCGTCTTATATTATAACTTAACCCGTACACTTGCAGTTAACACTCAAAGTGCGCATCAAGTTTTTGGCGCCGTTGCCGGGGATCCAAAGAACGGTTTTTGTTATTAATATTCATTAAAATTGATAGATCTTAATTTGAGGTGTATATTATTTGGTTGATTATTTATTTATTATTTATTTTATTGTATTTTATATTTTTTCTTTTTATTTTATTTTATTGTATTTTAATTTTTTTTTTGTCGGTTTATGCCTCGAGACAATTCCAAGATCCTCCTTCTTGATCCCGAGATTGAAAGGACGTGTAGAAGGAATTTAAGGGTTCAACACCATCACATCGAGGATGTGGCGGAGGAGATATCATGGGCAATTTGGGAATACTTCCAACCGACATTACCGGCAAATCAACTCGGCATTATGAATGTGCCCATCAATATCAAAAACTTTGAGTTGAAACCGGGGTTGATCCACATAGCTAGAGAGCTAGCCTTTAGAGGAAGAACCAATGAAGATCCTCACAAGCACTTGTGTCCTCTCTTAGAGATATGCGGGACGGTAAAGATGAATGGTGTTTCTAACGATGCAATTAAACTAAGACTTTTTCCTTTCTCTTTACAGGACCGTGCAAAGGATTGGTTGAAAACCATACCTCCAAATAGCATCACAACATAAGAGATCTTAGCTCAAGCTTTCTTGAATAAATATTTTCCACCGGCTAAATCTCAAAGACTAAGGACGGAGATTGGAACATTCCGCCAACTTGAGGATGAACAATTATATGAGGCTTGGGAGAGGTATAAGGATCTCTTGAGAATACGTCCTCAACACGGTTACCTGGATTGGTTGCAAATTCAACTCTTCTACAATGGATTAGCAAGCTCAACCAAATCTATACTGGATGCAACTGCCAGAGGCTCAATTTTTTCAAAGAATGCTCAAGAGGCGTATACCATACTAGAAGACTTGGCCACTACATCGTACAATTGGCCATGTGAATGGTCTTCTCCAATCATCCCAAAAGCCACCGGACGATATGAGATGGACGAGGTAAGTTCTCTAAAAGCTCAATTGGTTTCTCTCACTAATGCTTTATCTAAATTTTCTCAAGGAAGCCAAGTCCAAGCAAGTCCATCATCCATAGCTTCCCTTGCGGCCATGGAAAATCAACAAGAGCCAAGTGAGTTGGAGGTAGCCAATTATGTGGATAGAGGACAATACCGAGGTCAACAACAACTTCCAACTCACCATCATTCCAACTGGAGAAATCATGAGAATTTTTCATATGCTAACAACAAGAATGTGTTGCAAGCACCTCAAGGATTCAATGGAGCAGGAAATGCAAAGACATCATCACTAGAGGACATAATGCTTGACTTTGTCAAAAAGTCAAGATCAAGAAAAACCACATTGGAGAATTCGGTCCAAGCTATTGCAAGCACCATTCAAAGCCAAGGTAAGACAATTCAAAACTTGGAGGTTCAACTTAGTTAAATGGCCACTTCCCTCCAAATAATGCAAAAGGGTAAGTTCCTTAGTTGCCCCGAGAGAAACCCAAGGGAGGAGTGCAAGGTCGTGACTTTGAGGAGTGGGAAAAAGCTATCCACTCCCTTGATCAATGACGAAGATGATGAGCCTCCACAAGAAGATGATGAACCTCCACAAGAAGAGGATGTTCCACAAAAAAAGAGTGCATCTAAGGAAAAGGAGAAATCAAAGTCCAACATAGTGAGTACTTCTAACTCTACTTCTTTTATTCCTAACACTTTACCTTTTCCTCAAAGATTTCAAAAGAAAAAGATTGATGGTCAATTTTCAAAGTTCTTAGATATATTCAAAAAGTTGGATATTAACCTTCCTTTTGCAGAAGCATTAGAACAAATGCCTAAGTATGCCAAGTTCATGAAAGATATGTTGTCTAAGAAGAAAAGGTATGGAGACTATGAAATGGTTGCACTAACCGAAAAATGTAGTGCAACACTACAAAGGAAATTGCCTCCAAAACTAAAGGATCCAGGGAGTTTCTCTATCCCTTGTCAGTTAGGCAATAGTAAGTTTATTAAGCACTTTGTGATCTTGGAGCTTCCATTAATTTAATGCCTTTATCCATGTTTAGGAAGCTCAATGGTGGAGAGGTGCAACCAACTACCATATCTTTGTTTTTGGCTGATCGATCATTTGTTCATCCCTACGGCATTGTGGATGACATCTTGGTCAAGGTAGACAAGTTTATCTTCCTCGCGGACTTTGCGATATTAGACATGGAGGAAGATGCCGAAGTCCCTATAATCCTTGGGAGAGTCATGAGAAGTTCCCATTAAATAGATCAAGTTTTTGGAGAGCACAAAATTATAGACCTAAAGAGCCACAAGAAGGAAATAATTGAGTGAGAATTCATAAAAGAGTTCAAAGAGTGAGTTAGTTTCAAGGAAGAGGAAAAGAGTTCGAGATAGTTGTGGTGCCATTCGAATTCCGACGTGAGAGCCAAGGAGATCGTGATGGTGCTACCTCAATCAAGAGCCTGTTTTCAGTAGAGTTTCCCTTTCTTTACACTCTTTCTTTGTTTATTTTGTTTAAACATGTTGCTTTAAGCTATGAGTGGCTAAACTCTTTAGTTTTAGGGTCTTGATGATTTGTTTATGAATTCATGTTGATATTGTAGATTCTCATGGTTTTGTTGGAATGATTATGCTTTTCATTGTTATTGTGTTTAATTATTGTTGATTGGCCATCTTCACATGTTAGGTTAGATGTATGATTGAAAGATTGTATGTTTAACTTGATCTATAACAATGAATTGTTGTTAATATATCACGAGAGTAGTTAGGTTGACAATAAAAGTTGCAAAAGACTATTTTTAATGCCATGCAATTTTGTATTGGTTTTAGGTATATGAATTATAATAAAATCCATGAAATCTATAATATTGCATGATGAAATAAACAAGGATTCATTACCCTAGAACTCTCTTTGACTCTTGTGTTTCTCACTTTAATACTTTCCTTATTTGATTTGTATTTTCCATAACTCATAATTTTCAATTTCAATCCTCAAATAAAATTGATTCAACTCTAGAATAGCTAAGTAACTTGAACCTTCACAATTGGATCTCCAGTGGAACGATATTCGGACTTAACCGTTTTATATTATAACTTGACGCGTACACTTGCGGTTAACACTCAAAGTGCGCATCAACTACGTGTTCAAAATATGGTAGACTCAAAGAAGGACTTAAATGGTTCAGAACTCAAGGGTATACCATTCCATTTTCACAGCAGATCATCTAACATGCATATTTAAAATACATTTTAGAAAATCATCATCAAGAGCATGCATATAGATCTTCTTAACATCTTTTCCACTAAAAAATTGAAAAAAATTGCTCTAAATTTTAACTCATTAAATTGGCATGCATTCAACAATAAATACTCATTAACATGCATATCAGGATAAGTAAACACTAGTGTGCCTTTCACTCCAAACATAAAATGATGCATTATCTCCAATGCATGAAAAATAATAGAACAACCATTTAAAGAAAGTGATAAAATCTTGGGAGTGTGCGGGAATCCACCAAAAAGGGGCGAAACAAGTACTTTGTGTTGAACAATGCTCTTAAAATAGTAACATCAATAAGAGTGGCTTAATTCTAAAAGTAAAAAAAAACTAAAATATATATATATATATATATATATATATATATATATATATATATATAAATATAAAAAAAAAAAAAAATAAAATATATATATATATATATATATATATATATATATATATATATATATAAACAACGAACTAATAAACTTAGGTTGACTCCCATGCTGGATCCCAAGGTGATTTTGGTATGTCATTATTTCCTTCTCATCCTGGACTAAAATTATTATAACTACCATGCCAAAGGGTACGCAACTAACCCAACCATCAGAAAGGATTATTTTGCACATCAAAATAATCAATCAAATCAACGGTTTTGACTTTCCTATTCTTATATGGAAGGTCAGTAGGCATGACAGTTCTCAATGATTTAGAATTTTGCTCGAACAAGTGAGTTTTAGATTAGATCATGCATGCTAAGCTATCGTTTGAAAACACTGAAAGTAGTCGGATAACAATGGAGATTATGAACGAAGGTTCTTAATGCTTCGCTTAATAATAGTGCCTAAAAGGTGTTATTTCCCTTAGCTTAATTCAGGGTCGTAGTGTTATTTTACGTGTTTATTCCTTGATTTTATAGGTATTGAGCAAATAAGAGACATAATTGACAATTGGAGCCAGAATGCAACTTAAACGGACCAAAACAAAATCCAAAGCATCAACAATGAAGAAATTGAAGACAAAAAAGACAATTTTGCCTTAGGAGCTGGTGCAACAATGTTGTGCTTTTCCCACTAGATGTGAATTCTTGTAGTGTCACAGTGCTACAAAATTTGAAGATGAGAAGCATCGTGCATGCGTGACAGCGCTACGGCACTGTGCGTTTCGATTATTCTATATATACTTTTTTTTTCTTTATTTTAGGTAAGATATGCCCGATTTCAGCAGCCTCTTCTCCAATTTGTTTGTATTTTCTTGATTCCTTGCACTATTCTAAGCATAATTTTCATCATTATGCTTAGAATTTACTTTTTGTTTGATCAATCATTGTATTTTCTTTGCTTTTCTAGAGACGTGTCTATGCATGTTAATCTCAATTAGGGATTGAATTTGTGGCTTGCTTGTAATTCATTGTAAATTGCCATAGGCAATTTCTTTTGTGGCCTTTAATATATCATTCAATAATCTAATCCATTGGTAATGTAGGCTATTCAATTACTAGTTACTTGATTTATTTCCCTAGACTTAATGTGTGTTTAATTGATTAGGTCGCTATAGAAGCCGATAAATTGAACACCTTAGTGTGTTAAGGTGATAGTTGTGGTCTTTCATTGTAACGAACCAAGAATAAAATCAAGTATGCAATTAATTCTTCAGAGTTCGATGAACAACCAAGAGCATGAGCAAAATTGAATTTAATTTCCTTTTCATTATGTGTTTACATTCGAGTCATTTAAATTCCATTGCAACTAAAACTACCAAACCTTCCCCCCCCCCCCCCCCCCCCCCCC
>QLSR01000082.1:2078742-2095383 GCA_031780015.1 Citrullus colocynthis
AACCCCCCCCCCCCCCCCCCCCAAATTCATCAATTTGCTGATATACTGAGATTCCCTTAGGAGACGACCTGGTCCTGCCACATATACTATGTTGTAGTGTAGGTAGTACAGATTAGGGTTGGAAATTTATTTGATTAGTAAGGGTTTTATGGGCGACGACAAATTCCTTGCTATCAAATTGGAAATTTTGCAACATTTTAGCCAATTTTTGAATTCGTTTTAGTGTTCATGAGTTTTCTTTTGTGCATGATCCTTTCCTTTGGAAATCCTAGGCTTTATTATTTTGCAGATATTGACAAGAAGGAGTGGCGACTTAGAAGAGAAAGAATAGAAAGACTAGAGGACGAACACGACATTCAATTGGACCAAGAAGAAGAAGAGGAGATTCAGGAGCATACAGAGGAGGAAATTGTGAAATTAGAGCCCGGGGAAAATATAAGGGAAGCCCTCGAGAGTACATTGAGGCAGATGGCTGAGCCACACATGACACAACAATCGTTGTGTGTTGTCTATCTAGAGACCACTGTTCCGTTTGAGCTCAAGCAAGGCTTGATGCATTTGTTGCCCCAGTTCAACATTAGTCTAGGAGAATATCCTAACAAACATTTGAAGGACTTTCATATGGTTTGTGATGATGTGAGGCCCCACGATGTAACAGAAGAGCAGCTCAATCTGAGAGCCTTTCCATTTTCTTTGAAGGAAGGAGCAAAAGATTGGTTGGACTATCAACCACCAGGATTGATTAGGATGTGGGTACAACTAAAAAAGAAGTTCTTAGAAAAATTCTTTCTTCAAGAGCCAATAGCATAAGGAAGAAGATATATAGGGTCATTCATGGTGTTGGAGAGACCCTATTTGATTACTATAGTGTTTCAAGCTGTTGTGTGTGAGTTTCTCACACCATCAGATTTCATATCAACTCCTAATCTAGTATTTCTAGTCGAAATTTCTCTCACATGATAGGAGTACAATAGATGCTACAACTGGTGGAACATTAGTTAATAAGACTCCCACCGAGACCAAAAAACTGGTTTCTACAATGGTTGAGAATTCTCAGCAATTTGGGACGCGAGCTTCTACCATTATGGCTATCACTCATGTGGTAAGTGAACTTAAGTCTCAAATATATGATCTTGCTTCTCTTGTAAAACAGATGACCCGTTCTCAACTGTAACCCCAAGCTTCTGTAAAGGAAGTGAACTATGTTGGCAACCAAGGAGGATAAAGATATGAGCCTAACAGTAGCCCATATAATCAAGAATGGTAAGACCAGCACAACTCTTGTTGGGGAAGAGGACAAGAGCACCCGAGCAGCTCAATTTCTGGTGCACCACTAGAGGACATAGTCAGATCCTTGGTAGAAACCTTTGGTAAATCCTAGCAGAAGATGATGACACTTAAGAAAGAGAACTTATTGTATTTCAAAAGGAGACAATAGTAAGAATGCACAAGTTGGAGAATGAGATTTCCTAGATAGTCGCTGTAGTGAGCAGGCTTGACATGAACGGTAAGCTCCCTACTCAGCCAGAGCATCAAGTAAAAAATGTAAGTGTCGCAACTATTTCGGGTCCTTTTGAATATCTTTATATGATGATTGAAAAAGAGTTTAACGGAGTGTTTTGATAGCTCTCGAATAAAGCTATTTTTATATCCTTAATTTCCTTTATTTGTTATGTTTTATATGATCAAATGTTTATTTTTGTAGGAATTCAAGAAAATCATGCACCTTGGAGTGTTACAGGCCATTCGATGTTCATTTGGAGCGATCGGAAGTGAAATTAGTCACCTAGAGCTCAAGGACACAAAAACCACGAAAATACCCCAAGGACAAGGACAAAAGAGAGCGCAACTACGCTGTGCTCTACGCTTAAAGGCAGAGAGTAGCTTAGCAAGAGCGCAACAACGCTCCAAATTTTGACGGAAAGGGCAAGACGCTATTTGTGCACAGCGTAGCGACGCTCTAGACCTATGCTCCAACTTCTACCTAGAGTATAACAACGCTCCATGAGAGTGCATTAACACTCTCCCCGATTTTATATATAATCTCTTCATTCTTTTAGGGTTTTGTTATTGGATCTCATAGAGGCCAAGGAGTTCATAAAATATTCTTCTTCAACTTCATATTTCTAGCATCTTAGCTTAGAATCTCCACTTTATTTTGGGTTGTAATCATGGATTAGATACTCTCTCCTTCAATTTCTTTGTCTATGAAGATGTTAAGGTAAGTGTTTTCTTGTTCTTGAGAGAAAACCCATGTAATTTCTTGAGATTTTATTTTGTATAAACCTAATATTGTGATTTGTGTTTCTTGAATCTAATGTATATTTAGATGTATGTTCTTGAATGGATTGATGCTCCTTTTCTTGAATGTATGTCTTTGCTAATCGATTTTGCTCGCGCGTTTCCATCATATTTGTTTATACTTTAAATCAATAAGTAGCAATGGTCTTTGTATGCATGCAAAGGCGTATAGGTTATCCATTGACTTTAAAATATATGCTTAACCTAGATTCAATGGAAATTTGGTTAATTAAGTTAGGGCTTTCCCATTATTTAATCACACATTGGAACCCTAAAGTGTAATGCACATGTTCTTAATTTTAATTCATTGCTATCAGACCTAATTAGGACTCAAGCTTGTAGTTTAATTAGGGCTTAAGCTTTAGTTGATAATTAGGACGCTTATTTACCTAAATTCGACGAGTTGACTGCATGTAGCGTCAGCGAGTCTAACTAGGTTAAATAGGTCGTTGTGTAAGCAATCAAATATGCGCTTAATCAAAAGTAAAATGGTGATAAAAATTACATAGGAATCCAATTGCTCTTAAGAACTTGAACTTCTCATCCTTGGTTACATTTACCAGTTGCTTTTATTTTCCTTGCATGCTCATCACACTATCCACACCAAAACCCCCCCATTTACCGCTCTAATTAGTTAATTAGTTTTATGAAAAACTCATACTAGCGCTTCCTTGCAGATCGACCCAGACTTTCCACTGTTACTATGCCAACGTAGTGATAGGAGTAGGATTCGGTATTATAAATTGTTGAGATTTATGTCCTAAATCTTGTAGTCTGTAAATTTGTAAATAAATTAATGAATAGAGTATTATTTACTTATATAATAATTGTTATTTGTTGATGCACACTTTCCGTGTTAACCACAAGTGTATGGGTTAAGTTATAATATAAGACGGTTAAGTTCCAAGTATCGTTCCATTGAGGATCCAATTGTGAAGGTTTAAGTTACTTAACTATTCTAGAATTGAATCCATTTTATTTGAGGATTGAAATTTAAGTTGTGATTTTGGAAAACTAAAAAGGAAAGCAAGTAAATAAGAAACACAAAAATCAAAGAGAGTTTATGTTCATAAACAAATTAAGCATAGAAAGAATGTAAAAAAAGAAAAACTCTACTAGGAAGAAGCCCTTGATTGAGGAGGAACCGCTACGATGTCCTTCAGTCATCACATCGGGAACTTGAACGACACCAAACTCTCTCTCTCAAACTCTTCTCTCTTCTTTGCAGCCAACTCACTCTTTAGGACTCTTTTGGTGTGTTTTTCTCTGATTTCTTGATGTGTAAATTGGTGGTATGTAAATTGGTGATTAGGGCTGCTGGAAACCCTTCAATTTATAGAGTTGGCTGCCCAAAATTCTTTCAAAAAATGTAGATTCTTCAAAATAGGAAAGATGGCGCCGAGACGCTGGTCAATGGCTCGCGGCGCTGACCGACATTGAAAGGTGGTGTCATCGTGCTGCTGGATGGCATCGTGGTGTTGTGTGTCATGGAAACCTACCCTCGGTGTCGTGCTGCAGCATCAGTACGGTGGCGCTACGCGGAGGAAGAAGCTGCTCTCGAGAAAAAGCACCGCAATAGTGCAGTACCGGCGCCGTAGCTGTCCTGTTTTTTGGCAGATTTGGATTTTTCTTCTCTTTTTCACTGGATTCTGACTTGGTTTTGATCTTTTGGCTTTCACTTCTAATTTTCTTTATTTTAACCTAAAAACCACTAGCAAACAGGTGAAATCTAATATAAACTCCCTTAATTTGAGAGAATAGAAAGCACTTTTTAAGTGCTTTTCAACAACCCAAACTTATAGATTTGTTAGTCCTGAGTAAATAATAGAATTAAATAGAGGGAGTTTAGATGAAAAAGTGTGCAATCGACTCATGTCTTAGAGAATAGCAGATAGAGCTTAAGTAGAAACATGCAAATATATCTATATTGTTATAATCATTCAAGGTCAAATCTTGCTATCTCCCATGTGTGAGTGTGCAAGTCTCATTCAATTTAAAATGCTAAAACTCAAATTGGGACTTAAGAGAACTTCCTTAGTTTTCCCCCTACTCTAGCTCATGCACCAATCTTTAAACATCCACACATTTCAAGTGAGTAATATGTCCACTAAGGTGCCAGTCAATCATACTTTTGTCATGTGCCCTAAACTTGTATTATTTTACCTAAGGGTACTAGCTTTCACACATTCACTATAAGGACTCGTACCTAGTTAATTCCCAAGCGTCCTTACTGATCACAACAAAGGTAGCTCTTTTTACCCCTATTCATACATACTCATTACAAGTTTAACATTTAAAAGGATAAATATGTGAAGCTCATATATTTTTGTGTGCACTTCTTTTTTTTTTTCCAAAGGCATGTATACTCTTTTCTTTTTCCTTAGTCTAAGATTACAAACCATCATGTATTTCCACTCTCTAACCGGTGGGGCCTTTCGGAGTGACAACCAAATACACCCAACTTAATCCTTTTTTCAGTTAAAGATTCTAAATTAAAGTGGTTACGTGCTTAAGAATAAGGGAGATTTTAAGGACTTAAAGAAATTAACTCAAGATAATGCTATTCTATTTCCACAATAAGTCATCTATCATGCAAATTCGAATCTCATCATGGGCAATCAACATCAAAGCACACAACCATGAAAAACATTCCTATTAACTTTGAAAGCTCCAAAATTTTTAAAATTTTTCAAAATTTCATTAACATGCATATGATCATTAAAACCTCACAAACATGCATAGTAGGATAAGAAAATACACAAAAGTACGAGCGACACCTCCCACCCCAAACTTAGAATCATGCATTGTCCCCAATGCATAAGAGCTTCTAATAAGGAAAGAACAAGCCTGAGAGCAAGTGGGAAGCCACCAAACAAGCTTGGTGTAAGGAGTACTTTTTGTGATGAACCAAGATCTTGAAGATTAATAAAGCATATGAGTGACTCAAAGATTTATTGAAAATTAAAATTAAAAAGAAAAAGCAAACTAAAGAAAGCAATAAAATTGGGCTGCCTCCCAAAAGTGCTTTGTTTAATGTCTTCTAACTAGATGAGGCTCTCACGTCACGGAAAATCCCAAGGTGATTTCTTTATTCCATGCTTTGAATCACCTAGAACTTTTAGTTTTCGCACACATTGACACTCACATACATATTCATTAACATTTAGTGGGTTGGTCAACAATTCATTGTCAAGTTGAACATCATCTTTTCTAATGTAGTCAAGTATCATTAAGGAGTAATCATTATGATATTTTACCGGACTTGCCACTTCATTTTTAACATGCTTCTCCATGATTTGTTCATAATTCATTTTAGGTTTTGGAGGCATGCAAAAAGAACTAGGAGCATTATCACAACTAGAAACATGCTTCATAGGATTTTCTAATTTAACATCAAGCATGACATTAGTCTTACCATTCAAAGGAGGGTCATCATGCATAGAGTTCTTATTAGAAAAGGGGGGCGATGTTACCTTTGTGCTTGGTTCATGATGCTCATACCTTTTTACATCTGGATGCTGAAGGGCTTTATAAATGTCAAATGTTACCTTCTCATCGTTAAGGCATATGTGAGCTTTCCATCTTGCACATCGATGAGAGCAGTTCCGATGGCCAAGAAAGGTCTCCTAAGAATTATGGGGACTTCAGCGTCCTCTTCCATGTCTAGTATAACAAAATCCACCGGGAAGATAAACTTGCCCACCTTGACCAATACGTCCTCCACAATGCTGTGGGGATGAACAAATGATCGATCGGCCAAAAGCAAGAATATAGTAGTTGGTTGCACCTCTCCACCATTGACTTCCTAAACATGGATAAATACATTAAGTTAATAGAAGCTCCAAGATCACAAAGCACTTTAGTAACTGAATTATTGCCTAAATGATAAGAGATAGAGAAACTCCCTGGATCTTTTCATTTTGGAGGCAATTTCTTTTGTAGTGCCGTGCTATATTCTTCAGTTAGTGCAACCGTTTCGTAATCTCCATACCTCTTATTTCTAAACAACACTTCTTTCATGAACTTGGCATACTTAGGCATTTGTTCTAATGCCTCAGCAAAATGAAGGTTAATTTCTAACCAATCTTTTGCTCGGTCTTGTAAAGAGAAAGGAAAAAGTCTTAGTTTAATAGCATCGTTAGAGACACCATTCATCTTTACTGTTCCGCATATCTCTAAGAAAGACCGTAAGTGCTTATGAGAATCTTCATTGGTTCTTTCTCTAAAGGCTAGCTCTCTAGCCATTTGAATCAACCCCGGTTTCAACTCAAAGTTATTGACATTGATGGGCACTTTCATTATGCCGGGTTGATTTTCTGGTAATGTTGGTTGGAAGTAGTCCCGAATTGCCTTTGGTATCTCCTCGGTGTGATTGTGTAGAGCCCTTAGATTCCTTCTATAGGTCCTATCAATCTCGGGATCAAGACGAAGGATGTTAGTATGATCACGAGGCATAAACCGACAAATTAATCAACCAAATACTATACACCTCAAATTAAGATCTATCAATTCTAATGAATATTAAATAACAAAAATCATTCTTTGGATCCCCGACAACGACACCAAAAACTTGATGCACACTTTCTATGTTAATCGCAAGTGTACAGGTCAAGTTATAATATAAGACGGTTAAGTTCCGAATATCGTTCTATTGAGGATCCAATTGTGAAGGTTTAAGTTACTTAGCTATTCTAGAATTGAATCAATTTTATTTGAGAATTGGAATTTCAGTTGTGATTTTGGAAAACTAAAAAAGACAACAAGTAAATAAGAAACACAAAAGTCAAAGAGAGTTCTAGGGTAATGAATCCTTGTTTACTCGATTATGCAATATTCTAGGGTTCAAGGATTTTATTGCAATTCTTATGCTGAAGTCTAGAAATATAAGTCCAAGTTATTTTATCTCAAAAACAACCTTTTCTCATGCAAACTCAATTGATTACTAATTTCTTGAAACCAATACAAATTACATGGCATTAAGAGTAGTTTTTAGCAACTTTCTTTGTTAACCTAACTATTTTCATGATAAATTAGCAACAATTCATTGTTATAGATCTAGTTAGACATATAATCTCTCAACCATACATCTAACCTAACATTCGAAGATGGCCAATCAATAAGAATTAAGCACACTAACAATGAAAAGCATAATCATCACAACAAAACCATGAATAGTCTACAATATCAACATAATGTAATAAACAATTCATCAAAACCCTAAAACTAAAGAGCTTAGCCACTCATAGCTTTGAGCAACATGTTCATAAACAAATTAAGCATAGAAAGAATGTAAAGAAAGGAAAACTCTATTAAGAAGAAGTCCTTGATTCAGAAGGAACCACTAGATGTCCTTCGGTCTTCACGTCGGGAACTCAAACGGCACCAAACTCTCTCTCTCGAACTCTTCTCTCTTCCTTATAACCAACTCACTCTTTCGGACTTCTTTGGTGTGTTTTTTCTTTGATTTCTTAATGTGTAAATTAGTGGTATGTAAATTGGTGATTAGAGCTGCTGGAAACCCTTCAATTTATAGAGTTGGCCGCCCGAAATTCTTTCCAAAAATGTAGATTCTTCAAAATAGGAAAGATGGCGACTCTGGTCAATTGCACCGTAGTGCTGATCGATATTGAAAGGTGGCGCTGCCGCGTTGCTGGATGGCACTGTGACGCTATGCGTCATGGAAACCCACCCTCGGTGCTGTGCCGCAGTGTTGCGGTGGTGGCGCTCTGCTGAGAAAGAAGCTGCTTTCAGGAAAAAGTGCCAGGGCAGTTTTTGGCAGATTTGGACTTTTCTTCGCTTTTTCACTAGATTCTGGCTCAGTTTTGATTTTTTGACTTTCACTTCTAGTTTTCTTTATTTTGACCTAAAAACCACTAGCTGAAAGGCGCTTGAAAAATGCTTTCTATTCTCTCAAACTAAGGGAGTGTATATTAGATTTCACTTGTTTGTTAGTGGTTTTCATGACAAAATAAAGAAAAAAATAATTAAAAGCCAAAAGATCAAAACCAAGCCAAAATCCAGTGAAAAATAGAAGAAAAATCCAAATCTACCAAAAATAGATTGGAGGGTTTCAATCTAATATAATATATTAGATTATTTGAGAGAATAGAAAGCACTTTTCAAGCGCTTTTCATTTGTTTACATAACTCAAAACCCAATAAACTAAGATCCTAGGTTATTTAATGTATCTTGAACAATATGTGTTGACATACAATTGGATCGTGTTCAAGAAATAACCTAAAAGATTTAGAGTATATGAGCGAGGTTGTGTAAGCCCTACTCTTATCTTTAGAAGATGGCAAGCAAAGTAGGTGGGTGATTAAGAAAAAGATGGTCAAGAGCCTTTGGCTTGAGTGGCTATGCCTTTTTTAGTTTGAGGTATGCGTCCATGAGAGTGAGCATGGGTGAAGGTTGGTGCTATGTGTTTGTTGAGGCCGTTGGGCAAGTGGTCATATGTTGGTTGATGATAGTAGGGGGTTGCGTTGGAGAAGCCTGAATTCAAGAGATAGGGACAGACGCATGGTGCTATGCGTCCAAGCTAGCATCCAAGTTTGCCAAAGGGGTTGCGTTCATATGGTAAAGGAGTTACTTTGATTATTGGAAATAAAATAAAATAAAAGAGAAAATGGAAGTAAGTCGGCCGCTCGTTTAAGTGTGCAAAGCTGAGTTTCCAATCATTTTCTGTATTTTCAAAAGCTTCAACTGATTCCATCTTTCAGCTGAGCGACAAAGAGAGGTAGAAGGAGTTTAAGGCAAGCTCGTGTAGAATTTTGGTCGATTTCGTGGTGTAATTGAAGCTGGAATAGAAGGTTTGGTTGCTGTCATGCAATCTGAGCAAGGTCTTGTATTTGGACGATAGCGAGCTGTGGAGATCGAGCTTAGGGCTGGAAATTTTAGGTTAGTAAGTTAACTCAATTCTTAAAAATTCTTATGAAGGATGGTTGAACTGAATTTGAAGAGAAACATGTTAAATGTTAGGTAGAAGCAACTGGTAGGGATTTCTAGAGTGATTTAGACCAACTCAAAGTAACTTGGGAATATCTGTCGAACGGAGAGAAGTTAAGCTCTGAAATCTTTAGGTCAGCTAGAAAACACATTTCTTTACAAGTTTGAAGAAGGAAAGAAGCTCTAATTCGGGTTGGAAATGTGACTTTTAACAGATAGAAGTGAAAACAGAAGTGAAGGCAGAAGCTGTGGGAGACGGGTATCGCTGGAAAAGCAGTGGCACTGAAAGATTAAGCGTGAGCAGCGAGACGGGTGTCGCTGGTATCACTGGAGGCTTTGCGTCTCACAACTCTTGCTGGATATTGCTAGTCTCGCTGATCAAGTAAGTCTCAGTGGTCTCACTAGTCATGGTATCGCTAGTACAGTTTTATTTGCAATTCAGTTTCGCTAGTCTAGTCTCGCTGGTTGCTTGAGTCTCGTTCATTAATGATTATTTTGGTGGAATTTGGTCATAGTGGTGAGCCATTGAACAAGTGTAAATGTTTAAAGCTTGTTGGTTATGTTAAAAGAGATTATAGGAAAGTCTAACAACGAGAAATGTATTATTACAGGGCAAGAAGAGCTAGGAAAGGTGTACAACCGCTAAAGGCCCAGGACAAGTAGTGAGTGACCATTTATTTAAAATATGTTTACTTTGAGCAAGGTGTTATTGCTGAAAAGATTATGTTTGTAAACATGTTTATATGTTTGTGATTTCACGGGTTTTAACGTGCATAGTATGTGTTTTACATTGGAAATCATTTGAAGCATGTTGGTTGTTTAATGAGTTTATGAAAAGCATGTTGTTGTTAATTTATGATTTTGTGAAAAGCTTCGAAGCTTGTGAATGAAATTATGAAGATTTGGAAATGTTAAAACTCATGAATTTATATTATGCTATTTCCAAAGCATGTTGTTGTTGAAAAACGTTTGTGAAAATAGTTTCCAATGTTGAAGTACTTAGAGAAAGCATGTGAGTAACCTGAATATGGAAATTGCCCCCAATGCTAAAGTACACAAAAAAGGCATATGAGTGGCCAAAATCTCGTAAATGGAGCCTAGTACTGAAGTACTCGGAGAAGGTACTCGGGTGACCCAGGATAGGATATCTATGTGCACATAGAGGAATACTAGACGCTGTTATGTTGAGATTACTCCATACATCTAAGGATTTTCGACATTGGGTGTGTTGAGACTACTTTGCCCCAACTAAGGGTGTTTTCAACGTTAAGTAGCGTTGAGCTCCGCTCCGCCTCAACTAAAGAAAATGGTTTGAAATAAACTGAATTTCTGAGTATCTTTTCTTAGAATAAATATATATGATTTGACAATGCTATTTGAGTATGTTTTGCATTGGGTATGACTTTGAATCGAAAGTTTTATACGTATTATTTTATAATGTTTACATTATGATTAGTTTTCGAGTTAAAGGGAAGTATTTACAAAATAAGTCACTCACTGGGCAATCTAGCTTATGTTTTCCTTGTTTTTCTGTTTTCCAGGTAACGAGCGAGGCCCGGGTACTTAGCCCACACAAAAACTCATATAGACCCATTAACAATGTTTAGTATTTTGAGCGTAAATATTTTAACTTAATCATGTCTTGTACATATAGAGAGTTAAGGGTGTTATTGTGAAACTCATGTAATTATTTGTTTTGGGTGGAAAGCAATGTCTGTAAGATAATTTAACCCTGGTTTAAGTATGACGTTCAAATATTGTGTTTAACTACTTATTAGGTGATGGTTAAGTTTTATGATTGGCAGTAGGTGTCGTAAAAGGGTCGGTGTCTGCTGTCATCACACTTTCTCTTGGGTTAGGAGGGTACCTGGGAGAGGGTGTGACAAGTTGGGTTCCTTCTCCTGGTAACACTATGGATACGACCCACTTTGTAAGTGTTACAAATGTTGTAAGTGTTACAAACGGTTTGATCCAAATCGTTTGTGTAATGACATATAAGTGGGGGTACCCAATACAGTGAGTTTGTATGAGACTGGATCACGAAATTAAATCTCTCTTTATTACTCCGTTAATTGAAGAGTTTTATATTTCAAATGAGAACCATGTAACTTGATCTCAATCCTCAGTGAGTTATGAACTCTGGCTCATAAGGATTGTTCTTTTATTTGTATGGGTGAGAATGACCTTAGTTGTCGACTCAATATGCCTACCATTTTGGGAATGATGTCGAGTGAGGAGCTGGGAACATAACTTCACAAGATGAAATTGACTCCTTCTTGACTCTAGGGAAAGTAGATAGGTTGTTTTTTTAAGTGCTGATTCCAAGACTTGAACAATGAGGTCTCACTCTCTTACTGATTCGAGAGAGACTTTTGTTTATAGTTGGACCATAAACAATATTGTTCATTAAATGATCAGTGAGGCTTAAGGTGTAAGAGGTAATTACAGGGGTAAAACGGTAATTTGACTCAACTGTAATTATGAACACCTTGTGAAGGATTGACTTACAAAATATGGTTATTCAACGGATACAAAAATATACCGCAGTTCATAAGAGTGCAGCTATGGGTCTTTAGTGGTATGTCTGATAGTTAATGAATGTTGATTAATATAATTAATGAGTTTAATTTATTAATCTCGAATCATTGGAGCTTATAAACTATTGGTCCATTACGTCCCTCTGGTAGCTCACAATGGGTTAAAACAAGAAAATAAAGTGATAAAAGAATTTGAGTGTTCAAATTAATCAAGGGAATTCATTGTATATGATACAATTAACATTATGTATGAGATATATCATAGAGTTTATAATGTGAAAAAATAAACTTTATAATATGAAAATATTAATATTTGAATAGGATTTAAATATTAAATTAGTATGAATTAGATTCATATTAAAACCTTAGGTTATGAGAGTATATGTGTATTATGACACATTGAATCAAATATGTAATATTTGATTTCCTTTAATTAATTAAATAAGATTTCATTAATTAAATGGTTATTTAATTAATATTTAATTTTGATATAAATTAATAATTATTTGATTTATTAATTTATATTAATTAAATGAATTATTATTAAATAACAAATAACTCATCTGCAATACAGGGAGTGGTGAGTGGCGAGGGAAGTTAATCAACTTCCCTCACGTTAAATAGAGATAAGATCTTTATTAAGAAGGATACTTGAAATTTAGAGAGATTTTTTTTATCATCCCCACCTTTTACTCTAAAAAAGTATTTATCTACTCCTTCCTTCTTCTCTTTCACAAAAGTTTTCACAAACCTTCTTGTCGCGAGAGTATACCAGAGAAGACCAATTGGTGGTGTTTTGGGAGAACGAGAGATTACTACCTTCTAAAGATAAAATCTACAAATGTATTTAACTTTTTTTTCCTTCAATCATTTGGTGTGTTTCAAAGCATATGTATTTATTCTGGTTTTGTACAAATTCATAAAACGATATTAGAGCAAAGCGATTAAACACTTCTGTCAAGAGGATTCAAATCCTTTCAATTGGTATAAGAGCCAATTTTGCTTCCAATGTTGTTATGAAATTGTACAAAATAAGAAAGTTGGGTTGTTTTAATATACATTTGATATTTGGATCAAGGTTTGCATAATAGATGTTTATAATATTAGCACTTTAGATTACTGTTTTACTTGAATTGTTCATGTAAGGGTCCGTTGTTTTTGGGTATTTAATTAAGTAATTGAGTCTATAAGTCCATGTCTTAAGTTTTGGCAAGAGTTGCTGAGGAAGGAGATCAAGAATGGAGCAAAACAAGTAAAATCAGAGCAGAAAATTGTATATTGTGCCAGAGCGCAAAGTAGAGCGTCGCTAAGACACAAAAGCCAGAGTGTAGCGACGCTCTTAGTAACCGAAGCTACACTCCAGCCAGCGTAGATCAAAGCATCGCTACGCTCTGCATTACGCTACAACTTCTATGTTAGAGCGTAGTGACACTCCTTCTTAACGTAGCGACGCTCTGGCCTCAATTCGTGCATGATGGGCAATTCATGCGAACATGGATTTTTTTTAATTAATATAATTTATTTATATTAATTTAAAATTATTTTAGGGTGCCAGTATTAGTCTATTATTGCTTTAAAATAGTTTTATATGCATATGATGTGTGTTTAATTATTTTAGCGCTATATTACATATTGTATGTCATATAGTTTAAAATCCCACCATGGGTTATGTACTGTCATGCATCATATTTAAATATAATTGTTATATTTACAAGTTTTGAATTTTATTTCTAAAATATGAACATGCATGATGTATAATATGGATGATCATAATATAAATGTTAGATTGTATAGTTTAGTGTATGATTAATGCAATTTTACTATATATAGTATTTTAGTATTATTTTTCATTTAGTTTGATATAAGAGTTATAATTTGGTTCTTAATGAAAATAAATGATGCATATACTACATAGAATAATATAAATGTTATATGAGAAACATCATAAGATGCAATTTTTTAAAAAATTTTTTGGTATAAGAGTTATATCATATAGAATTTAAAACCTATTTTTAAAAAATTTTTTGGTATAAGAGTTATATCATATAGAATTTAAAACCTATAATTAATAATTGTATGCAAACATAGGGTTTTATTATTATTTTTGTTCTCTTTCAAAGATTTAAAATTTAATGAAATTTTTGAAATTGAAACTCTATGTTAAAATATTTCTAATAAAATTAAAAATGTAGTAATCTTTTATTTGTTTTAATAGGATTAAAATGTGACAATTAAAAATTAAATTTATAAAATATTGACTATAAAAGACTTGTCAAGGAAGGTTTTGTCTAGGATTGGGGAATTTAAGATGACCGTAAGGGAACACCTCTACCTAGAAACCGACCTGGAAGGTGAATTAGTCAAAATTTTATAAGCATGCAATAAATCATTAAATTTTATTAAAATGTTTAACAATGGAATCATATATTGTTATAATATCCAATATAAGTGTTATACTAGGAAAATCACTTAGATAAATGACTTAACCTAAATTTACCTAAGTAGTAAACCTTATTATATGAAAGTATATATAGTAAGTAGGAGAAGGATATGTGTTAACATTCCTACTGTAAGGGCTATGGCGTTGACCCTGGCTATACATTGTCCCACATTGGTTAGGAAGGAGATCGAAGCCTTCCTTATAAAGGGGGTGGATACCTTTCTATGTATGAGGCCTTTTGGTAGGTGCAACCTTATCAAGAACAAAACGGTGATGGGTAACCCAAAGCGGACAATATCGTATAGCGGGTGGTCTAGGCTGTTACACCTACGGTCTCCTTCATTAGTTTGCAAAGTGATATTTCATACTCGGCCTCTTGGTGCCCTGGGCGCATTCTCCCTTAAGAAGGTATTTGTATGAAGTCAATATTAGGGTAAACTCCATAACTGAATAGGGTTGCCTTAGTTTTTGCATAAATATTGTCCTTCCCTTCGACGAGCTTATTGAGGAAGGATTTTGGAACTTAAAATGCAGGGTCACATTTACAAGAACTCATTAAATAAGTTAATGTTTTTCTTGACCAAAATCATGGTAACTAAACACTATAGGAATAAGAGTTATTATGATGTATTGTTTGGTTGAGAATGTCTCAATTCAGTGAAGAAATAACTTATTACCCTTCAATAGCTTTAAATTCTAAATCACTGAAGTATGATTGCAAAATAAAATGAGAATGTCCATACTTGGAAGACCCCTCACTCTTTCTATATTGGAATAACATGGTTGAGGCCCCTTGGCACCTAAGTCATAATGGGTGAGACCAAGGTAAAAGAAGTCTTCCTAGCTGGCTATAGCGGTTGACGAAGAAGGCAGGTTGAAGAGGTCCTATGGAAAGTGCTTCAAAGAAGGACTAGTAAGATCTTCCTGAATCCACCTTATGTCCGGATAAAGAATAGGACCGGCTAGGTAACTCACTCCCCCTTCCATAGTGATTCTTTCTACTATCTCGTTTTGTTTTGACTCACAGTCTAGAATGATAACTAATAGGGAGTAGACTGACATAATTGAGAGGGATCATATAGTCAAATAAGGGAGAGCGCATAGTTGGTGATCTAAAGATTTTGGCCATGTTTTGCCTGACTCTAAGAAGTAAGCTAGTAAACTACCTTGAAAGTCCGTCCTGCTTCAGAGCAGAGGGAAGGGATTCAGTCAACTCTCCGAAAGTACTCTTGGGCGAGCTAGGCTCAATGAAATCTTTGTCTTGCAGAGAGGTAGATGATTACTTGAACTCCACTGAGGGAATGAATGGCAAGTAGTGGCTCATCTTGGTTGGGTTTCGGTAACTAGCCAAGCGCTAGTGAAAGTTGCTAACTAAATAGTTAAAGCCTAAAGTTGGAACTCACACCCTTAGTCAAGCGAGACACTTAGGTTCAGGCACTTTCACCAGTACTTGAGCCGGCACCTGAACCGAGACCTAAAGCGGAACTGTGGAAGGAACCTCTTTCCCGTTGTTAAAGCAAGTACGCTTTTCAAGCTTTTTCCTTACTAAAGCGGGCACACGCTCCCTCCTTTCGCTGAACGGAGAAAATCGAATTTCTTGGTGACTGGACACCACCACTTCTATTGAGGGATTGCCAATAGAGGTCTAAACTCCCAGGGTCAGACTTCTCACTAGGTGAGTTCCCCTAGTCTACTTATAGGTGTATAGATCCTCTAAAGGAGTAGCGAAGCGCTCTTCTGTCTAGTAGCAACTTCGAGTTAGCTGGCTCTGTCGTGCCTATAGCAAGGTATATTCCGGTTAATGTTACTTTCTTCATCCTACCCATACTTTAAGAATTCTTAGTCCGAGGTTCTCTGTCTAGGCTAATTCCTTCAGTTTTTAAGTTAGGATTGCTTTCCTTGCTTTAAAGATGTTTGTTTGTCAACTATACAGAATTGGTAAATAATATTATTANTTGCTTTAAAGATGTTTGTTTGTCAACTATACAGAATTGGTAAATAATATTATTAAGGGTTGACAGTTCGATCTCGGTCGCTGTGTCAACCCCCTTCGTTTTTGCCAATCCTATAGCTGATTTGGTGTTACCACCTACCCTTTTGAAGTAAGCCATGATGTATTCCTTGGTACTATCCCTCTTGTACACTATTGGATCTTCATGTTGTGAAGCAGAAGCAACAGGCCAAGAGATCATAACAGGCCAATGGCCCAAAGCAGAAGCAAGGGACTTTCGGAACTGAATGAAAACCATTCTCCTTCTATCATGATGCCACTAGTTCAACAGACGATCCCAGAACACTCACTAGAAAGCCCAATAGCCGATTTTATTAAGAGCATAGTAGCAAAAAGGAAGGTTGTGCACGAATAGGATTGATGTCACTTGTTACTTGACCAAATCACAACAAACAATAAAGACTTTG
>QLSR01000083.1:0-30127 GCA_031780015.1 Citrullus colocynthis
AATAAAATAAATATCAAGCTATATAAACCAAAATAATATTTTAACTTAAAATAAAGCTCTACATTTATTTTATTTCTCCTCTTTTTTTATACATAGAATTGTAATATTCTTAATCATCATGATAAATCAAAAACTAATCGAGAAACTCCAGCGAAGTATGAAGCAAACCTTCTTGAAAACACGATTTTAATGCCCCAACCTCTGCGAATTAATTACTTTTGCCTATCATGTTTCTTTTGGAAAAGTGGGGTCGTTACACCGATAAACTTGAAACGTTTTGGTGATGACTCATGTGGGGTAGTGTGTACTGTGTAGTTATTGCCATGCATTAGCTCCATGTTTTACTGATTGATAAATTGTTGTAGGAAAGATAGAAGTGAATGACGTTCTCTTAATTAGTAACTGATCGAGAAACTATAGCGGGCTGATACCCAACCCCTTGTTTTCAACTACTTTGATTGAAAAAAAAAAAACGGGTGAATGAGGTTATCTTTTTATGTAAATAGTGCCAAATAAATAGGACTGTTTTCTATAGCAAAATGAGTAACTATTTATAAATATAGAAAAATTTCAGCGATTGACCACAATAAACTCCTATCACTCACTAATAGAAAGAGCAATAGATGATAACCTCCTATTACTCATTGGTAGAAAGAGCGATATAAGTCTATCGCAGTTTATTAGAATCTATCATTGAAATATTTCTATATTAGTAAATAGTTTGACATTTTTTCTGTTTATAATAATTTTCCAACATAAATACCATATATTTTCTTTTGATTTTACTATATGTTTATTATATTTAGGAAAGTTACTTAGGTAAAAGAGATTATGTGTTTTCTATATATATTTTATTTGCATAGAAATACCAGGTACTTCCTTTTGATTTTTATAATCGTCTATAATTCCTAGGAAGGTATCTGTAATTTTTGAGACCTGATCGAGATCAAACTCAATTTTAAATAAATAATAATAATAAAGAAAATTATTTTAAGATTGAGATGATTTTGTGTTTTTATTTGGTTAGCTAGAAATTTGGCAGTAAAGGTATTTTTTTTTTTTTTTTATAATTTTCATAAGCTACAAATTATTTGAACGATTTTTTTTTTTTTTAAATACCATTCTACTCTCACGAGTTGTTCGAAACTTAAAATATAAATGTCAACAAAATATAGAAATCTTAGTTTTACGTAAAATGTCGATGTGGATATATATTTTTAAAAGGATTAAAAAATAAAAATAAAAAAATAAATTTAAATTAGTAAATAAACATATATTTAATACAAATAAATAAATATTTTATTAATTTAAAAGAAATTAATATGGTTATGGTTTGTATTAATAAGATTGTGTTACTTATTATTATTATGTTTGGTGTATTTTTCTAAATATCAATTCACTCTCATGTGAGAAACGTAGAAAGATGGAAGAAAATATGATGTTTTACCTTCTTTGTAGGAGAAGAAAAAGGAAAAAAGAAAAAAGAAAAAAGAAAAAAGAAAAAAGAGTTTTCATTTCAAAACCCTAGCCACTCATCATTTTCCTCTCTCCCTTGGTTAGCTGCAGAATAGCGACGACGACTCCTACGCTCCCGACGGTGTACTGCAGCAGCACCCGACGACACACACCAACAATTCCAATCCCTTTATTCTCGGCGCACGCTACGATCGATCTCAATTCTTGACACCCACCACCTGACGGCTGCAGATCTGCAAGTTTGAACCCCTGTTCAGCAAGCTCAAGCTCGTTTGGTAACGTTCACTCTAAATCCCTTTCGGATTCTTTTTAAGTGTTTTGGTTAGGTTCTACCTCTTGAAACCATGCTTGTTTGTAGTCTCGAACCGTTCTCGCACGTTGCAAAGGTGTTTAAGGTTGACTTAGGTAAAAAAACTACTTGGCTACATCTCCTGAACAACTTTTTGCATTTGATTAAGGATTTCAATCTTAGTTTTAACTCTAGAACCTTGTCTTTCTTGCTTCAAGATAAGAGCGCTTTGAGACGTTTGATGTAGTTTCTACTTGTAGAGTCTGTGAAATCTGTTTGTTGTATGCTTTGTATGCACACGTTGTTTGATGAATATGATTTAAATTGTATTCTATTACAAATTGCTAAGTTTTCTGGTGTGATGTTGGGTTATGCTCTTGTGATGTTAACCATGCTGTTATAACCAGATTAATATTATCAATTAGAATAATTTATGGTTTTCTCACCACTGAATGATGAACTTCGCCAGTCTTCACCTCCGACCCGACCTGGAGAGAACACAGGGTAAGGGCTTGGCCCGCCTGAATATAATTCATATCTCCTTCGTCTGGTCGAGAAGGGGGAAAGCCCGGGGGACACATTTGGCATGGTGCTTCTGAAACTGTAGGAAAGTGTGATGTTTTTGTCAAAATCATGTTCATGGAGTTATTTGGCTAGAAGCTGATCTAGGAAACATGTTTAAGGATGTACTCATGTACATACTTAGATTTATTGTGAGGCTGAATTGTGAAAGAGGTCAGAGGACCTTGTGCTTATGATAAAGGAAACGGAGGGTGATATCAGTGCCTCTGGTATAAATCACGGAGGGCTAGTATTGTGTCAAGGAAAGTAAGAATATTAGGGAGTCAGACATATATGGTTGAAGGCTTGTACTATGTTAAGCCATGTAAGTGAATATAAGAGGCTAAGAGCGTTGGGCCCTTGGGTATGAATGGTTATAGGCGTATAGCAAATGTATCACTCCTAGGTATTGAGGTATTGGGATAAAGAGGAGCATCAAATCCTTTGATATAAGTGGTCCAAGGTCGGTGTCTTGAATCTTGAGGCAAGTATTGTGGCCTTGGGTATAAATGATTGAGGGCCCGTGCATAGTTGAGCCATCAACGGTTCGGGTATAAATGGTCAAGGATCTTCACTTCTTTGGAGTTTGTATCCTTTGAGCAATAGTCTCTCTTTTTATATTTTCAATGAAAAGTTGTCTCTTGTTGAAAAATGGTCAAGGGTCACCCAAGGTTTGAGGTATAAATTAAATAGTCAAAGATTGAATATTGAATTATGATAGGAATGGTATTAGGATGTTATTAGGATATTAAGGGTATGTTAGTGATTAGTTAGGGAGGTGGTTGTGATATTTGGTTATAAATAGAGAGGGAGAGGTAGGGAGTATTTAGGCAATATTGTGGTAGCACCTTGAATTACTTGGTTTATCTTGTAGGTTCCTTACTGTTTATATTTCAATATATTTGGGTTCTATCAACTTATTAAGTTCTTTACTGTAGTGTTGATGCCCTAGATATAAATGGTTAGGGGTCAATGCATCTCGCAACAACAAGTTTGAACGATGTCGAAAAGTTTAGTAAGAGTTTGGTAGGAGATTTGGAGAGCTAGAAAGAGTTGTGGTGATGTTTGAGAAACTTTGTTAGAGCTTGAGTTTGAGATGGGTATGCATGACATAATTATGATTATGAGTTGAATAAGTCACGTGTATTACCTGTTTTCATAAATGTTGTATATGAGTAACTTTCATGTGAGAAACATGTGATGTATGTTGTTTGTAACTCCTCAGGTGAAAGCTAATTACTGAGTGAGAAATGTCGTACTTGCTGCCACATCTTCATTCTGGATGGGCTGTTGACCAGGCAATCCTCGCTGAAGAAGAACGGCTTGTGGTCATTCGTTTCGGTCATGACTGGGACGAAACTTGTATGCAGGTCTTTCTCTTTGCCTCTTCATAATCTTCTCTCCCTCTTTCTCCATATTACATTCATCATAATGTTGACCTTGTTCTGTACATTACTCAACTTCCTTTTTCTTCTTGCTTCCAGTGAACTGAATGTATTTTTTTGTGGCTTTTAGTTTCACAAAACAAGTCTCTTTTTTAGTTCTGCAAATCTTGAAGTCTTGATCTGTCAAGGGTCCCTCCCCGGTACTTTCTAATTTTGGATAGTGTTTTGAATGTTTGCTTGTGTGAATTGATCTAATTTCTTAAAGAGTTCTATTGATGAAGTTTTCCTTTATTGTGTAAGATACCATTTTTGGTGCAGTCTTTAGAAATTGAGCTGTTTTTATATTCATCTGTATCTATTGTATTTTTTTTTTTGTGTTTGCTTCTCTATTATCATCATGTGCTCTGTTGCAACTATGCTCCTGAAACGTTTTCTGTGATCATACATTCCTACGCGTTTTTTAGCACATCAATTGTAGTATGTATTAGAGATGAAGTTCCTTCAGCATAGTTGTTATGAAATGGCCTTTTTTGGTGTGTGATTTGTTTTGAGTCCTTGTCCCTCTTTTAAAGCTACATGTGACCACAGTTCTTCCATCTTACATGTTATAGATCGAAAAGATCTGTATTTTATTCCCATTTATAATTTTGTATGGTTGGTTTATTAGCCACCTTTGTCCTTTCTTGAGATGCTTTATCTGATTGAGATGCTTTTGATCTAGATGGATGAAGTGTTGGCCTCAGTTGCAGAGACGATTAAGAACTTTGCTGTAATATACCTTGTGGATATCACAGAGGTTCCTGATTTCAACACAATGTACGAGCTGTATGATCCTTCCACTGTCATGTTCTTCTTTAGAAACAAGCACATAATGATTGATCTTGGTACTGGAAACAACAATAAGATAAACTGGGCACTTAAGGATAAGCAGGAGTTCATTGATATCATTGAAACAGTCTATCGTGGAGCAAGGAAAGGACGAGGTTTAGTCATTGCACCTAAGGACTATTCGACCAAATATCGCTACTAAGATTTTCTGCTGCATCTGCAAGTTCTTATTGATCTTAAATATAAAAGATTGCATCTAGAAAATATGTACTGTATGATATTAACCTCCTAAGAAGAAGTTATGGTTTATTCAGTATGTCATTTTGTGCAATACTTCTCAAAACATTCAGTCGACACCTTTGAAGAGGGTATGTAAACTGTTAATGGCATAAAGTCGATTGATCAGGTATTTTAAGGTCGGATAAATTTTCCGACCCATTGATGTAATGGATTTATAATGGTTGGTATGAGAACAACAATCGAATTCCCTTTGTGAATAAAATGGTTAATTCACAAATATAACGTTTATTTATAATGTTGAATGCATTTGCTTCTTAATTATGTCATCTGTGATCGCATATGTATGTCTTTTTTTCTTTTTTATTATTATGTTCAAATAAAGCTCCAAGAACAAAGAACTTTCTTTCTTTCATGCCCTTAAGCCTGACAAATGTTTCACTTGCCCAACCGCTTTCGTTGCACCTAAAGATTTGGCGACACCTTGCGATACCTGTGAGAAGGTGCTCCATCCAAGTTTGTATTCATATGGGCTTTGAGGTAATCAGAACTCTAAGTAGACCAATAACCATTTTTCAGATTGTGAGACTGCTCCACCTCATCATCACTCCCTAAAGATCGTAATGATGGGACAGAAGGAACTGAGCCTTCAGGTAAGGGTGGTAGGTTAGAGGGATAACTGTGTTCTATAAGGAGGTATTTGTTTCACCAACATGGGTTGCGTTGAGTTGGTAAAAATAACCAACTCAATGTTGAGTTGGTTATTTTCTCTACTCATCCCAATTCACCCCAACTCTCCCCAATTTTTCCTCCCTCCATCGAATGTTTTCAATGGCTCCATCCGATTAGCATCTATCGATACCACACTACGATGACATACTCTGACAACCACTTTCGCGCGATCAACTTTGATGACCATCTCCGGGCCTCGACAACCACATCTGACGACAACCCCAACGACCACCTTTGCGTGACCAACTCCAGACTCCGGCAATCACCTTCAACAACAACACTGACAATCACCTTCGCACAAAAAAGCAACTCCAGCAACACACTCTAACTACCACATTCACACAGCCAACTCCGACGACTAATTCTAGATTCCGGCAACCACCTATGACGGTGGAAACCACAATTGATTGTTATTCATTGATAAGCATTTATGTACATAGACATTTTTGTGAATATATATTATTATTTCATTTGTAAGTAGTAAACTAGACTTAACCATAAAAACTAACCATCGAACAAAACAATGTTTGCAAAAATCATGTTTGCACAAAAAAAAAAAAAATCATTTTATTGTATTTGTGTAAATGTAAAGAATCAAATGTTTGCACCGAAAAAAATAAAAAAACATTAACTATAAAAATTGAAATTCAGATTTCACACCTGGACCAAAAACAAAATAAGAATTGTTTTTTCTTTAAAATTAATTTATAGTTGAGTTAAAATTAACTAAGAGTTAAAAATTGAGGATTAGGAAGCAAAGAAAATGTTCATTTTATAGGAACATGACATGTCTTTAGGGATGTTAATAAAATTATTATGTAATTAAGTGTTCAAATTGTGTGGTAAAAATATGTTACATTTTTCAAAAAGGAAAAACAAAAAGTTCGTTCAATTTTAAGTTTCTTCAGTGTTCATGACATCAGGGTTAAGTAGTTGTGAAAAATTTTCATTTATTTGAGATATGTTTGATATTTAGGAATGGAAAAAAATATGTTATGTAATTGAGTGTTGAAAAATTGATCCAAAATTTGTGTGGAGTATATGTTTATTTTGTAAGAATTTGTTAGGTTTTAAGAATGGGAAAAAAATTAAGCATTTTTTTGTGTTAAAAATTTTAGGAAAATATGTGTATGGCTAGAAATTTAAAAAAAAAAAAAAAATCCAAGATAAAATCAATTTTGTTTGAAAAAAAATTGCACCAAATACCTTAGCTCATGGTTGAGTGTTGAAAAATTGTTGTCCAAATTTGTGTTTACTTTGTTTGATTTTGTTATGTTTTAAGAATAAGAAAAAATTAAGCATTTTTAGTGTTAAAATTTTTATTCCAATGGGTGTACAGTTGGAAATTAAAAGAAAAAAAAAAAAAGAAGATACAAAATCAATTTGTTTAGAAAAACTGTATTAAATACTCAACTCAACTCTGTGTTCCATTCCAACTTAACTCAATCCAACTCTTCAACCCAAACACACATAATCTAATTCTAGCTCTCGATGCAATTATTACCAACTCAACAGAACTCAAGTCTACGCAACAAACACCTCCAAGCGATTACATTTTTTTTTTTTAATTAATTAATTAATTTGTGGGGTTAGGGAATCAAAATTACACCAGTTAAGTACACACTACATAATGGATTTGATAATAATCCATCACACCTTGGAACTCCACTACAAGTACACTTACGGCAAGTACAGGAAGGGCGATAAGAGCCTAATTCATGCCACAATGTCTTCAATTGAGTAAAATATGCGGTGACAGACTGTTGATCTTGCGATAAATTGCACAATTTTTCCTTTCATAGCGCTCTTGTAGTTGCTTCCAGATGTTTCGAGCATTGAGCATTGTCAAAATGGAGAACAGTTGCAGAAATTTCTTTCGAAATTGAGGTCAGAATTCAAGAAATTACAACGTGATTGTAGATGATCCAGGAATGAAACTGAGAAGAATCAGTAGTTGGTTTGGAAATTGTTCCATTAACAAAGCCAATTTTGTTCTTCACAGTCAGACCAATGATCATCGAATGACTCCACAAAATATAATTGCTTTCATTGAGGAGATCTGAAACAAGAACAAGACTCGTATTATATGTATGATGAAGATCATAGGGATCCTTGTAACTAGTAACACATGATTGAGAGGATTTGACGAGTTGAACGAAGAAGTAGGGTTCAGGAAGTCATCCGCCATTGATGAAGAAGATGAGCGCGAAACTCAAAAGCGAGAGATGGAATTTTGGTCTGATACCATATTACACCAGCTAAGTAAATAAAACTGGGTTGAATTTTATTAATCAGCCCAAATAATATGGCTATACAGCCCACATCAACAAAGGAAAATGAAACTACAACTATACCCTTACAAACCTTAACAGAAACATATATTAATTATACTAGATACAATTAATATAATATAAGCATTAACGTATATAGATACACTATTATATAGTTAATTTGAGGGAAAATTGTAAAAAAATGTAGAAAATTTTCATTATCTGTCAGTGATAGAAGTCTAACTTGTTTACTGTTAGTACAAAAATCAATTAATTAGCTAACAATTAAATATATTTAATTAGTAAACTAGAATTACTTAAATTTAGTTAGAACAAAAATTCATTTTTCAATACTAATGATTGATTACTTATATTTCTTTTTTTTATAATCAAGCAACTATTTATTTATTGAGATTAATTTTAATTTGAACGGTCATTATGAACATATAATTATTATTGATTATAATCAGTTAATTCTTTATTGCGATAATTTTTTATTACTTCATTCATTATAACATATCATATTTATAAAACTTTTTTTTAGTATATTTTATTAATATTCATTTTTAACCTACCATATTTTTATGGATGTTTTCAAAAATAGAAAAACGGTTGAAAATAATGACAAATATAGCAAATTTTACTTTCTATTGGTGATAGGCTGCGATAGACTCCGATAAACATCTATCACTTTATCAAATAGACACAGGTAAATGCCTATCTAAGTTTATCACAGT
The DNA here is from genome assembly GCA_031780015.1 of Citrullus colocynthis. Classification (NCBI taxonomy): domain Eukaryota; kingdom Viridiplantae; phylum Streptophyta; class Magnoliopsida; order Cucurbitales; family Cucurbitaceae; genus Citrullus; species Citrullus colocynthis. The sequence goes on from QLSR01000083.1 coordinate 8,516, forward strand.
CTCATAAATAGAAAGTGAAATTTTGCTATATTTGTAAATAGTTTGATACTTTTTCTGTTTATAATAATTTTCCTATTTTATCTCGTTTTTCACTTTTTATATAATATATTGCCTATTGAAATATATCTTCGATATTATTTAATTAAAATTAAAGCTACTAATGTTGAACTTAATTAATTAAAAAAATATTAAATATGAGATTATAATTAATATGACGTTCATTAAATATATCAATTAGTTAATTTAATTATAAATTACTCAATTTTTAAATATTTATAAATAAAATTATTATGATTCTCAATTAATGAATTTTACCAATATATGGAATGATATTTATTTTTTAATTAATTAATTTATTTATTACAAATATATAAGATTGTCAGGCTTAATTTCATACATTAAATACAAGTATTTTTATATAATATTATTATCTATTAAAATATATCTTCTATACTATTTAATTAAAACTAAATTACTAATGTTGAACTTAATTAATTATAAAACTGATTAAGCACTAGATTATAATTAACATGACACTCATTAAATATATTAATGGGTTAATTTTAACTATAAATTACTTAATTTTTTAAATATTTAATAATTAAAATAATTATTGATTCTTAATTAATTAACTTTTATCGATATATTGAAGGATATTTATTGTTTAATTATTAAACTATTACCACTATAGAAGATTGTCATGTTTAATTTCATAAATAAAATAGAAACATTTTTTTTGTTTTCATAAGATTCTGATAGCATTTTCTATACAAAATCAAACATAGTCATCGTTGATTTCCAAACATCATATTCCAAAGCATCTATAAAACTTTAAACCAAACTAACCCTAAATGTTTTTAGATTTTAGCTTTATCCGTCTAAAACAGAAAAACAATATGTACGGGGGAGAGTTCTCTAAAATTTTCCCTCCATATTCCTTATTTCTCTCTCAACAAGGCTCCCACCAATTGAGGAATAAATTTGTTGCAAGCTGTTCTGCAAAGGTAAAATTTCCGGATATGGTGAACGCCTTTTGTTTTAATTTACAGATTTTAATTCTATTGAGAACCAAAGCAAAGCAATTCCATCACAGAAGCACTTGGCCAAGCTGTTGGAAAATGTGAAGCCAAACATCCTATATAACTAGCTACTCAATTTAATGGGGATAAGAAAGCATTCAATATAGATCAAGTAATTGCATCAAGATTAAGGGAAAAACAAAGATATTAATAGGACAAACCTATTTAATTACCCGATTTAATTCTTATTTCAAGCTGATCAGGCAATGTAGTTCATTTAGACACCTAAGTAACACATAAGCATATTTTGATTATGAGCCAACCTTCAGCAAAACAATTTCATTATAGCAGAAAAAGCATAGAAATGGAACTAGGACAAAAAATCACTTGCATTCAAGGATAATTTAAAGTTTAAACAATCCTGGCAATCTTAACAATCGGGGGTTTTCCTAACCCTAAATTAGAAAACTTACCTTAGCCACTTAATGTCATCGTCAAGCTCCCAAATACAAAGATAGAATGGCCAAAAGTACAACCAAAAGAAAAATATAAAAGAAGTACAGTAGAAAAGATTTGGGTTCGGGGGGGAAGAAAAGTATTTAAAGTGGGTTCATCTTGTCGCGACACTACTAGCAGTGTTGCAATGTTGTCAACATTGGTCCCTAGCGCGCCATAACGTTGATGATACACAAACACACGAGTCAAATTATAATGTAATTTAAAATAGTCTAAGAACGATTATCCATTGTCCGTTGGAGATTAGTTAATTAATTCTTTTAGCTATCGTAGAAATTGTGAGAAATAGAATATTTTATTGTCTTTTTTTTTTGTGTGTGATATTACATCAAATAAATATACACCGATTATACACATAAGGAAAGTATTCTCAATTAATACAAAATTACAGAATTATTGTGTAATACTCCCCCTCAAACTTAAGATGGTAGAGTGGGAACCAGCTTGAATTTGCGAAGTAACTAGATGAAGCGAGCAGGAGAGAGAGCTTTGGTGAAGACATCTGCTGGTTGTTCTGTGGTGGATATGGACTGTAATTGCAGAGTGTAGCTCAGGAGATGATGGCGAATAAAGTGACAATCATTCTCAATGTGTTTTGTTCGTTCATGAAATACATCATTATGAGCTATCTGAATGGCACTACGATTGTCACAATGAAGAATGGTAGCAGAGGGTTGAGGGGCCCCCATATCTGCAAGGAGCCAACGAAATTCCGAAGTTGCATCAGCAAGTGCACGATATTCAGATTCTGTGATAGAATGTGAAACAATAGTTTGTTTCTTGCTACGCCAAGAGATAAGAGAATCCCTTAAATATAAGCAATAACCGGTGGTGTAGCGACCATCAGTAGGATCTCCTGCCCAATAAGCATTAGAGTATCCAGCTAGTATCAGAGATGATTGAGAGGAGAATTGAAGTCCATGACCCAATGTACCTTTGACATATCGTAAGATGCGAAGCACAACAGTGAAATGTACAGTGCGAGGAGCTGCTATGAATTGACTAATGACATGGACAGCATAAGCAATATCTAGCGAGTGACAGTCAAGTAGATTAAACTGCCCACAAGTTGCCTATACAAAGTGAGGTCTTTGAGAGGAACACCATTAAAGGGAGTCAAACGAACATTCGAGTCTAATGGTGTTGAAGATATGGCTAAGTTAGTGATACCGATCTAGCCAGAAGATCAGAGGCGTATTTAGCTTGAGTTAAATAGTATCTGTTAGTGTAGGGTGAAACCTCGAGTTTGAGAAAATAACTGAGTAGGCCCAAGTCTTTCATCTCAAAATGCTTTCCCAAGTAACATTGTAGATCTGTTATGGCTTGAGGATCATCTCTTGTAATAATCGTGTCATCAACATATAGAAGTAGGAGAACAATGCCATGAGTGGTCTGTCGAGTAAAAAGTGCAGAGTCATGCGAACTGGAGGTAAACCCAAGTTGAGTGATGGTAGAGCTGAAAGTTGCAAACCATGCTCGTAGGCTTGTTTCAGTTCGTACAGAGCACGACGAAGAAGACATACTTTCTGAGGAGGTGGAGTGGTGCCAAGAGGTGGCTTCATATATACTTCTTCAAATAGACTGCCACTGAGAAAAGCATTTTTGACATCCATCTGAAGAAGGGGCCATTGTTTGGCAGCTGCTACTGTTAACAGACTGCAGACCGATGTCATTCGAGCAACGGGAGCAAATGTCTCTTCATAATCAATTCCATATTCCTGAGAATATCCCTTGGCTACTAGACATGCTTTATATCGTTCAATAGACCAATCAAAGTGAGTTTTGATTTTATAAATCCACTTACAACTAGTGGGTTTCTTGCTAGGGGGTAGATCAACACAATCCCATGTGTTAGTCTTTTCCAATGCCTGAAGTTCCTCATTCATTGCTTGCTGCCACAAAGGGTTAGTACAAGCTTCCTAATACGAAGATGGTTCAACCAATGACATGATGGTGGAAAAACAGTGATAGTCCATAAGGTGGAGGGGAGTTTCTCTTACCCAAGTGGATCGACAACTAGGTGCTGGTTCAGGTTCAGCACTAGGAGCAGATGGCAGATCTGAGGATGCATCAATGAAAGTAGATTGATTGAGCTAGGGGGCTGGTGGGATGTGAGTTTTAGGGTCAGATGAAGGGTCATTAGTGAGGAATAGATTAGTGGAAGGATTGGTGAAGAAGGGGTGAGTGTTGGATAAGGAGGTATGAAAGGAGGAAAGACTAGAAAACATACGGTGTTCCCAGAAGGTAACATGACGGGAGATACGTAAGTGTTGAGAGATAGGATCCCAACAACGATAGCTTTTATGTTCAGAACTATAACCAAGAAAACAACATAGGCGAGCACGCAGTTCAAGTTTGGTATATTCATGAGGATGCAGTAGAACAAAACATGCACATCCAAAGACTTTAAGGTGAGAGTAAGAAGGAGAAGTACCGTATAGTCGTTCAAATGGAGATAAATTATTGGTAACGGGGGAAGGAAGGCGATTGATAACGTAAACAGATGTGAGGGCAACTTCACCCAAAAATTTTTCGGGACAACCTGCAGAGAGGAGTTGAGCACGAACAGAATCTAGAATATGACGATGTTTTTGTTCTGCTCTACCATTCTTTTGGGACGTGTGAGGACAGGACCGTTAAATAAGGGTGCCCTGTTGGGCAAGAAAGTAGAGAAGATGGGAGTCCTTATATTCCATTGCATTATCTGTTCGGAGAACTTTGGTGGTTCGAGAAAATTGGGTGTGAACCAAACGAGCAAAGTCAATGTAAATTTGGGATAAAGCAGACCGATTTTTAAGAAAATATATCCATGTAAAACGTGAGTAGTCATCAATGAATATAACAAAGTATCGATAACCATGAACTGTAGTCATAGGAGCAGGACCCAAAATATCAGAATGAATTAGACCAAATGGTTTATCACATAATGATGTAGAAATAGGAAATGATAAGGCAGGTTGTTTTGCAAGTTTACAATGCGAACAATCAAAGGGGTGAAATTTAGAGACATGATTTAAATTACCAACATAAACTAAAGTACGAAATTTTCCCGATGATTCATGACCAAAACGAAGATGCCATTGATATAGATTGGTATCAGTGGCAGTAGCAGCAATGGATGGAAGGTTGGGTGGCTCAAAGGATGTGAGCTCAAATAATCTTCCCACTTTGCGTCCCGTACCAATCATCTGTCCCGTCTGTGGATCCTAAACTTGACAACCATGGGGAGAAAAAATGACGGTTAGACCAAGGTCACATAGTTGACCAACGAAGGCTAGGTTATATGTCAGATTAGGTAATGATAAGTGTTGGCAAGATTTATCGTGGGTGTATCTACTGTGCCAATGTGAGAAACAGGCATGCGATTACCATCAGCAAAATGAATCGGGGGGAGCGAATTGATAAGATTGTAAGAGGATAATGTTAAGTTGGAAGTCATATGATTACAGCAGGCACAGTCAAGTAGCCAAGTGGTACCTGATGTGACAGCAAGAGCAGTAGAACTGGAAGAGATCACCTGTTTGAGTAACTCTTGGAGGTTACTGATCTGAAGACTTGGGGCAGGAGTAACATCAGAGGAGGTAGTAGCAGCCACGACAGATGTAGATCCAGTTTTGAAAGTCCTTTTTGGTTTGACATGATTGGGAGGCGAGGTGGTTGAGTGGGGCAGTTGTCCAGAATATGACCCCCTTGTGGCAATACCTGCACTCAATGGTAGGACAGTTAGTAAACTTATGCCCATGAAGTTTACAATTTTTGCAGAAGGGTGACTCATTTGTAAGTCGAGAGTGCGTGGTTGCAAGAGCTGTGTCAGATGCCCGAGATACCATCTCTTGATATAGCAATCCAAGAAATACTATTTGAAGAAAAGAGACTTGGCATAATCTCCTCTCGGGCATCTAACACAGCTCTTGCAATCACGCACTCTCGACTTACAAATGAGTCACCCTTCTGCAAAAATTGTAAACTTCATGGGCATAAGTTTACTAACTGTCCTACCATTGAGTGCAGGTATTGCCACAAGGGGGTCATATTCTGGACTGCGATGTAATAAAGTAGCCCACTGATTCATATTCTGGACAAAGTCCCATGAGAACTTTGATGAGACGTAAATGATCAGGACTAATCTTGGCTTGATCTAATTGTGTCCAAATGGGTTGAAGTGCAGCAAGATATTCATTCACAGACTGCCCTACTTTCTGATTAAGATTAACAAGGGTAGCCTGTAACTGATAATAATGAGCAAGACCAATAGACTGAAACTGTGTAGCTAAAAGATCCCATAGTGCTTTAGCAGTATTAAATGCATCAAATTGAGTATGTATTGCAGGGATAGATGTGTTACCCAACCAAGTTATTATCTGATGATTTTTGCTATCCCACTCCTCTAATCGTTCAACATATTTAGCATCATCCTTAGCATTATTTTTGGTAGGTTTGGTGATGTCTCCCGTGACAATTCGCCATAGTTTTCGGCCAATCAAGAAACTCCTCATTTGATGAACCCAAGTGATAGTAATTTGTCCCATCAAGTACAGTGGTAATGGGGCGCAAAACGTCATGTTTCTCCATTAATAACCGTAAAAGTAAAGGCATTGCGTTCACGGATCTGGGCATTGCGTTCTGGGCATTGCGTTCACGGATCTGGGTGCTGCTTTCTCAGATCTGGGCGCTGTGTTCTGTGCGTCGCGTTCACGGATCTGGGCGTTTGTGAATGAATCTTGGCAGTGGGAGCGATGCAAATCGTCGGTACAGATCTAGTGGAGTAGTCTCACGTGAATCGTCGTTCATGGTGTAGATTGTCGTTAGATCTAGCAGATTTTGGATCTGGAATGGAGGAGAACGACAAGGATGCAAGAAGATCGAGAATACCGGAGAACGCGACGGAGAACTTGTCGGAGAACTCGATGAACAGAGATCTTGCCAGAGGACGCGATGAACAGACGGAAATCGTTGCAGACTAGTCGGACAACGAAACCTGTAATAGAGAACGTGACGAACAGACATGGTGGTGTTGGTTCTTGGTCAACAACAGCAGATCTGAGTTTCTTCGGTCAGATCTTCGAACAGATGAGGTCGACGATGGCGGATCTAGAGGCGATGGGTGCTAGTAGGCGACAGATTGTAAACCCTAAAATTAGGGCTCTGATACCATGTGAGAAATAGAATATTTTATTGTCTTTTTTTTTTGTGTGTGATATTACATCAAATAAATACACACCGATTATACACACAAGGAAAGTATTCTCAATTAATAGAAAATTACAGAATTATTGAGTAATAGAGATTATTCTAAATTTATTTAGAGGATTGGACGTGATGAATTTAAACAAATCCTAAAACAAGAAAACCAATAAAGTGGTTTATAAAGAGGAATTCAATCTAAGATATTAAGGTATTCTAGGGTGTCAAATCGATGATCAATCTTACCAGTTCAATTAAATATCCAATGAATTTTTATAGCTGTCAAATTACATGAATCTAAAAATCAAGAATTTTTTTGGTAGGCAACGTAGATTATTTTTTATGTTTTCAAATTCATTGAGTTCAACGAATATGCATTTGGTAGGCAGTTTGAATTATGTTATCGAAAGTTGTTTTCAGATTTTGTGATCTAAACAATACAAATTCTAGAAAAATGTATTCAAAAAATTTGAATTAAAAAATTTTAAATGTAAAATTATATTAAAAATATTAACAAATATAATATTTCATTGGTAAACTCAATTATTTTTTTATAAATTAAAATAATTAGTATATTATAAACTACATATTATATGACATTACAGAATAATAATTATCCAAATTTTTTTGACATAAACCAAATTCATAAGTTACATAGTAATAGTTTATATATTTAACCTAATATTTAGTGAGCATATAATAAATGTTAAAAAATGTTTATTGTTGACTATTAAAAAATTATGAAGATGACAAAATTTTCATGTGTCACATATGCACTTCCTTTAATGGATTCAAAGACTTAAAAAAAAAAAAAAGTCAATAAATATACTAATAATAACTTTTTAGAGTCATGAAAATCCATTTTTTTTTTTTGTAATGAATGCTTATTAAGATTTAATTGAATGACTATTTCTTTTTTTTTTAATAAGAAATTGAATCTCAACCCTTCAATGACCAATTGACAACCATTCATATAGTAAAATTTAAATGTAATTGACAACAAATCCTGGATTCCAATTACAAATTAACACATAATTATTAATTACGATCCATAAAAAGGAAAGAGAGAGGAAGATGATGACCTTTGATCCTTTATTTCTTTTTCCTATTTATGACCTTATAAAGGAGGCTTCTTCTCCCTATTTTATTCTTTAATCCTCCAATTTTGAAAACATCAACTAAACCAATCTTCTCAAAATTAACCAAGATCCAAGAAAAATATTTGATTTTCAAAATATGAATTTCAGACTTAATTAAATATTTCTAGTCTACAAATTTGAAAATCTAAATATCTTAAATTAATTCCCTTTAGATCAAATTTATCCAAATCATACTTCCATAACAACTCAAACAACCCAATTAAGTACAATAACTAGCTCCAAAACTTACTTAACTAACTTACAATCCAAAAATAACTACCAACCATAAGCTTAAAATTTTGTTAAAGAAAATTTCGATTTTCTTCTAATTTCTCGAAATTTCGAGATTTTTTTAGCAATTAACTGTGGCAATTCAATAGAATTTTTTTCTTTTAACTCTAAAAGTTTTTATTGTTAAAGAAACCACATATTTATTTTTAACTTCAATCAAACTTTTTTTTTTATTATATTTTTACATCATGTCATCTCAAATTTGAATTGATGTGAATTGTATTTCTTTTATACCGTTCAAAACTTTCATTTTCAAGAAATCAAAATTGAGAAAAATAATATATATTTATTTTAACTCTATTCAAACTTTTTCCATTTGAATTTTCAAATCATTTCACCTCAAAATTGAATTGATGTGAGTTTTTTTTATTATTTCTTTTACTAATCAAAGCTTTCATTTCCAAGAAATTAAAATTGAGAAAAAAAACATATATTTATTTTTAACTTTATCCAAATTTTTTTCATTGGATTTTCACATTAAATTTTTTTCATTGGATTTTCACATTATTTCACCTCAAACTTGAATTAATGTGATTTTTTTTAATATTCCTCCCATTTTCTCTCTAGCTCTATCTATTAGTAGAGTTTTTTTTTTTTTTTTTTTTTTTTTTTTTTTTNTAATTATATTATGTTATGTAAGTTTATTGCTATGACTTTTCATTTTTATATCTAGTTCATTTTATAATAAACAATTTACAATTATTTTGTATTTAATTATCAAAATTTGATATTATTTTGTACTTATTTTCAATTTTTGTCTAAAAAAAAAAAAAAATTCCACTCTCGCATCGATATTTACTTTATCGAAATGATAGATTGTCAATTATAGTCTAATTCAACAACAATCAATGTTTTATTAACTAATTATAACAAATTCCATCGATTTCCATAAAGTTTTTTAAAATTTCTAGAAAATATAAACTTTTTTATTTTCAAACGACATCGATATTTCGAAGCTTGGACGAAAATTGAGTGCATATGAAAAATAGGGTATATTACAACAATATATGACTTGATTATTCAAAGCCGTAGAGAAGGAAAAGTAAAGAAAATAGGGGGTTAAATTTGATTATTGTAGATTAAGTGGAGTAGAAGAAGCATGATGTGGTAAAAGAAATATTAAGATAAAGGAAAGGAGGCCTTATTTGGTTCCCAAAGTCAACCAATGGTTGGGACATCAACCACGTGGCCACTATCATCCACGTAAACAAAAACACGATTGCAACAGAAATTTTCAATTCTAACCGTGCCTTGTCTTAAAATTACAACCCTCACACAACGCACATCCTTTTCTATTTCACTTTTAGCATAATCTCCCTTCTTACCTACTAGTTTAGGCCATCTAAAATTCCTTCCTGCATGTACAAAACTCAACATTAGTAACAATCAAATTTATTCCACCAAACTCTAAAATCAAAAACTAAGTTTTCATTTTCATACATACATGTTTGATAGAGAATTTGAAAACAAGAGATTCAATAAATACATAATTGTATTTGATATTTTTGGTAGCATATTCATAATTTGTATTTTAATTCAAACAATTGCTTAAAATGTATTGGATACTATTTATTTATAAATTATAAAACTAATTATAGTTACACACTAACATTTTGATTTATAGTTGATAATAAATTATTATTAATTTAGTTATGAATATGATTTATGTTTAAAAAAATATTATATTAATTGTTATATTCTAGTATTATATAATTCATAATACATATTATATTCATTAGAAAATGAATTGGGTTATAACATTACATATTATAATTCTAATTGTTTAATATCTTTATTTAGTATAATTGCATTGTTTTCATCATAAAATTCAAAAACAGTTTTCAAAAACAAAATTCAAGTTGTTTGATATAAAACAAAATCTAATTCTCTACCAAACAAGTTTTTTTTTTTTAATCAAACAAATGGAAACCAATATTAATTGGGGGAGGAAATAACATGGTAGGGGTTTGAACACAAGACCTTCTATACCACTTTCTCTAATATACTATTTTAAAATCACCGATTGACTAGAGAATTTAAGCTGATCGGTGAAGAAAAATTTAATATTATATCATCTAATAAGAAAATCAGAGGTGGAACGAATTTTGATTAAAAAAGGGATAAAGGCTCTAACCACAACATTGAGGATCCATGCAACCATCACTTACACAAGGTGGGTAAGGAGGAGAGCTACAAGTACGAGTACCTGCCATGGGCACTTTGATGTTATGTCGAGATCAACTTCTTGTATCATCTTATATATCCCCACATAACCTAAACTATTGGCATTCAATTAAAACATTTACATCCTAATGCACTTTATTATTTCTCTTGTTTAGGCATTATGATTTCTGTTTAGATACATGTATATGACAATATATCTAATAATTAAGATAATTTTGAATATAGAAAACATTCAAAAGTCCCCACATTTATTTCTCAAATTGGATAGTAGTTTACCTAAACTAAAATGTACATATTGTTAAACTCTATTTATTAGTAACCAACATATTCACTATAAAATCAACGTATCAAGACCAATTTCACAAAAATACATACTATATGCATGTTACATATAAACTATTATATTGAGATTTATTTTTGCATAGGAAAACAATTACATGCTTTTTATTTGAAGAAATCAAAGAATTGGAAATATAGTATACAATTAGATATTTCAAATTTTGTTGGGTGGCAAAGTTATTTAAATTCCAAATCTCTCCTTGTTTTTCCCATTCACAAAAATGGTTCATTATGCTAATAAAATAAATTTCCTACTAACTAATTTAAATATTGGTTAAATTCCTCCGTGATTTTTATCCCATCCAAAATTGTTAGTTTTATTATAATGAATTGAACTCAAATATCATTTATAGGATTGGGCTATTAATTTAAATATTGATTTCAATTTAATACTATGCCTACTCTAACTAGTACTGTAGACAACAATTGGAGAAAGTTTTGGATGTAATGCAATGGAAAAATAAATGGCCAACTATACACTCATCACGAACATGCAATCAATCCTAAGGTCAAGAAAGTATAAGTATTTAAAAGAGTCTCTCGAACTGAGTTAGTTCTCAAGCTTAACATTCGAAAGCCTAACAGATCCTTGTGTGATTTTTAAAGATAAGGAAGACATTAAGAAGGACATTTGGTGCTCAGGTTTGGAATCTTAAATCCGAGAATGTTAAGTCTGAAAGTTAGGTTGGGAGGTTTAGTTAGTCTAGGTTTATTAGAATGCAGGTTTTTGAAGTCTGGGTTTAAGAAGTCTATATTTGGAGTACAAACTTAGAAAGCCTGAGAAATAAAGTGCAGATTTATGAATCTTGAGTTGGTGAAATATTTTCTTGTATTTAATCAATGATTAGATTTTAGATTAGTCTAAATTTGTTGTCTTAATTATTTTAATATAGTTAAGTTTAAGACAAACTAAAAAATTAGAATAATAATTTTCTTTTTAAATTTTGAAATAGAGATTTTGACTAAAATTATAATTTTATTTAATTTATTTTTTAATAATNTTAGTTCTCAAGCTTAACATTCGAAAGCCTAACAGATCCTTGTGTGATTTTTAAAGATAAGGAAGACATTAAGAAGGACATTTGGTGCTCAGGTTTGGAATCTTAAATCCGAGAATGTTAAGTCTGAAAGTTAGGTTGGGAGGTTTAGTTAGACTAGGTTTAAGAAAATTGTGTTTAGAATGCAGGTTTTTGAAGTCTGGGTTTAAGAAGTCTATATTTGGAGTACAAACTTAGAAAGCCTGAGAAATAAAGTGCAGATTTATGAATCTTGAGTTGGTGAAATATTTTCTTGTATTTAATCAATGATTAGATTTTAGATTAGTCTAAATTTGTCGTCTTAATTATTTTAATATAGTTAAGTTTAAGACAAACTAAAAAATTAGAATAATAATTTTCTTTTTAAATTTTGAAATAGAGATTTTGACTAAAATTATAATTTTAGTCAAAATCTCTATTTCAAAATTTAAAAAGAAAATTATTATTCTAATTTTTTAGTTTGTCTTAAACTTAACTATATTAAAATAATTAAGAACACACCAATTAAATTCAAATAATGGGCAGAAAGGTCTGGAAATGGTGGGAGGGGGGTTTGTGAAAATTATAAGGCTTGTATTGGTCCAATGAGAATGGACTAGATGTAGACCCATCAATTCATAATATATATAATACAATGTCAAATGTCAATATCAACTTTGGTATTTTCATTTATTTCTTTAGCGCCACATCTCAGATTCCTTCATAGAGTAGTCTCTTTTTTTTCTTCAAATGTAGGCCCAATCTCCTACCTTTTTTCATTTTTTTATTTTTTAATCCTTTTTTCCCTTTTAATACAATATAATTAAACTCCCTCTAAAAGCTATCCTAAACTTTTTATTAAAAAAAAATTCATTAATTTACCTCTTTATTTGATAATGTTAGTCAAATTTTATTCGGTGAACTTTCAACTCCATTAGACTAAAGCTTAAACATGGACAAATTGAAAAATATAGAGACATTGTAATGGATAGCAGGGACAAAAGAAAAAAGAAAAAAAATGATTTTCTAAACTTGCAAATATTGAAAAATAATTTGATTGTAGTTTTTAAGTTATAATTGTAATATCATTTTGATCCTTTATTTGAAGATTTGTTCAAATTTAATCTCGAAAATTTTTAATATTTAAACTTAATTATTGTACTTTCAATTAATTTTAACTATATCTAAATATGTTTTCAAAATTTATAGTTAAATACAAAAAGTTATTAAAAAATTAACAATAAATTAATCAGCAGCATGAACTAATATTAAAATTTATTGAAAATATATGGACTAGACTTTGGTATTTAAAAGTATGAGAACTAAAATTGAACTATCTACAAATTATCTGGAGATAAATAGTATTTTAACTTTTTTATTATTCATTTGTCTATGATTAAGTATAGTTGATATATTTTATTCTCTGGTCCATTAGACAAATGATTAAGATCATATAAAGTATAACAATTATATTGGTGTATCAGTAATATATTAGTAGTCTTTAAAAATTCATTTCCAGTATATTAATGGTGTATTAGAAATATATTAACGCTCATTCAAAGTTGAATTTCAATTTTAAATATATTATTGGTATACATGTTTGATATACTAATAATGATAAAATTCGAATAATAAAAAACAAAAAACATCTTCAATATCTTTTTCTGCTGAATTTACAAACTTTGAAAAACCATCTCTGTATTTACAAATTTAAGTTCTATATATATATATATATATATATATATGTTTTTACAACTACCCAAGAATATATAACATAGTGATAAAAAAAATGCATAATTCAGAATTTAATAATGTAACATCACTAAAATGTATTGATTATTATCACTAGCGTTGAACTCTGATATCCCTAATATATGTGTTAAATCTCTCCAGACATTTATTCTTCGATTTACCTCTTAAGTCATACTATTTGAGGATTTGTCTTGTTGAGAAACGTGCTTCCATAAGATTTTTTATTAGGACACTAAACTTAACTAAACTTGTCATTCTAGTGCATGTAATTGGTTGAGATGTAAGATCTAGAGAGTTGTTTGGTGTGTTGTTATTTATCATATACTTAGAGAGTGTAATCTTTGTGTCCATGGAACTACCTTGTGTCCTCACTATAGAACTATTTGGGGAGTTGGAATGTAATAGGATTATTAGGAATCAAAAGAGTATTGGAATGCGTGAGCACTTAAGGAATAAATGAAAATGATATCGCGAATCATGGAGACAGTGAGAAATAGGATTGAGTTGAAAACAGTCGGAATTGAATAACTTTTGTATCACAAATCGGGTCCAAAACGCTCAATCCAAACATTCATTTTGGATTATATTACATTATAAGTCTATCCTATTACGGTTCTCCACACACCCCCAAACATTCATGGAACCGTAGTATGATATTTTCATTTGTTGTTCAAAATGGTGTGGACTTAAGTTGAGAGGATTCATGGCATCTTTCCTCTTTTAGGCTTTGTTCTTTAAGTTGTGTTATGTGTTTGGGTTGTTTTGTTGGCTTTGCCTTTATCTTCATTTGTTTGTGCCTTGACTTTAGACTCCGATGTCCAAATCCACTTTATTGCAACCCAATAACTTAAAAATAAATTATAAGAATGTTGGTTAATTTGGTAAGAGAGAAAAAAAAAAAAAAAAAGGCTAGTAAACTAAAACTCACACCCTGTCCACTTTTTAATAATTAGAGCTAGAAGCAATGAATATTGATTGCTGTTTTCTTTCATTCAAAAATTGATATGGTAAGCTATTTTTTCCCTTCCATTTCAACCTATACTTCCAAGAAAGAACATAACCTAAGAAAAAGAAGTGTCATCTTTGTTCTTTTTCCTTTCTAATGTTTGTGAAAAAGTGTTTAACTAGGGACAAATTATTTATGTCCATTGCCATGTATGGTAATGTATATTCCTTTAATTTTTTGTTGTTTTCTTTTAATGATTTATTTTATAGATGAGTACTTACATGCATGTATCTAAACATTCCCATTAATACATGCTGGGATCATTGTATGTATACTGTTTTTCCTCAAATATTATTACTTTAAAATTTATTAAAATTGAAAAGCTGGTCTAAATCTGTATTTAATGTTTAATTAAAAAAAAAAAAAAAACACACCTATATATAGTGAACTCCTCGTTTGCTTTGGTTCTTGGGCGAAAATAAACACGTTTTCTTGGATATTTCCATGTACTTTAAATCTAATTTCATTATGATTATTAGTCTATTTAATTTCTAAACTTGCAAATTTATAAATTTGGTAACTGAATTTTTGAATTATTTAAAATTCACAAATATATTAAACTCAAAACTTAAATTTTAGAATTTTATCAAACATAAACTTTAATTATATATTTAATGGAGGAATTAATTTCTAAATATTTTATAATTGGGACTATAGTTTCTAAAAATCAAAAGTTTATTACACTTTGAAATTTCAATAACTAAAATAAACACAAATCTGATAAATATATAACTTGTAATTTAACATTTTAAATATAAAAAGATTTAAGGGTGTTGTATTTGCAAATTAGTATGGAATAGAATAAAAAAACGAGAACATAAGTATTTAGAAAATTATTGTAAATGAAAAAAAAAAATATCAAACTATTTACAGATGTAGAAAAATTTCACTGTCTATTAGTGTTAAAATGCGATAGACTAGTGATTGAAATCTTCCGCCCAACGATAGAAGTCTATCGTGGTTTATTACAGTCTATTGTTTATAGACAGTAAAATTTTTATATATTTATAATATTTTGTCTCATTTTATTATATTAGAAAACCATTCTAAATATTTTTTCAAAAAAACCATTTAAAGTTAAGGATGATAGAGAATAATTTTAAAGAAGCAATCAATTGGAAGAAATACAGGAAAAAAAAAAAAACTAAGTTTGTTTCTTTCNTTGTTTATTTATTTATTTTGGAATTCATCCACCAGTATGATTTGAAATTTGATCATTGGTGTTAGAATCTCCCAGGATCTATACTTTGTATCCGCAACCACTGATTTTCCATTTAAGTTATTGAAAATAATTTTCTATTTTTTTTCCCCTTTGTTTCCCGTTGAAATTAGATTATCAACCGACATAATCCAACACTTCAATTTTTAAGTAAAATTAATTATTTTTCTTCAAGTTTTCCAATTAATAAAATATCCCAACAATTCAACATCTCATCGACAAATTTTAAGTATGGTTTGATGTTGGGTGTTTAAAATTGTCCTTACATAAGAAAAAGTTAAATATTCATCCAAATATATTTTACTAATTTTATTTATTGGAAAAACCAATTTTCATACCCACTCTCCAACAATCTCTTATATTATACAAAACAATTTTACCAATACCATAAGATAGTGTTTTTTTCCCCTCTTTTAGGTACTTTTTAATTATGTGGAATTTTTTTCTAATCAATTTAACTTGAGCAATTCAGAAATTAAGTATTATGTTGAGTATTAGCCTTGAATTTGATTTCTAAATTCTTTTTAAATTCAAAATATTATAATTAATCATTTTTTTTTATCTTGTTTGATAAATTATTTTCTCAAATGAATTTTATTTTTAAATATAATAAAATATTATTTTTTTATTCATAATGAATATAAATAATAAGTGATAATAGCCTATCAATATCTACCATTAATATACAATAAAATAATTATTGAAAAAGAAAAAAAAAATGGTAGTTTTACTGCTTTCCAGTACCATTTTTTAAAGTTACTTTTTCAAACTTTGTGCAACTTAGGAAATAATTGCTAAGTATACCAAATGTCCGAAACGACCTCCAATCTCAATTTAGTTTCTAGCATTTTTCTTAATTTTGTGTGAAAAATTTATTAATAAGTCTTCTTGTTATTATTTTTATAGCTATATTTAACTAGCATATACTTATTTTTATAGCTATATTTAACTAGCATATATTTAGTGCTATGAACTTTGAAATTGACCTTCTCTAAGATCATGATTTAATATAATATTATATAATGAATAGTAACGACTTTTCGTTAATATTAGTAACTTTCATTCTTTCATATTCCTCCATTCTTCTTTTTGAGGATAGGTTATATAATAATTCTTTTACTTTAGTAGAATAATTTTAGTTGGATAATTTTGAGCTAGTTGTAAATGGAATAAAATGAAAATAGTTAAATCGATAACACCCATACAATTATTGGTTTGAAGTTATAATTAATAATTGTTAAGGAGAATTGATTTTTAGCAATTAAAAATTATGGAAGGCATTTGCAGTAAAATAATAGGAGAAAAAAGGTTTTTAGAATATATTTTGTTTACGAGGGGTAAATATGTAAAAGTGGACAACAAAGAATCTCATGCCAGCCATTGCCATGGGATGCGGAAGAAACGAAACATCCACAAGAAAGCAACCTCTTCATCTCCACAAACCCCAAAACAAACTAATCCATATCCTATTTACACAATTAACCCTACAAAAACTACATTATTCCGGAATTGCACTCAATTTCGCCGTAAATTTTCTACTTCTACCACTCCCCATTCCCTTCTTCAATCCCCTTCTTGGAACCTTCCTAAACTCCTCATCGGAAAACGCCACCGGAGAAATCGCCGTCCGCCTAGATCCACATTTTTCCGGCCCTCCACCGCCGGCCTTCATAAGCGCCGCACTGGCCTTGACGGCCAATGCCGCCATTTCCTCCGCCTGAAGCGGCTGGTTCAGCCTGTCCAACGGCAACGCAAAGTAAAGCTGCCCCAGTTGGAGCTCATCGTCGTCGTCAACGGCATAAACGACGTCGTCAAAGTCCATCTCGTCGGAGTTGCAGATAAATCTCGCCGGATGTTTCTGTAGCACATAAGAAACCTTAACTGGGTAAGAGAATTCGACCAAAGTTCCATCTGTAAGAATCAATTTAGCTGTAGCAACATTGATCGAATCTGACGACACACAAATGCCCATTTTTGGTGTTTGGATTTGGGAGTTTTCGTTTTCGTAATTCGTTCCTTCTTTCCGAGTTTGGGGAACTCAGTGAGTCAGATGATAGTGAGTGGTGATTGTGCGAAGAAGAATGGAGAAATGAGGATGGGTATATAAAGGCCCCCGAGGTCTGAATCGGAGTGCCACGTGGGATATTTGTTTTGTCGTTTTGTTTGGGGTTTTTTTTTTTTTTTAAAAAAAGGGAAAATTGGAAAACGAGAAATGATGATTATTATTAATAATATTATTAATTTAATTTAATGCCAGACTGTATATGAGTGGTGACAGGCTGGAAGATTTGGTGGGAATTTGTTTTTGAAATGATTTTACGTTTACGTAGAAAGGAAAGAGGAAACTCGGATTTGGTCAATTTCCTTTACTTTAACAACAACACTAATACTCACTCTCATTTTCTAAACGAGCTTGAATTTCTCTTTGAAAAAAAAAATTAAAAAGTTCAATTTATTCTTTTTTTTTTTTTTTAAATGAGGTTCGAAATACTATTTTTTTTCTTGTATATTTTTTTTATTTGACTAATTTTGATATATATATTTTCAAAAGTTTAGAGACTAAAGTAGTATTTAAAACTAAAAAAGAACTTTATTACCATCTTTCACCCTTTGGATCTTAATTCTAATTAATCTTTATTTCAATAATTGTTTAAGACAATTTGTAGACATGAATTTTTTCGATGATTCAACAAAATATTGAATGTAAAGTTGGTGAAGACCTAAGCAGTTAGATCTTAATTTTAATTTAGTATCAAATGTAGTTACTAAACTTGACTTGATTTTTTAAAACATTAGTGCAAAGTGAATAAGAAAACAAAAAATTTAATTTATATATAGAAATAGTGTTTATAAACTTAATTTTCAAAAATCAAAATCTAAACCTAAATAATTACCAAACGGAGCCTTAATACTTCAATTTTCTATACTTTAAAATTTGTATTGAGTTAGTCTTTAAAGTGAATATCAATTTTGTGATGTTTGTGTTGTAATTAAATTTCTATGCACTTAAAATCACTATTATCTAGTAAAATAGGGAGACCTATAGACTTAAAATCACTATCATTCACTACGGAGATGATAAGTGTTTTTCTTAATGCAAATAAATTCTTTTTTTTTTTTTTTTAAATTTCTTTTTATATACGTTAAAGTAACTTGTGAAGAACCAAAATGAAAAGTGAAGAAAGGAAGCCAAAGTAGATTAATATATTGAGTAGCTTTTATTGTGTGAAAATGGTATCCATTGATGTATACATGGAGGGACATTAAGTACCTAAAAGTGGATGGTTTCATATCAACCGAGAAAAAGTATACACATCATTTAAATAGCCCATAATTATGATATTGGTGGAGTAATAGTAATTAGGATATATATATATATATAACCATTCAAGTATTTTTCTTTCTTGTAACTTTTTTCTTGGGATTTGAATAATATATTATATCAAAAATTACTCTTTTCATAATTTCTATCTAGTTTCGTTTGATTTTTGAGTTTTAAAATACTACAATTTTGGTAGTTAGTTACGTTTTGTGTTTGATTCAATTTAGTTCCTAGATTTCAAAATGTTATAATGTCGATTTGTCTCAATTTGATCCCTAAATTTCAAATTTTACACTTTCAACATCGATTTATTACTAAATACTTATTTGCCATCTTTAGTATTAATATCTATTACTTAATTTAAAAAAATTATAATTAATTGAGTTTTACTATTCTTTTATCAACACTATTAAAATTAATTTTAAAGTAAATTATGTAATAGACATCTATGTCAAAAATTGAAGTGAGTATTTAGAAAAATAAAAGCATAAACCTAGAAACTTAAAAACCAAATTGAAACACAACTAAAATTTAAAGAGTGGAATTATAACATTTTAAAGGTTAAAAATTAAAATTGGAATTAAATTCAAAATTTAGAAACTAAAGGTTTAACTTTTTAAAATTTAAACACGAAATAAAAGTTAGAGGTGTATTTTCCTTTTCCTTGGCATAGACCAAGGTTTATCAAACCCCCCATTGCATGTGAAAGAAAGAAGGACCGTTTGAGGAAGCAAAATTTGGATAAATATGAGTGGAGGGAGACTCTAGTTACGAAGCAAGCACAAAAATAATAGAATGATAAGAAAATTCAAAGGGAAGAGAGAATAATACACATTTATCACCTTTAATAACAAAAGAAAAAAAAGTATAAAAAAGTTAAAACTTGTGATTGAATATTTAGATAAGAAAAAATGGGTGTTTTCAAAACATCCTTTATGGTGTTTATGTTAGTTTAAAATATGCATCAAACAAACATAGTTTTGAAGCCATAAAAAAATTGGGAAGTGTTATTGTAAAAGAATAGAAGTGAGAGAAGAAGTGGGAAAAAGAGGAGGAAGGTGCCACGTTTCAACACATGCAAGTAGCCACGTGTATGCTTACATAAAGGCAGTCGTCACTTTTCAAATGGATAAAATTAAAATAATTGGTTATTATTAGAAAAAGCTACTTCACTGTTCATTCCACTTTCCCCATTAAAATATAGTTTGTAGTTTGTAGCGATGCGTCGGTTTCGTCCCCACCAGTCAAACTCAAACTCACGCTTCCTCTTCCCTTCATCTACTTCTACTTTTCTCTAACTCTACAAATCCAATGTAGGGTCATTTTAGGGATTTTGAGCTTTGTATTTGGTAACTGTTATAAATATATATAAATAAAAACAAAAATAAAATAAAATTGTTTTTCACCCATTATTTTAAAGACACGTCTTGATTCCTGATATTTAGTGAAAATTCAAGTTAACAAGGGTTTAGAACAAAGACTAAGATATAAAGACCAAGGTAAGGTTTATGGAAGAGAAGTTTCTAAGACTTTATGGTAAAATATACATTTGGTCTTTGAGATTTTAACTAGGTGTCTATTTGTTCCATGAGGTTTTATAATGGACATTTTTAGTCCTGGGAGTTTGAATAATAGTTCTAAATCGTCCCTACACCTATTTGACTGTTAGTTGACTTAATGAGATGCTAACTGGACTGTTAAATGATGAGGTATATTTGCTTGGAAATTTATTGTGTTGAAATTTTAGATGGTTTAAAAAGATTTTAAAAAAACAACAGAAAACAAATCTTTTATTTGTTGTATGTCTTGCGTTGAAGACTTACCCACAGTTGGAGAATATCTTTCTTCAACAAGCATTAGACAACAACTTTCCTCAACAAACATCGGATAACAAGCATTGAAGATCAAAAATCTTTTGGTTACATCAATTAAAGATGTAACCAAAATAAATTACAAAGACTAGTCTCGCTCACATGAGTTGGTCTCGTCGGGTCATTTCGCTCTCTCTAGTATCATCTCGCTAGTTTTGCTCTTGCTCCCGCTATTCTTGCTCTCGCTTTCGGTAGTCTCGCATAACAAATGTAAACCACGAGATAATTTGAAACCAGGTCGAAGATACCAGTAGCTATGGACGTTAAATACATTTGCTTCTGTCATAAAATTATTTAGCTCAATGATTGACAACATATCTCTATTAGCAGTCAACACAACCTCAGTTCCCCCAACAACCTTGGAAGTTGCCATAAAGTGACCAAAAGTTTACGTCCAATGCTTGACAAAAAAAGATTTTTGGTTTTCTAATGCTTGTCGTTCCGATGCTTGTCAAAGAAAGTTGTTCGATTGTTGAAAAAAGATATTCTCCCAACAAATAAAAGATTCGTTTTCTATTTTTTTTTGTTTATTTTAAAATATTTTTAACCATCTAAAATTTTAACATAATAAATTTTCAATTCATATAAATTTATATTAAAATTTAACACATAAGCAAGTACATCCCATCATGGATAGAGGGACCATTTATAACTATAATTGAAACTTCAAGACTAAAAATACCTATTATAAAACTTCAGGGATCAAAAAATGTATTTTCTTGTTGTTGAGATTTGAAAGTGTTTTTTTTTTTTT
>QLSR01000084.1:0-154241 GCA_031780015.1 Citrullus colocynthis
AATTATATATTGTAGTTTCATAAATTATTTAGAATTATACTTAATATTATTTTAACTAACATTCTTTTAAAAACCGTTATAATAACAAACATATATTTAATCACTAACCAACCAATATAAAATTAAAGTGTTAATATTACAACAACAATTTATTGTTTTTTTTCTACTAAAATTAGTAATAATAAAAAAATTCAATGTGTTCCACAAGGCGGACGTCGTCGATTTCGAGCTGGTTGGCGTCGTCGACTTTGCACTGTAGGTTGCTCTGATGGATTTGGTTGCTCTAGTACCTCTGCAGGCGCTTCATAGACGTCGTGTTCATGTGTATGCATGTTTGAAGACGATGGCCTGGCTTCTAAATCATAATATCCTGAACCAAAGGCTGGTTGCATCATCATCGGACTAGCATAACCAGTGTGGTCTGCGTTTGCGTCTGCATCATAGGAGGCAATTCTTTCACATTATGGTCAACCGCATCAAACTCATCTTCTTCTACTCGAGCACGTCCCCTATGCCTAGGAATTGATGGAGGTGCAATAGGTATATCGTACATGTAGTGTAATTCCTCCATGTAACTTGCGTTATTATTACATATAGTAAATACTTGATCTGGATTATTTGCAACATCACGAAGACTACTATTGCTCGATCTCTGTCAATTACAAAACAATTAGATAATATTTCAAATAAAATTTAAATAAAAAATAATTAGACAATATATTATATACCAAGCCGCTCCCAGACGAGTAATATAGCGTCTCATAATATTATTATACCAAAGGATGTAATCTTGAGTTGCATCCCTATCGAATTGCCCAAGTGAAACGCCGACGGCAATAAACCTTCTACGATAGTGCCATCACACTACCAAATGTGCAACTTTTTCAGACCAATCTGCAGTTCTCAGGTCAATGTCATGTAGTAGGGGTTCAGTATTGCACCCTGATGGAACATCCTGTTTGAAACCAAACTGTCGGATTACCCTGTCAAGAAAATGCCACTCACCAATGTGAAAACATATGAGTGGGCTCATCGTCCGCCATATGTCTTGACCGCTCGTACAAAAATTGGGCAAAGTGTCCATAACAGCTTTGTAAGGCTCCCAAATAATCTGAAACATAACATATTACATTAAAAATATTAAATACAAGTATATAAAAAAATATGTATAAAAAGTTCATTTGGGTTTAGTATTCACATATCTGGTCAGGTTGAAGCAAATCAAGCATATATCTATATTGACTCACTACATGTGTAGCTGACCTAGTTACACAAAATTGGTCTCTCCACCTATATTATTAAATTAATATTTTAGGTTTAAAATTAACTATATTAGTCATAAAAAAATATTAGCTAAATTAAATTAAAAGAACATACCGAGAACCGTAGGCTCGTTCTACTAATTGATGATCGTTGACATGTCGAAGTTGTGGAGCCATTGTTGGAAATCGTTCCCAAGCCCATATTTGTAGCAATATCAGAGGCCCAGCGATTTCACAACAATCAGGTTTTGTTGTCTTACATAGTTGTCTATACAGCCATGCCAAACACTCCACCCCAAGAATACCGTCCCGCCTCATGGAGATTGAATAAAAGTGGAAGGAACATTAGGTGCACGAAGTGACTTGATTTATCAGAAAACAGACTTCCGCCCATCATCTGCAGTATGTATGCTCTTGCGTATCTCGTGATAGATTCTTCGTCTGCATCATCATTAAGTCTTGGAAATTGTGTCCCCAGCCATGTTAGACTCAACCTTGATCCCCTAATTTTATTTGTAGGTGGGGTCACACCGAGTAGCATCTGACAAATATGCAGCCAGTCGTCATGCATTACCCCAGTAACAGGCTCGCCATCAACAAGTAGCCCAAATAATATTTCTATGTCCTGGAGCGTGATAGTGACTTCTCCAGTAGGCACATGAAATGTATGGGTCTCTGGCCTCCATCTCTCAACAAGTGCAGTGATGAGATGCCAATCCAACTGAATGAATCCTAGTCTGGCAACCCCATAAAAGCCTGATGCACGCAGAAGTGGTAGTATGCGACGATGCAGTGGGATGGTACGATAAACAACCGCCTCACGCCGTCTACAGCACATCTCGCCTGTAGTCCGATCTTGCCATATATTTGTTGATCGATGAACAGATTGATCGTATAAAATATCGGGATCAATCAGTCCTGGGTTTAAAGCCATGATCTAGAAGAAACAAATTATATATTTATCGTGTAAAGCATACAAATAAATTAGGACTTAAAAGCAAGAGAGAGTGATATAGTGAGAGCACATGATAAAAATATTAATATTATTATTAAAACATTGGTTACATGATAGAAATGTTAATGAAAAAAATCTCTAACTGTCTAGTGCCTGTCTTCGTAACGAAGGACATTTCCTTCGATTATGACCTAACTGATTACAAAATCCGTAACGTACTTGAGAACTTGGTTCTGTCCAGTCCATCTCATTATGATATCGTGAACTCTTTGGTTTACCAAGTTTTCTCAATAACGTTGTGTCGGCATGTAAAACAAGCATATTAGAAGGTGTGATCCAGTAGTCTTCATGCGGTACAGGTTGAAATTGAGGAGAGTAGCATGCAACGTATGTCGACATTTTATAGTAGTCCTCAATGAAATCTTCATAGTTCATGTTAAATCGTGCAAACTGCCATAAAATGCGAACATAGAATGCCAAATGCTTGTCACTTGTTACATGAACAGTACCGTTCGGAATCACTTAGCTTCAGTATTTGAATATTTCCTCCTTTAGAATTGAGGTTGTGACGTCCGGTTTTCACATGAAATACACCTTCATATCGATCATATGATTGGACTTCATGTTAACTGGATCTTGCAGCCCATTTTGAGATTTTTTCGTGGGCGTACCTGATTATTTACTCACTCAGTATTATAAAAATATTTGGAACAAATTGTTGATTATTAAAAAGAAAATTATTACCGGGTGTATTTATCTCGACGCTCCAGGGCAGCTCTTATTTCTTCTCTTCTTTTCTCAAAATAATTTACACACTTGTAGAATGTTATTTGAGCAAGAACATTTATCGGCAACATTCGAGCTCCTTTGAGGACTCCATTGATGCACTCTGATAGATTCGTCGTCATCCACCCGTACCTAAACCCTCCATCGTGCGCTTGAGTCCATTGCTCAATACCAATGTTGTAAGAAAAACTCATACAACTCCTATTTATTCGCTTGATGTCTTCCATTGCTTTATTAAACTTGCGAACTTGGAACTGACATCCAACACGATATACAAAATTTTTTAATGTATTGAACTTGTATTTTTTATTGAAATTACTTACAATATAGCGTAAGCAGAATCTATGGTGACATTTTGGCCCTGTCCAACCATTTTCTGGATTGTTCACTGCCGAGATGATGCCACCATGTCGATCCAAAATCAAGCACACCTCTTCATGTATAACAATTTCTCTGAGGTGTTTTAAAAACCATCCCCACGTGTCAGCAGACTCCTCATCTACAACAGCAAATGCAAGAGGAAGAAGATGTCTATTCGAATCAACTGATGTAGCAATTAGCAACTTTCCTCGATATTTTCCATACAAGTGAGTATCGTTTATTTGAATAATCGGTCGACATCTATTAAATGCTTCTATACAAGGACCAAATACCCAAAATACAGAAGTAAGGATGGCATGTCCTTCAGTAGGTGTGCTATTTATTCTCCACTCCACTCGTGTGCCGGGATTTGTATGTTTGACCATATACAACCACCTGGGCAACGGTTTGTATGAGTCATCTTAATCACCAAACACTCTAGCCAATGTCTTTCATTTACCCTCCCACACCCTGTGGTAAGGAACATGGTATCCTCATTTTGTTTTGATGTCAGATTGTACTTGTGCCACACTGATGGACGGTTTTTCCCTGACAGCTTCACAAAACTCTAGTGCAATCATTGAAGAATCTAATTGCACATGAGTTTGGCTAAGCTATGAGTAAAAACATGTATGATGGTCAACATACTTAGTAATCTCGAACAAATTGTGAGATTTTTTCTTCGCTGCACGAAGTCGCCACTTGCAACCATCCTCCCATTTCTACACCTAATTGCCCAAATATTCGGTGTTGATTCCACGACCTCATATGGTGCGTGACACTTGATAGCAGAACACTTGACCAAATGTTGTAACATTTCTTTGTTTTGAAAAATCATACCCTTATATAATTGGGTATTGTCAACGACTACCAAGGCTACAACTGGGTCGTGTTCTCTAACGTTATTAATTATATCCATGTCAAGATTAGCTAATGTATATGACGGCATTTCATGTTCACGACCATCGAAATCCAACTCGAATTCATCATCTGTTTCTGTTCTAAAATTCCTATATTGATTACCAGCCACCATATTTTCATCGTCATAGGCTGGTGCAACTGATTCAGGATCAAGATCAATACATTGATTCGAGTCTTTAAACTGACTCAACGATTGTGCATTCAAGTCTACATCCAAGTCTACCCTATTCACATTAACGTATAAATGCACTAGGTTCGGGAGCGGCATTGCAATTGAAAACATCAGATTCATCATTTGTTCGTTATGAATGGGGAATGGCATATATTTTACAGATCCTAATGGTGTTAGATTAGGATGTCTGTATATTATTTCTAAGTGGTTTGATCTCATATCTACACCAAGTGACAGCCCAATCATTTTAACAAATTGTTCAAAAACAAGTCCACTATTCACATTTATGCTAAAACCCCCACATGCTGGCTGATCATATTCAACTCCATCAACACCATCAATCATATGACCATTTGTAAACAATATAAATCTCAAACACTTGTTTGTTATTTTCTAAAAAAAAAAAAAAAAAACAAAAATATACATCACTAATTACTTAACTAAAAACTCTAATATTAAAAAAATCTAGTAATATCTAAAATGCAACGAAAATATAAATTTGTACTAAAAAATTAGAATTTACTGTAATACTAAATTTAAAAAACAAAAAGAACATTAAAAGGTAATATTATTTTTAAAAAATTCTGAAACTAATATTATTTATTTTAATAAAGATCAATATTATTTCTTCTAAAAATCAATATTATTTTTTTAAAAAAAATTAACATGGTAGATCTAATATAATATTAATATGATAAATCTAATATAATATAAACAAGAACATTAACTTATAAAAACTCATAACATCAGTATATAAATATTATTCAATTCAAACACTATTAACAAAATAAAGACGAACATTAAAATGACATATTTAGATTTAAATGGTATGTCTATTATAATATAAATATTAGAAAATGAAATGATAACTTACAAATTCAGTAATGGTTTACTTATTTTTCTTTCTCGAAGTGACAACGATCGATATTTGCTTTCCAAATAGCAACAAATACTATAAAAATAAAAATAGCATGAGAATAGGGAAAAAAATTTATATTATCTTATAAAAAAATATATTTCATAAATCAAACTTACAAACCTCGTAAATTTGGAAAAAAAAAAAGAGTATTTCGATAGATAGTGGGAAAATGAGATGAAGAAGAGGTCGGATTGGAAGAAGAAATAGTGGGAGGAAGAGAGGCCGGAGCGGTATTTAAAGACATTTGGTCGAGGGTTGAACCCTCGACCATAAGTCACGGGCTCCGCCGCAGGGAATCTCTACGACGACACGACGAGACCTGCGGCGGATTCTCTGCAACGACGCAACGGGACGTGCGGCGGATTCTCTGCGACGACGGGATGTGCGGCAGAATCTCCTTGCGTTGGTAGTAGGATTTGTGTTGGTAGTAGGCCTTGCATTGGTCGAAAGTTGAGGCCGCCTTGCGTCGGTCGAAGTAAGCCTTGCGTCCGTCGAAAGTTGAGGCCTCCTTGTGTCGGTCGAAGTAAGCCTTGCGTTGGTCGAAGTAGACCTTGCGTTGATCGAGGGCTCGCATTGGTCGAGAGTTGAGGTTTCGACCTTTGCCTTTTCCACTTTCCAATCTTCTCTCTCAGGCCTCCTTGCATTAGTCGAAGTAGGCCTTGCGTTGGTCGAAGGCTTGCATTGGTCGAGGTTTGAGGTCTCGACCTTTGCCTTTGTCGAAGGTTGAGGTCTCGCCCTTTGCCTTGTTCACTTTTCAATCTTTTCTCTCCTCCCAACTACCATATTTTCCTAAATAGTTTCCAAACTACAATATTTTTCTAATTATTTTTACTAAATACAATATTTCAATAAAAGGTCCATATTCTGACTCCCCCCATTTTGATGAAATTACAAGATTTTGGGAAATTTCTGACATTTCAAGAAATTTTCAATTTTTTTTTCAAATTAACTATGTTCAAGTTTTTCAACTTTATAATCATGATTACACGCAATTCTATAGTTTGACACACCAATGTCATTTTCTATAAAGGATTAAACTTTTTTTATGTGGTACTTTTTTTTTAATTTTCAACTTTTCTCAACTTTTAACTTTATTTTCGACCCAAAACTTTCATTTATAAAATTTTTAATCTCAATCATACTTTTTTTTGTAAAATTTTCACATCATTTCACCCCAAATTGAATTGGTTTGAGTTTTTTTTCTTTTACCATCCAAAACTTTCATAATTTTCACCTCAAAATTTTCTTTTAAATTTATGCTCTCACATCAACATTTGCATAGACATTTACAATAGACATCTAAATATTGTATACTTATAAGACCTTAATTTTTAGAGAATGATTATCACGATTTTATTTTATTTATTTATTTATTTTTTTTTTTTTGACAAAAGAACACAATTTTTACAATTATTTTAAAAATTAAACCAAAATTTGAAACCTATTTTTTTTTAATTTCAAATTTTAGTTTAGTTGTTTAAAACAACTGTAAAAATTTGATGACAAATCAAGAAGTTTGGTCATGAAATGAGTGTTTATAGACGTGACTTTTAAAAATTAAAAATAAAAAAGTGAAATAGTTATCAATCCGGACCTAAATTTTAAAGAATATCGCTACTAATATATCTAAATTTGTAGTCTTGTCAAAATTAACATAAATCTTTCATACTTATTATTTAAATTTTATTGGTCAATCGGCTTTGGATTTATTTTGTTAACTTCGATGGAATCTTTCCCATAGAAGTTCTGATTTCAATCTGATTTTATGTTATGAAATTGTTAATTTTTGGGTAAAAAAAGAGAAAAGATTTCCGTGACAAAAATTGTAATGTTCTTTAATCAATACGTCAATTTAGAAAATTCAAGTTGAGCCATTTCATTTATATACTTCTTTTTTAGAAAGATCACTTATATACCTTTAAACATTATGTAAACAAATTAAAAATTATGACAAATTCTTGCTTTTTTTTATATAATTTGACTTGGAA
Organism: Citrullus colocynthis; assembly: GCA_031780015.1. Taxonomy (NCBI): domain Eukaryota; kingdom Viridiplantae; phylum Streptophyta; class Magnoliopsida; order Cucurbitales; family Cucurbitaceae; genus Citrullus; species Citrullus colocynthis. The sequence goes on from QLSR01000084.1 coordinate 7,364, forward strand.
TTCAATTTCTCTTTCAGATGAAAATCATAATTAAAAGACTGCAAGTATAAATTTTAATAACAAAAATAAAAATAAAATCATTACCAAAAGAGATATTTTCAAATATAGCAAAAATATTAAAAATAATTACAAATATAACAAAATTTACTTTTAGATCAGATAAACCCAAATAGACATTTATCAGTTACCACAATCTATTAAAGATAAAAAGTAAAATTTTGTTGTAAATTTTTCGCCAATTTTGCCGTTTGAAACAATTTCTCTCACCAAAATGTGAACTAAATAATTAGGATCAAATAATTTTTTCATGGGCCACTTCAAACTTGTGGAAAAATACCGACATAACTTATAAGTAAATTTTTATTGGTTTTTTGCTCCATCAAGAAGAAGAATGATTAGATTGAGAACTCAATTACATGAAGATTATTATCATTATTTAACCTACTTCGATAAAAATTAACTTTAATGGGCTAAACAACCTAATTTTCTTAGATATTGTTTTAAATTCTAAAACCTCCCCATGAGAAAATGTCAAAAGTTTTAATTTTTTTTAATATATTACTAATCCTTTCAAGTGAAATTAGTGGACAATTATATCTTATTTTAAACATAGAGACTGCTATTTGTCGTAGTTGTCATTGGAGGTGGTTTTGTTTGCAATTAGTGATCAAAGTTGGTCGATAGGGTGATCATAGAAGTTGGGAGCCAAAGATGGTCATCGCTAAAGTTGATTATCAGAGGTGGTCTTCACCAATGTCCCATTTAGATAGTATAGATAGATAATTGGGTCCATATTAATAAAAAGTTTAAATAAACTTTATTCACCCCTCCTAGGGCTGTCATATCGATCCTATACCCAGTCTGGCTCTGCATTTAGTCAATGAAACTCTAAACCTAGGTCTATATATAGTCTCTAAACTTTAAAATGTGTCTAATAAGTCACTAAATTTTTTTATTTTGTATCTAATAAATTCCTTTGTTTTAAAGTTTGTATTTAATTGGACCCACGTTAGTAAAAAGTTTAATTACTAAAACAAACTTTACATGATTACAATTAAAATAATTACTAATTACTAGATTTAAGTTACCAAACTTATATCTTTTTCAAGAACCTTAAAATATTCAACTATAATAACAAAATATTCTAGTATATAATAAACAATATGAATCATATTGTTTTAGAAAAAAAAAAAAAATCTTTAAAATTTCATATCTTTCAAATCCCCTTTGTATGTCAAAATGAATTAAGAAAGACAAAAAGTTTTGAAAGAATAATTTAAAATTTTCAAATTTAATTTAGGGAAATATATGTTAATCATATATGATACAAATTAACATAGTGTACATAGATATGAATGAGATTTATATTAAGGATGTGTTTGAACTACCTTTCAAGTGTTTAATTTTAAAAATAAGTCATTATGAAAAAAATTAGAGTGTTTAGTAACGACCACTAAAAATGGAAGTGTATTTTAAATAATCTTTTATCAAAAAAGTTTAAACAAAAATGAGTTTTTTGAAAAATATTTTTTCCTTGAGTCAACCCAAATGGTACTTAAATCTATAGATTAAAAGTTGAATGAGATTCATATTAGAACTATAGGTTATGAGAGAAGTTGTGGGAGAAGTGTTTTTCAAAGGTAATTATTCTTTTTCCCTTCAAGTTCATGCTTAGTTTCTGTAAATTTGTTTACTGTTTTTCCCTTTTATGGATTTTAATTCCTAACAAAATCAATGCAAAGCGATCACTCTTCGTGAGATTCGATCCCTTCAAGCACAAATAAGTTTAATATTTAAGTAAGTTTAAAATAATAGAAAGATAAAAAAAAAATAACCACATTTAAAATGATATCAAGTTGATATATATGTGTGTGTGCAAAATCCGCTAATTTTGTATATAAAGTTTTGAAAAAACTAAAAAAAGTAAACCATGTTTGATAATCATTTGGTTTTTTGTCTTTTGGTACTGAAAACTAAATCTATAAATACTCCTTCCACCCATAAAATTCTTGATATGTTATCTATTTCTTTTTCCAATATTTTTAAAAATGAAGATAGAAATTTTGAAAACTAAAAGAAAAAAAAATTAAAAACATGTTTAATATAAATATGTGTAAATTGATACAATATATTATTCTAAAGGAAAAAGAAAAAAAATGCGAGACAGGGAGAGAGTGAATGGTTTTAAAGAAAAAAGGAAATGATGGAATGGTGGAGTGTGATTGATGAGATTTTAATTGTAATTTTTTTTTCAAACAACAATATTTTTCTAAATATTTTAAGAACTACTATGTTCTCCCAAATATATTTTTGAACTACAATATTTTCAAAAAAAACATCCATTTCGACCGCTACAAGTTTAGCTCAACTAATGTAAATATATATTATTAATCTTAAAGTTAAAAGATTTGATTTCCTATCTCACATATTCCAAAAAAAAAAAAAAGGTAAATTATAGAAAGTCATGGGAACCAAGACTCGAGTAGAATTTCCACCCGACAAAGGCTTGCACATATATATTCCTATTTAGGTTACAATTCAAATTAGTTCTAAAATGGTTAATTTTGTGTCCACACAGTCTATCAAAAGTATCAATAAATCTTTGGTAAATTTGAATTTTTTAGAATTAACACGGTTACATATAAATGTAAATTTTTTAGGAAGATATACATATAATTTTAGAACCTTTGTGTAAATGGAAAAACGAGGCTAAAATATTGCAAAAGTAGCAAAGTTTACCTTCAACCCACATAAAATGTTCAAAAAGTCCATTAAAGGCACAAATAATGCTGGAAGTATGAAATTATCGATTTTTTAACTATATTAGTAATAGAAGCCTATTGTTGATAAACCCTTTTTTATAGATAGTATCATTGATAAATTCTTATCAATGATAAAAGTCTATCATTGATAAACATTTTTTTAGATATCATTGATATCACTAATATCTATCTAAGTTTTATCATCGATATTGCTAATACACGGATATCACTGATATCTACCTAACTTTTATCACTAAAATCGCCAATATGCAAATACCATTGATATATACTTTTATTTCACTAATTCACAGATATCAACGATATTAACTTAAGTTATATCCTCTATATCACTAATATACGAATGCCATTAATACCTGTCTAAGTTATATCAATGACATTACTGATATCTACCTAAGTCATATCACTAATATCATTGATATCAATTATATATATTTAAGTTATATCACTAACATACGCTAGAATTGCCAAATTAAAATTTGAACATTTAAATAGGGTTTCGGTGAATTAGAAATCATTTAAAGACATGAGTAATAGTCAGTGAATTATTCAATCAATGATAAAATCGTTTAAGTGACCAATATATAGGTATATCAGTGGCTATCACCGATAGAATTATATTATACTAGTATTTGCCCCATGAAAATGGACGTGTGTTTTTGTTTTTTAAAACAATCAAAGTATGTATTTTTTTTTCTTATAATTTAGATAAAAATTGTTGGAATTTGTGCCCTAAAGTCTCGTTTGATTAGTTATTTAGTTTAATTATTAATTATGCAATATCAATTTATCTACTAACGGAAAAATCCAAGGTTATTGCATGAAGACTTGAACATGCATGTAGTTGACATACGGGTGGATCATGTTCAAGAAATAACCTAAAGATCAATAATATATATAAAGTTGGGTGCCTTATCCTGGTGACACTATGTATATGACCCATGTTGTAATAGATACAAATGGTTTGATCCAAACCGTTCATGTGGAGACATGTGAGTGGGGGTATCCTATACAAAAAGTTTGTATAAGATTAAATTATGAAATATTTAATCTTTCTTTGTAAATCCATTAATTGATGAGATTAATATTTCATAGGCGATCATGTGCAGCTCGATCTTAATCCTAAGTGACTTATGAACTCTTGTCTGTGAGGTCGATCCTTTGATTTGCATGGGTGAGAGTGACCTGAGGCGACTCAATAAGCCTACCATTTTGGGGACTTCACTAAATGGGAGTTGGAAACATAATTTCAAAAGATGGAATTCAATCCTTCCCTGATAGGATAAGTAGATGTATTCCCTTAAGTGCTAATTTCGAGTCTTGAACAAGGGGCCCTACCCTCCCACTGGCCTGAGAGAGATTTAGTTTATGGTTGGACCATAAACGAATTGTTCATTAGAGAAATCAATAGTACTTAAGGAAAAAAGGTAATTACAGGGGTAAAACAGACATTTGACCCAACTATAATTATGAACAATTTGTGAAGAATAGACTTGCTTATACTGATTATATCCATGGACAGAACTTGTTCTACAGTACATAAGAGTTCAATTATGGATCTATAGTGGTTTGCCCTGTAGGTAATGAATGAAGATTAATTTAATTAAAGAATTTAATTAATTAATCTCGGATCATTGGATCTTATAATCTGTAGGTCCATAACGTCTTCTTGCTAGCTCACCCTGAACTAACAAGGATCAAATATGATCGAAAGAAAATTTGAAGTGTTCAAATTTTGAGGGAAAATATTAATTGTATTGGATACTATTAATATGTGATTTATTATAATTTCATAATATGGAGAATCAAGGAAAATTATTATAAATAGAAAAATATCTAACTATTTACAAATATATAAAAAGTTTACTGTCTATCAGTGATAGACTGTAATAAACTTCTATCCCTTGAGTGATAGAAGTCTATCGTGCTCTATCACTCAAGCGATAAAAGTCTATCGTGCTTTGATAGACAGTGAAATTTTTCTATATTTGTAAATAGTTTTGCTCATTTTGCTATATTTGAAAATATCCCTAGAATTAATTTATTTGAATGAGATTCAAATAAATAAATTATTTAATTTGAATAAGATTCGAATTAAATGAATAGAGGCAGAATTAATTAATTCTTTTAAATTGGATTCAAATAATTAATTATTTAATTTGGATGAGATTCAAATTACAAATTTTGCAGAAAATAGATATTTAAATAAGATTTAAATATTTTAAACCATTTAATATGAGATATTATTTGGGTAGATATTTATTAATATTGGATATTATTAAATATTTAATTTAAAATCTCTACAAGGTTAAGTAACTCATAGAATACTCTATCAATAGGGCCTTTGGGAGCCCTCATAAAACACATAGTCTCTACAAAAATAATTTCTACGATTACTCTAAAACTCTCCCTCTAGAAATTCTCCCAATTTCTTAAAAAAGTTCTAAAAAAATTCTTCTCCTCATTTCCTCTGTTCTTTCAAGAAATCGTTCACACAAATCGGATCCTTCCCAAAGTCATAGCAGGAAAGATCTCTTGGAAAAGGAAGATTAAATGAGAAGACCATTGGTTCGAGGAGAAGATGTTGCTGAAATTATAAATCAACAAAGGTATGTTGCTTAGCCTTTTCTTGATTATTTGTATTTTTAATTCTTTCAAGAAATCAAAGAAAGCAATTACATGCTTCCATCGAGATTCAATTCAAATAAATTTATTTTAAATAATAATTAAGACTAATTTTCTATGTTTTCAAAATATATTAGTATTTAGTTGTTTATATATTATGATTCATGTGAATATAGATTTTAATCTAAGGTAATTATTTTTAATTATAAAATTGCTAAAGTATTTTCAAATATAACATAGTGTCATTATTTATTAATGATAGAGAGTGATAGAGAGTAATAGACACTGATAGACTGCTATCATCTATCACGATCTATTAGTGATATATATTAATAGATGTCTATTAGTGTCTATCACCAATAAACAATGAAATTTTGCTATATTTATAAATAAGTTAATAACTAAAAGTTATATTTGAAAACAACCCTTTAATCTAACTAATTTAATAACTAAAAGTTGTAACTTTTTAAAAATAAATATTTAATTTATTGAGATGTTTTAAATTACTAATTTTAGTCTATAGAATTTCAATTATTATTTGGCTTTCAAGTAAAAATGTATTTGTTTAATTACCATTAGTACACATGTAATGCACGTGATATATTTTTTTTTTACTTTATTTCCATTATAATAAAAAATTGTAACATCATTTATTATAAGTTGCTACATGTTATAAAATTATGATACACTTATTTTATTATCAATATATAGTGTAATTCTGAATCTATAATACTAAAACTCATCTCATTATTAATATATATATGTCAAGATTTTAAAATGTACAAACATATGGAATTAGTTTTGGTTCCTTATTATTTTCTTTTTGAAAATAAGTTTTGGTTTATTTATAAATAATTATAAAAAAAAGTTTAATGATAGAAACATAATATCTAGAATATGTATTTTATAAATGGTCAATTTTTTTTTGTATATAATTGACCGGATCGTCAAAGGTTTAATTAATTTATTAATTATTCTTACCATGTGCTTTAATTTTATGATTTTCTTTTTTTAGAAGATAGTTTATAATCTTCTTAAAATAAAGCTTTCAAATTGTTTTGCAAATGAATATGTTCGCACGACGTTTCAAAAAAACGTTTTTCGTGGAGTTGAATTCAAGTTTATGTAAATTTAATTTGGATGTGGTTCGATCTCTAGTATTTGATCTTCTTATTCTCTCTTAGTTAAATGCATACAATTAATGTATAGAAGCAGAGCACGTGGATGTTCTCGAAGTTGGAGTCTTGGAAGAATGTCTATGTTCTAAGGAGCTTCAATCTTCGAGTGTGGTTCAGCTTCAAGAGTTAGAGATTCTCCTGATTGTTGGGCGAATTCTCTGTAGGTTCTTTGAGTGTAAATTTTCTGAACCCCTTCAAACGAAGATAGCTATCCTATCTATTTATAGAGTTTGAGATGAGTTTTATCAATCTGAGTTTGGTTGATTCATGGACTTAGCCCTTTGACCCTCTAATTGAGTTTGGGCCTTAATTGGTTTTTGGGCCAAATTAAGCCTATTTTTGGGCTCAATTGAACTTTATCCCATTAATTAATATCAAATTAGACTAAACTATTTTATTTATATCCAACTATCAAAATGAAAATGAAGAAATTGAATTCCTTGCGGGATCGCATGAACGCGTGTACTCTTAATATATGTTTTGAATACAAAGAAATTTAAACATGTTTTAATTAAGCATGTTATACTGAGAAGAAATTCAAGGAGAAAGAAAATACCTTTGAAGAAAACTCTTCAACCTCCTCCAATTCTTCACTGCATCCATGATCTCCTCTTTAATCTTCTTAGATCTCAAACAAGACACTACCACCAAGTCTTCCCCACTATTCTTTGGCAAGGAAAAGATTTGTGGGCACCTCTTTTGGAAGATCAAGAAGAGATTTTACGAAGACACATTTTCTTTGTAATTTGGAGTGCTAAGAGATTGATAGAGAATTTTCGAGAGGGATTGTCCATTCATCCCAAGAACTTCTCATGAATCATAATTAAATTGATGGAGAGAGGAGAAGTTAATTATGATTAACTTCCCTTTAACCATCCTTTAACTCCCTTAGGAGTTAAAATTTAACTAAAGTTAAATTAAATCAAATTTAATTTAATTTAATTTAATAAAAATATTAATTAATAAAAATTAATTAAGTATCATATATTTAATTAATATTACATTTGAATCATCTCATAACATATAGTTTAAATATGAATCTCATTCATATTATGTTTTAACCTATAGTTTTAATATGAATCTCATTCATATTATTATTTGAATCTTATTCAAATATATTATTCTCTCCTATTATAAAGTTTAATTTTGAATCTTATTCAAAATTAACTTTATAATATAATGTATAAAGATATATTATATTAATTGTATCATGTACAATTAACATTCAATTCCCTTATTATATGAATCTCATTCATATTAATTTAATATTTGAATCTTATTCAAACATGAATACTCTCATAATATATAGTTTAGTTTTGAATCTAATTCAAAATAATTTTATATTGCAACGTATCTCTATACATTATATTAATTGTATCATATACAATTAACTTAAAACCCTTGTAGTTTGAACGATTCAAATTTTTCCAAAACTAAATATTCCTTAGTGAGCTAGCACTACTACAAATTTGGCCTTTCTTGATGGACGAGTTTTTTGTTTTCTTGATGGTCGTGAAAAGAAATCATCAAGAAAACCATAATTTAGATGTTTTAAAATTATTATTTATTTAAATTTACATTTCTTGATGTAACATCAAGAAAGGTTTATATTTTTCTTGATGTGCATGTACATCAAGAAAAATATTTTTCTTGACTGAAAAGTACGTAAGAAAAAACCCAAATAATGAATTTCCAATTTTTGGATTCATTGATGGTAAAAAAGCATAAGACAACTCTTTCTTGATAGTCATTACCATCAAGAAAAGGGAGAAGATGGACATTAATTGGCCATCAAGAAAACAAACCAACTCAAAACCGATCATTTAATAATATTTTTAAAAAGTCCAAACATTTAACAAAAATACTCAAATGTTGTATTTTACTAAAATTTGATTTAACTTTATATATCAAAGATATATTTTATAATTCACCGAACCCTTATGAAAAATATATTTTAATGATCATTTGAACAAAATCTCAATATCAGGTCAAATTTGCCACAGTTATCAAAGTACAGGGTCTTATTTGACGGAATTAAAAATTTATAATAAAAATATATACCTAACATAAAGTTCAAGATATAATTAAAATGATTTTCTCTTCCGTCAAAAAAAAAAAAAGAAGTTTTTTTTCCTCTTGTTTATTTTTTATTCGAATTAAAGATAGTTGCACAACTTTTAATTTTAATTTTAAATGTTGTGTTGACAATAGTTAACATTATTTTTTTTTTGGAAGAATCCAAAAAAGACTATAAATGGTAATACTCTCTGTAGCACTTTATTTATCCTAAAAATTATGGAAAAAACCAACCTTTTCCCTTGTAAATTCGTGGCCTCTATATTCACTATTTATTTCTATTTTTTATTCTATGCTCTCTAAATTTTATCTCTCAATATTTTATAATCTATATTTATAACTATATTCTCTCTCTAAAATGTTTATATATTTTCACACCTTATTTTATATCTAATATTTTAAAAATATCTCTAATTTTTTATCTTTAAAAGTTGTTTGGAGTACCACTACCAACTCAGTTGGACTGAGATAATATGATATAGAATTTTTTTTATATAAATTAAAAAAAAATTAGAATATTATAATTGTAGAGAGTGTGCATAAAATATTAAACAGAAAAAACAAGTTTTAAAATTTAAGTGATAATGAAATATTAACTAAAAAGAAAAGACAATAAAAACTCTCATATTGGTTTTGAAGAAAGAACTCTAAATTTGAAATAAAATTTGGAATATGGTCAAATTTTAACTTGAGATAAGTTTGAGATTTTACCCTCAATTTAATTTGGCTTGAGGATAAAAATTTAAGATTTAGATGATTGAGATAAAATTTGATACGTACCCAAATTTAAATGAAATCTAGGTAGATTTGGAAATCTCTATATTTTCAACCTCAAGGCTAAATCTTTTTTTATTTTGGAAGAGAAAGCATAAAATAAGTGGATTCAAGTTCCCACCTTCTAAATTCGGACTGAATTTTGGATTTTCTCCTTTCTTTTGCCAGGTGAATTTTCTCAAATTGGGAGGAGTGGACTCAAATTACTTTTCTTCTTCAACTATTTCTTCCTTTCTTTTTTTCCCTCTTTTGCAATCTTTTTTTTTTTCTTTCAATTTCAACCCTTTCTTTCTTTCTTTCTCCCTTCTTTTGCAATCCTTTTTTTTTCTTTTCAGTTTCAACACTTTCTTTCTTTTTTTTTTTTTTCACATTATTATTTTTTTTATCCCAGCTCTTTCTTTTGCCTCTAACCCATAGGCGCCGCTATTTCATTGAAAGATTGGATTCTTGTTTTTTTTTTTTTTCACCTTTTTTTTCTTTTGTTTTTTCTTCTCTTTTTTTTTTTTTTTCGTATATCAGATGGAGTGATGTGAGTGAAAAGTTGGAGTTGTGTAGTTGGTGGCTTGCAGGAGATAGTGTAAAATTGTATCTAAGTTGTTTAGAGTGAATGCAAATTGTAGGTATAAAATAGTCTTGGGTTGATTACAGGTTGCTTATGGGAGGTCACAATGACCATATTTTTTTTTTTTTTCTTCTCAAATTGCTATAGTTGACGGCCATAAAACGTCAAGAAATGTTGAGACGTCAATAAAATGCTCATCAACCATCAAGAAACATAGTTTTCTTAATGGCCAAAAAACATCGATACAAACCCTATCATGATGGTCATAGGCCATTAAGATAGAGATAGATTAGGTTAGATTAGGTTGATACATCAAGAGAGATACTTACTTTTTGAACGTCAAAGTAGATTATTGTATATGGTAAATAACCATCAAGAAAAATCTTTTTATTGACGTTTTTTGGCCGTGTATAATCAATCCCAAGACACAAGCAACCTGTAATCAATAACGTAATCAATCCCAATCCCCAATCCCAATACTATTTTATACCTGCCAATTTGCATTCACTCAAAACAACTCAGATACAATTTTACAATCTCCTGCAAGCACCCAATTTTTCATTCACATTACTCCATTCGAATCCGTCCGAATCATATAATTTGTGGTTTAAAAAAAAAAGAAAGAAAAAGAAAAAAAAGAGAAAAAAAACAAAAGAAAAAAAAGGTGAAAAAAAAACGCAGAGAAGAACAAGAATCCAATTCAATGAAATAAGAGGCAAAAGAAAGAGTTGGGATAAAAAAAAATAATAATGTGAAAAAAAAAAAGAAAGGGTTGAAATTGAAAACAAAAAGAAAAGGATTGCAAAAGAAGGGAGAAAGAAAGAAAGAAAGGGTTGAAACTAAGGAAGAAAAATAATGTTGCATAAAATAAGGGAGAAAGGTAAATGAGGAAGAAAAGTAAAATTTGACTCCTCTCCTCCCAATTTGAGAAAATTCACCAACAAAATTTGATAGCAATTAATGAGTCATGAGGTTGACCGGTAAAAGAGGAGAGAAAATCCAAAATTCAGTCCAAATTCAGAAGGTGGAGAATAGCTTCGCTACTGTGATGCGATTTGAAGCCAAGAAGTGTAGTTTTAACCCAATTTATATGGTTGATCTAAGTCCTAATTAATTTAGGGTTTCAAGTAAGATTTTTTCTTTCTAAAGGAGGGAACTTGAATCCACCTATTTTACGCTTTCTCCTTCAAAATGAAAAAAGATTTAGCCTTGACGTTGAAAATATAGAGCTTTCCAAATCTACCTAGATTTCATTTAAATTTGGGTACATATCAAATTTTATCCCAATCATCTAAATCTTAAGTTTTTATCCTCAAGCCAAATTAAACTGAGAGTAAAATCTCAAACTTATCTCATGTTAAAATTTGACCATATTCTAAATTTTATTCAAATTTTATTCTAAATTTAGAGTTCTTTCTTCAAAACCAATCTGAGAGTTTTTATTGTCTTTTCTTTTTAGTTAATATTTCATTATCACTTAAATTTTAAAACTTATTTTTTCTGTTTCAAATTTTATGCACACTCTCTATAATTATAATATTCTAATTCTTTTAATTTACAAAAAATGATCATTAAAATATATTTTTCATAAGGGTTCGGTGAATTATAAAATATATCTTTGATATATAAAGTTAAATCAAATTTTAGTAAAATAAAACATTTGTATTTTTGTTAAATGTTTGAGTTTTTAAAAATATCATTAAATGATCGGGTGTTGAGATGCTTTGTTTTCTTGATGGCCAATTAATGTCCATCTTCTCCCTTTTCTTGATGGCAATGACCATCAAGAAATAGTTGTTTTGATGATTCAACAAATCCAAAAACTTCAATTTATTTTTTTGGACTTTTTCTGGATGGTTATTTTTACTATCAACAAATCCAAAAACCAGGAATTCATTATTTGGGCTTTTTTTTTTTATGATCAATTAACGTCCATCTTCTCTTTTTTATAGGCAATGACCATCAAGAAAGAGTTTTACTTATGGTCAAAGACCATCAACTAATCCAAAAACTTCTCCCTTTTCCAACTAATCTAAAAACTTCTCCCTTCTCTTGATCGGTAATGGCCATCAAGAAAGAATTTTCTTGATGTTTTTTACCAACGAATCCAAAAATTGAGAATTCATTATTTTGTCTTTTCTTACGTATTTTTCAATCAAGAAAAATATTTTTCTTGATGCACATGCACATCAAGAAAAATATAAAGCTTTCTTGATGTTCTAAGACCATCAAGAAATGTAAATTTAAATAAATAATAATTTTCAAACATCTAAATTATGGTTTCCTTGATTGTTTCTTTTCACCACCATTCAAAAAATAAAAAACTCGTCCATCAAGAAATGCCAAATTTTTAGTAGTGCATGTTTAAGTTACATAAACAACCTTGTATTTTTCTGTAATGGATAATTGCATATATAAAATAATCAACTATTATTTCAAATTATTTATTAACAATGAGGCTTTAGGGCATACATCCCAACAGAAAACACATGGCGGCATCAGGATTCATCAACTGACATCTTTGATTTAATTTGGGACATATGTCAACTTTCAGTTTGTCCCAAATATGATCATTCATAATTTTGTCGTTGATTCGATAAATGACGTGACAATTTGTAATTGGTCAAAAATTTCTTATTCAACATAATATAATAAACAAATTTAAGGCTCATGAAATGAAAAAAATAATGATAACTTTTGGTATACCAAAATTTTTTCATATGTTATAATTAAATATAATAAGATAAAAAAAATTAAGTTAATAATTTATTTATTATTATAATTTTTTACATTCCATTCATTTAATTTTCAACTTTTCAAATATTTGATGACATTTTATGGTGAACTAAACTACAAAGCTTCACAAATAACTAAAACTTCTATTCAACAAATATCATTAGTTAGATAGGCAGATGAGAGGAGAATTAGTCCAGAGAGAGAGGAATCTTAGAGAGAGAGGAATCTTAGAGAAGTGTCGGTAGAAGAATGATAAAGAAAATGTCGTTTTTTATAGTACTAGTTTGAAACCTCAATAAATTTTAAAATGTAATTGTATTAAATAGTTGAATTAATATGAGATTAGATATGATTCAAATGTGAGTTTATAACTATTTTAGAATTTGATATTGCATGGTCATTGTCAAATGAGGTGGAGTTTCTCTTGATATGATCTTTATTATATGATCATATTATCACACTATTATTCAAATACATTTTGGAAATGGTTATTTATGTGTTGAATGGAATGGAGTGTAAGACTTTTCTAATGTTACAATATCATTATAAATTCAATTTTATAAATGAATGCTTTAAAAAATATATATTCATTTCATTCGTCGATTTTTATTGGTACATTGAAATTTCATTAATTTTGGTTTACATTTAAATTTTCATTAGTTCTATATAATTTTCAATCTGTTCAATCTTTTTTATTATAATTATAAAATTCAATAATTTATAAAGTTAATTTTTAATTATTTTCAATCTCTAAAAAATTCGATGGAAAAGGAACCACTTATTTTGTTGTAGAAAATTGAAGAGTAAATTAAACTTCATGAGGTTACTTTTCAATCATGATAAAATAGTAAGTCTAAAACTTATCACATTCCAACAAAAACTTTGCATATCCTATCTTTACACTCCTTCATTTATTACCAATTAGATTGGAAGCTTGAGTCTAATTAGATTTGAAATTATTGTCGAAGTAGTTTTGCTAGGAGTGTACACGTGAGTGTTAACATAGTAATTAACAATGTCAAAACTAAAACTTTAAATTATATTGTATATTGTTAATCTCTAATTATGATCTCTATCTTTACTATCGTATATGGCTCATGAAATCAACGAAGCATTAGTGAATTACTACTATCTTTTAATGAGAATTTGACAATCACAAATCTAAAAGTTAAACCTATTTTTGAAAAAGGAGAGGTAATTAAACTTTATGTCTATCTTCAATAGTGTAAATTTGTATTTGTGACGACTTGACACTCTTCACCATCAATTTTCTAATTTCATTTGTCTCAATGTTCATTCTTTTTTAGTATGTGGCGTTCATAATCTTTGTTTAGTCAGTCAATTAATTATATCATCTCATTCTACAATAGTTGGTTTGCCAAATGTCACGGTCATGCTTGTCTAGGGTGTGTTGCCGGTGGCCGCATGCCCGTCTCAACTTCTTTTTACCATGCTTTCATGTTATGTACTTTATTTTACTAGTTAGTGTATTTTCCTAGTGCTTTTCTTTGTAAGTGACCATTCACCACTTTGCATGTGCAAGGGTGACAATTCCACAATTGTTTAGAATGTACTATATGGGGGTGCGACTAACCATCAAATCCTCATACCCGGAGTTGTGAGCTATAAAGCCGTTGTTGTCCCTTTTTGCTTTCTAGTCTTACAACACATCTTAATTTCTCAAACATGCTTTCAAACATTTGCGAAATGCTTTTCCTCTAAAACTCGTTTTCTAAAATCGTTTTCCTTGGAACGGGGTTGGAGGTTACGAGAGGCACTCGGTGTGCCGTAGGCGATCAGAATTTGATCAGGTTGACTTGTTCACGAGCTAGAACAAGTGCCGCACAATCGTTTAGTCCATCGCAGAACTACGATTGTGACAGTTGGTATCAGAGCCAAGTCGGCTCACAAGAGAGAAGGCCAGAATTATGTCGACCGCGAAACAGTTAACCAAGTCGCAAGTGGACCGACTGGTAGAAATGGAAGAGCAGATGCTCTACCTGAGAGAAGTTCCCGATGCCCTCCGTTTCTTGGAAACGCGAGTATAAGAAATCTCTAAAAAGACTGATGGGATTGACGCGGTTGCCGGCCGCTTAGACGGGATGCCCGTTAAAGAGTTGATGTTAAGGGTGGAGACCCTAGAGGCGAAAGCTGCGAGACCTAGCAGCTTCGAACGTGGTGACAGCTCATCGAGCTTTGTAGCTCATATGGAAGAAAGAGTCGAGGAGCTAGATAGCTCTCAAAAAGCAATAATCCAGATGGTGACGGACTTGTCAGAAGACTTTCGAGCCGCACTCGATGTCGTCAGGACAGAGATTGCGGATGTCAGCACAAGGGTAAATCTCACCATGAGAACGGTGGGAAACCAAATCCCAGCTGGGAGTGCAGTCCAGTTGAATCGAGTCCTTCTGTGGGGCTCGAGACTCAAAAGCTCTGGAAAATTTCATATTTGACATGGAACAATATTTCAGAGCCACGAACACGACTGTTGAAGAATCGAAGATTACTTTGGCGACGATGCACTTGGCAGACGACGCCAAGCTATGGTGGAGGTCCCGGTACATAGACATGCAAGAAGGTCGTTGTACCATTGATACCTGAGATAAACTGAAACAAGAACTACGCTCTCAGTTCTTCCCCGAAAACGTCGAGATCTTAGTACGGCGAAAACTCCGGGAGTTGAGACACACGGGCCTGATCCGAGACTATGTGAAACAGTTTGCAAGGTTAATGTTGGACATTCGCGATATGTCCGAGAAGGACAAAGTGTTTTGTTTTGTCGAAGGATTGAAACCATGGGCGAAAGCCAAACTGTACGAATAGAGAGTACAGGACCTCACGTCGGCGCATGCGGCCGCCGAACGATTGTTCGATCTCAGCAGTGACGTCCCAGACACTAGACGACAATCAACTCCCTCGAGCGGAGGAAATAAGAACAATCGGTCAAGCCCGCCTCGGAATGTTGGAGGGGACAAAACTTCAAGTGGAGATCGAAAGCCTTATCAACCCCCTCAACCTAGGAGCGGGAACACTTGGCGGGGGCCTAATCGACAGAACAATTACCACCGACCCTCACAGTGCTTTCTCTGTAAAGGGCCTCACAGGGTGAGCAAGTGTTCGAAACGGACTGCATTTAATGCCTTCCAAGCCGCTCTGGCAACTGATGCAAATGGGCAAACTGATCAACTGGAGGCAGAAACCCCGCCGTCAGAAGAGGGGGCCTCATGTACGTCGACGCCTGGGTGAACCAAAGAACGGCCAAGAGCACCATGGTCAACTCTGGTGCCACCCATAACTTCATAACCGAAACGGAAGCACGCCGACTAAACCTTCGATGAGAGAGAGACGCAAGGAAAATGAAAGCCGTCAACTCTGCAGCCCTACCTATCACAGGAGTAGCGAAGAGAACAATAGTGAAGCTGGGAGAGTGGAGTGGACCTGCCAACTTTGTGATCGTCAAGATGGATGATTTTGACGTAGTCTTGGGGATGGAGTTCTTACTCGAATACAAAGTGATACCGATGTCGCTGGCAAAGTGTTTGGTAATCACAGGATTCACTCCCACCGTAGTTCAGACCAACATTAAGCAACCCAACGGGGTGAAAATGATCTCGGCCCTCCAACTCAAGAAAGGCCTTGCTCGCGACGAGTCTACTTTCATGGTCATCCCGGTTGAGCCAGTTGAAACAGAAGGAGAGTTCATTCCCAAAGCTATCCAAGTTGTCTTAGAGGAATATCGGGATGTTATGCAGGATAGTCTGCCAAAGTCCTTGCCTCCAAGAAGGGGGATCGACCACGAAATTGAATTATTGTCAGGGGCAAAACCTCCTGCAAAGAATGCCTATCGAATGGCGCCTCCTGAGTTAGCCGAACTCCGAAAGCAGTTAGACGAGTTACTAAACGCAGGGTTCATTCGCCCTGCAAAAGCACCCTTCGGAGCACCGGTTCTATTTCAGAAGAAGGACGGAAGCCTCCGGTTGTGTATAGATTATCGGGCCCTAAACAAGCTCACTGTTCGCAACAAGTACCCGTTGCCCATTATCACAGACCTATTTGACCGGTTTCACGACACCAAATACTTTTCGAAACTCGACCTTCGGTCAGGGTACTACCAAGTGCGAATTGCTGAAGGAGATGAGCCAAAGATGACCTGCGTCACAAGATATGGGACCTTCGAATTCCTCGTAATGCCTTTTGGCCTCACCAATGCCCTAGCTACCTTTTGTACTCTGATGAACCAGGCTTTTCACAAATACCTTAACAAGTTTGTCGTCGTGTACTTGGATGATATAGTGGTCTATAGTGCGATCATGGAGGAACACCAACACCACCTTCAGTTGGTCTTTGAGAAGCTGAAACAAAACCAACTGTACGTGAAGAGAGAAAAGTGCTCATTCGCTCAAGAGCGAATAAACTTCCTTGGCCACGTGATCGAGTGCGGCCGAATAGGCATGGAACAGAACAAAATCCATGCGATACGAGATTGGAAGATCCCGACCGCTGTTACTAAACTACGTTCCTTCCTCGGATTGGCTAACTACTACAGACGATTTGTAGAAGGATTCTCGGAAAAGGCGAGACCGTTGACCTAATTGTTGAAGAAAGACCACAAATGGAATTGGACTCCGGAGTGTCAAGCTGCGTTTGAAGGCTTGAAGAAAGCCATGATAGAGGGACCGATCCTTGGAATTGTCGATGTGACTAAACCTTTTGAAGTCGAGACTGACGCGTTGGACTTTGCCTTGGGCGGCGTCCTCCTCCAGGACGGCCACCCCATCGCCTACGAGAGCAGAAAGCTAAACGACGCCGAGAGAAGGTATGCAGCATCTGAGAAAGAAATGCTGGCAGTCGTTCACTGTCTGCGAGCTTGGAGACAATATCTGTTAGGTTCCAAGTTTGTAGTCAAGACAGACAACAGCTCGATCTGTCATTTTTCACCCAACCGAAGCTGTCGTCCAAGCAGGCTTGATGGCAGAAATGCTTGGCCGAATTCGACTTTCAATTTGAACATCGACCGGGTAAGGTTAACCAAGCGGCAGACGCCCTCAGCCGAAAAAGTGAACATGCGGCCCTGTGCTTGTTTGCTCACTTGAAAGCCAGTAGCTTGAATGGAACAGTCCGAGAAGCCATAAGAACCCATTTGGCCAACGACACAGTGGCCCAAGCCTTAATTCAACTGAGAGAAGAGGGAAAGACTCGGCAGTTCTGGGTGGAAGACGACCTCCTCCTGACCAAAGGTAACCGCCTATATGTCCCTCAGTCAGGGGAGCTCCGGAGATTGTTAATGAAAGAGTGTCACGACACGCCATGGGCAGGACACAATGGGTGGTAAAGAACCTACGCGCTACTGAGGCAAGGCTACTATTGGCCGAGTCTCCGAGACAATGTCATGCAGTTCACCAAGACATGTCTTATCTGCCAACAAGACAAACCAGAAAGGGCAAAGTTAGCTGGTCTGCTGGAACCTTTACTTGTACCCTCTAGACCATGGGAGAGTGTATCAATGGACTTCATCACGCATCTACCTAAAGTTGGGGAGTTCAAATCGATATTGGTGATCATCGACAGATTTTCAAAATACGCAACTTTCATCGTAGCACCAAAGCTGTGTTCAGCAGAGATGACGACTCAGTTGTTCTTCAGACACATAGTAAAGTTGTGAGGTGTTCCTACTAGCATCGTTAGTGACTGAGATGCAAGGTTTACTGGGACGTTCTGGACAGAGTTATTTCGAACATTGGGTTCCACACCAAACATCTCCTTCAGTTACCATCCATAGACAGATGGACGGACAGAGCACTTCAATAGTATGCTTGAGGAGTATCTCCGGCACTTTATTGATGCGAGGCAGAAGAATTGGGTGCAAATGTTAGACGTGGCACAACTGAGTTTTAACATCCAGAAGAGCTCCGCCACGAGAAAGACACCCTTTGAAATCGTGTGTGGTAGACAGCCGTTCATGCCACACGTCGTTGACCATCCCTACGCAGGGAAGAGCCCTCAGGCCCATAATTTTACCCGAGAATGGAAAGAATCTTCAGAAGTTGCTTGCGCATGTCTAGAGAGGGCATCGAAGCGTATGAAAAAGTGGGTGGATACGAGGCGCAGACCCCTAGAGTTTCAATCAAGGGATAAAGTCCTAATCAAACTGCGCCCTGAACAATTTCGATTTCGCGGAAAGAGAGACCAACGCCTGGTAAGGAAATATGAAGGGCCCATCGAAGTGGTCGAGAAGGTCGGGAAGACCTCATATCGAGTTCAGCTACCCGCATGGATGAAGATCCACCCAGTCATCCATGTAAGCAACCTGAAGCCTTACCACCCAGACCCGGACGATGAACGACGCAACACGGTGACTCGCCCTCCAGTCACGATGAAGGACATCACGAAGAAGGAAGTCGAAGAGGTACTTGCAGAAAGAACCCGCCGCATTGGAAGACCAAGACGAGACTTGAAGGAGTTCTTGGTGAGGTGGAAAGGGCTCATGGACGAAGAAACTAGTTGGGAGCATGCTGAAGACTTGAAGTCTGCTGCCTTACGCATTGCTGAGTTCGAGTAGTGCTGGTTGACAGAGACGTCAACCATTTGAGTGGGGGAGGATGTCACAGTCATGCTTGTCCAGGGTGTGTTACCCGTGGCCGCATGCCCGCCTCGACCCCTTTTTACCATGCTTTCATGTTATGTACTTTATTTTACAAGTTAGTGTATTTTCCTAGTGCTTTTCTTTGTAAGTGACCGCTCACCACTTTGCATGTGCAAGGGTTTACAATTCCACAATTGTTTAGAATGTACTATATGGGGGTGAGACTAACCATCAAATCCTCATACCCGGAGTTGTGAGCTATAAAGCCGTTGTTGTCCCTTTTTGCTTTCTAGTCTTACAACACATCTTAATTTCTCAAACATGCTTTCAAACGTTTGCGAAATGCTTTTTCTCTAAAACCCGTTTTCTAAAACCGTTTTCCTTGGAATGGGGCCGGAGGTTACGAAAGGCACTCGGTGTGCCGTAGGCGATCAGAATTTGATCAGGCTGACTTGTTCACGAGCTAGAACAAGTGCCGCACAATCGTTTAGTCCATCGTTGAACTACGATTGTGACAGCAAGCTTACAATGTCACTACAATTATTTAAATATAAAAGTAAAAAAAAAAAAAAAACTAGATGCAGAAAGCCGTATTTAAAAGGGAAAAAAAGTTAAGTAAAGCAGCAATAATAATAAGGGAAATTATCTTAAACGACAAAACTACTTAAAATATTTACAACTAATAGTAAAATACACAATCTATCCGCGAAACATTGTGATAGACTACTATCTGTGCCTATCGTGACACAAATAGTAGTCTATCGCGATCTATTATAGATAGATAGTGAAATTTTGTTATATTTATAAATATTTTAGTTTTTTTTGCTATATTTGAAAAAAAGCGCTAATAATAATAATAAATATTTGGCAACGTGTACAAAGTCATATTGGGTAAAACCTTAACTTTGGATGAGTGTTGGAGCTGGTGGCACGTGAGTTGTTCTCCGATGTGGCAGCAGAGAGCATGAGTTTTGTTGTGAAAGAGGCCGCCAATGCCATCAACGTCACACAAAAGGTCAAAGACAAAGAACGGTCTCCTTCTCAATTTATACACATGTTAGTTAGAGTTTTAATTAAAGTATATTTTATTTCAAAGACCACTAACATGAAAATTAAATTTGAAACCATTTGGTTGTTTTTGACAATTGTAACAGTTTGCTCAATGAGTACAAATTGGATTAATTACGTTTTTTTTTTTTATAAATAGACAATTAATTAGTTTTTTTAACACTTAAATTAAATTCGCTATTAATTATTGTGTTTAATTACTTTTTAACAATTAAATCATTCACAGAGATTGCTTTTGTTAAGAAAATGACAAGAGAAATAAGGTAGTGACAATTTTTTTATAAAAAATAATTTGGTTTAAAAAACAATTTTTTGTGGAATAGAATTGAAGTGAAAACTATGACAAAAATATGGTTGATAAATCATGGATGAGGTGCACAATTTCATATGGCTAAATCGTAGATGAGGTCCATGATTTGGTGGCATTAGGGGGCATCCGACACGGCATGAACTTGGCAAGACGTGCACGTGTGACACTCAATGTGGACTCAAATCATGTACCCCATCCATGATTTACTATATTAAAAAAAATGAGCATATGGGTGATGAAAAAAGAGGAAAAAATTTCTAATACTCCGGTAATACCATACTCCCTGTATTTATACTATAAATTTTCCTTTTTTAATATTTATGGACCCCAAAATAATGTCAGTAGGTCCCACCATATTTTATAAAAGTATGTTGAAGTAGCACATAATAAACTAAGATAGTATGAAAAATTTTCCATACTACCATAGTATAGGAAAATTTCTCGAAAAAGAGTTGATGTGTAATGGAATGCCCTAAACTAGTAGTTTTCTCAAAAACCTCTTTGATATTAGTAAAATAATAATTAAGCTTAGGGCAAAATACACTTTTGGTCTATGAGATTTGGCCTAAGTATTTATTTGGTCCTTGAAGTTTAAAAATTAGACTGTTTTAGTCCCCGAGGTTTGAAAAATGCATTTAATTAGTCCCTAAATTGGTTTGACTGTTAGTTGACCAACGAAATGATGATGTGACGTTGATGAAGTGACATTTTTTTAAATGATGTGACAATTTTTTTTATTGATGTGCCATTTTTTTGTTTTATTTTATTTTTTCATTCTCTAACCCAAATAATTATATTTTTATAATTTTATAATATTATTATGTTTTGCTAATTTAGATAAACTAGTATAATTAACTATTTAAATTTAGTTTAGAGTCCTTTGGAGACTTAATTTATGATAATTGAGAGCTATTATGCTTAAATGATATAATTTATTTATCATTTCAATACTTGATTGCATATGATCATTATTACAATTCTATCTATCTATATGTATGTGTGTGTATATATATATAATTACTCTAAATATTTGTAAGTTATATTTATGCTTATTTATTTAAATAGTAGAAGGGCATAATAAATATAAATGCAAGATTATTTAACTTGGTGAGAATGTGATATTAAGTGGATGTACACTAGAAGAAAATTGGGATTTAATGACATTTAA
Organism: Citrullus colocynthis; assembly: GCA_031780015.1. Lineage (NCBI taxonomy): Eukaryota > Viridiplantae > Streptophyta > Magnoliopsida > Cucurbitales > Cucurbitaceae > Citrullus > Citrullus colocynthis. The sequence goes on from QLSR01000084.1 coordinate 29,224, forward strand.
AAATCGTCGGATTTAAAATTCGTGACAGTTATTTTTAGTCATTGTATCGCCTTTAAAGGTAGAAGTTTCAATGACATTTTTCTAAAAAAGTCATAAATGGTCTTCTTATGACCATAATCAATTGTTAACAATGAACAATTATTGGCAATCATAATTTGTCATTTTCAAGCATACTATGACTATTTATACTTGTCACCAATTGACTCGAGATTAGGTATTTTCTATATTGTTATGGATATTGATCACAATTATTAAATGTCAAAAAAAAAAAAAAAATCTAACGACATTTTTTTTTGTCAATAATATATATGAACCATGATATTTTTTTGTCAATAGACGTTCTATCCTGACACATTTTTTTGTCACCCAATTTCATATTATGACAGTTCAATATTGTCAAAAAAAAACATCTTTTGATATTTGTTATTTCTTTCCATCCTGTCATTACACATGATATTCATGGTCAAGTAATCCTAATTAAACCCAAAAAGAAGAATACAACCGTAAAATACCTTAATATAAGTATAATAAAGTTGATAATACTTTTACAAAAAGATCGACTAATTACAATAGGTGAAGGTTTTACAATAATCTATTACTATTTAGGTACTATAAGTACATTGCACCCAAAGTTTTGCCACTAACTCTACAAAAAATCTTATCAACATATCAATTGCTCCATGGCTTCACTACTTCAATGCATTTTTGCAAAACGGTAGTAAGAAAACAAAAAAAATCACTTTAGAGTTCAACTCTACACATGGTTGAAATGAATGTAGAAACAACAAACCAATTAATAATGTTTAGTTAAAACACACAAACGTAGACAAGCTCCTTAGTCACAAAAAATATAAACCACCATTGCAAGTCATAGACTTACACCGAATGAACTTTGAATGCTTCTCATGGCTAGCACTAAGTCCAAAGTTTGTACGAAAGACAAAAAATTAAAAAGTGCTTAAAGCCTCACTTTGACACCCAAGTAAAAAAAAAAATAATAATAATAAACACAAACAACTTAACTACACCTAAAATGAACAAACTTAACAAGTTTATGTTTTGAGCAAGCAAGAAGCAACATAAACAATAACTTATCAACCCAAGCAACTGAGATTGTCAAAAGGAAGGGAAAAGACTAGTAACAACTTCTTAATTACATTCCAACATGATTTAACAAATACACAAACAACTAAACAGTTTATAAATACAACCAATCTATGACTACCATAACTGCAGGATAGTCATAATACTTCAACACTTAATCTAATCCAATACTTTAAAACTGAAGTTTCAGAAAGAACGTCTTATATATGAAATCTTGTACTGGAGACCATCGAGACATAAAATCTATCAAACCTTTGCATTTGATGAATTGAGCACATAGCTGGACATAGCTTGAAAAGGGCAAAAAAATGGATGTACTAGATATATGAAAATTTGATTAAACCTATGCTTGAAAACAACGATTGTGGTTAGAAATGAGGACTTCTAAAGAATGAATGAATGAAAGGTACTAAAAAACAAATAGAGTTGTTGCTTAAGGTGAACCATGGTATTGCAGATACCGTGTCCAATTTCCCAATGCCTCGTATTCCTTGTGAAATGCCTTAAGAGAGGTATGTTGCTCAGTGTGCTACCTTGCCTGTATTACAATTCATATTAGGAAAACATTCTTTTTGCTAAATCTGCATGTTCAATTAATTCTTCAATTCAAGAAACATTCATGTAGTAGTAATGTATTGCACCAAAATTAAAGCCTCAGTTTGTCAAAGAGTTGTAGAAGTCATTAGCTACATTTCCAACTTAAACTTTCATTAACTCAAAGGGTCTGTCAATGCAGAGATTTTTTAAACAAACAGTATCCGTATTCATTGATGTATAAAATGGAAAAAATAAGCTAAATAGTTATGAAAGATGATCCAGCCGTCCTCTCATATCATATAAAAGAGAAAGCTGCTTGTTCTCTCTTTGCGCATCAAGTTAAAAGAGAGTATATTTTAATAATTTGTTTTAAAGGTTAGAGAAATTATCTCAACTTTTATAAATACTAAATAAAAACTTTTAGCAAAACTCCATTGAAACTAAACTCGAAATTTACAATTTAACCAAAATAGCCTTTCAATGAATGAATTCAAATACTATGATACCTATATAATTAAACTCTTCTCCAATTAGCAAACCAATCTTATCTAGTGAAATTGAAGGTGGATTAGAGGATAGTGATACGAACCAACCAATGAGAACAGACTAGGATAGCTCCTGGGCATGAAATGAAGCCAAAATCCGGTTAAGCTGATAGTGAAAAGAAACATATCCAATGAACATAATATTCCATTTCCAAACCCCAAGGAATCTATCGTAAAACAAATCATATGCAAGTATATCTACAAACTTTATCGAGCTTATACTCAAACCTCCCCTCTAGGGTTATCCTCAGAATCATCTTTTCTTGCTGGCACCTCCGGCACAATGACTCCTCTGTTTATCCTACTAGCTCACCCAACACAGTAATCCTGACTGGTTTTTCCTCGCTGGCCAATCCGGCTCAACTAAACTCATCATTTATGTATCCATATGTCCCCTATGTGCACATAGTCTTACCTTCGAGGTTGAGGAGCTAGGCCCGTCAGCCCCTGACCATCCCCTTGGGTACTTCTCGTAGGCTCAAGAACTAGGCCCCGGTGACCCCTTGACAATCCCACGAGGAAATCCTCGCCACAGGCTCAGAAACTAGGTCCTTCCGAACCTTTGACCATCCTGTGCGGTGTCAAATCCCTGTCCCAGCCATGATCGTCATCATTAATGCCTTCGTAAGTTCCTTCGGCATTCGAAACATAATCTATTTATCGATGCCTTCGTATAATCCTTCAACATCGACGTCAGGATCCAACAAGCTTGATATACTATGTACTTATTCAATAACTTGCCCTAGAATGCATACTACCTCATGCTAACATGTTCGATATAAATTATCTGATACCTCACCATAACATGTATAATATTGCACACTCATGCTATTAATTATAAGCTCATAAGCATGCTATTAACCAGTATTTACAAAGAGTATAATTTAGTTCTCTGGCGAAAAGAAATCAATCACTCACAGTGAAAGTCGTCGTCCAACTTTAGGTTGTTTTAGTTTGAATTCTTCTCAACTTTTCTCGAGCCTCTGGAACTAAGAAAATAGCAATTGGAAAACCTCAAAAACCCTAAAACAACTCTTTGGACGTTACAAAACTCTTCCTTGGATGCAAAGAAGACAAGTCTAGACGCAAGCCAGCTTCTTTTCTCCTCACACAGTTCAGTTGGACGCAAACTGGAGGCTCTGGACGCAAAACTTGATGTTTTGGATGCATGGCAGCCTTTTGACAGCAGAAAAATTACCCTCTTGGACGCAAGACTCAGCCCTTGAATGCAAGGCTTGCTTCCCAACCCTCCTTTAACTTTCTTTCTCTTCTTTCTTTCAATAAATTCAAGAGTTTTCTTTTCTCCTACTTATGAAGTGCTATGTCCAAACGAAGCCACTTAGCACCAAAATGATCAACCATGCATTTAACCTAGTCCCGGAATAAGGACCATGTGTCCAATCTCTCTATACCATGCGTCCAAGATGATGCTTCATAGGGTTTGGCTTCTTTTGCTCTCTTTTCTTCTTTCGACCTTCCTATTCTTAGCCAAATTTCCCTTGCCAAGCCCATTCTATGCGTCCACTCTCTCTTCTATGCATCCAAGCTTCTTCCATGAGTCCAACACTTAGCCAAAAGTCCCGTTCTTTAGGAGGTATGCGTCCAACTAATCCGAGGTTCCCACACTTAGTCAAATTTCTACTCACAAAGCTCTCTATGTGTGTGGTTTCCTCCAACTCTCTTATGTATGCGTCCACCTCCTTCTTTACTTTGGTCCATGCGTCCATGACTCCCCAACATGGCTTCATGGACTTCATGATTGCTCACTTATGCGTCCATGTTGTACCTCCCGACCTATTGTCACGTGGTCAGTGTTTCAAACTAACCAACTGCGCGGCACTTGGGTGTGCTTGCTGTCAAAGACACGCCAAGTAAGCCTTCAACAAGGATCAATTCCTCCCTAGGCACAATCGGGTGAGATTGGCAAAGGAAGTGGTTAGCAAGGAAGGGTTAAGAGAGTTTGAGTGAATGAGAGCTTAGAGGGCTTCACCAACCAAAAGAGAACGCACAAGCTTAAGGAAAGTCGCTTGTATTGCACTAGTTCTCGATTGTTATAAGACATCCTAGACTTGATTACAAATGAGGCCATTCCTCCTATTTATAGAGGAGCTAGCTGACTTCCCCTAGCATGACCGACTTACAATGTCAGTCATGGTGCTTCTAGACTTTTCCCGCATGTACATTGGGCAGCAATCCTATGTAAAAGTCTAGAACTAACCGACTTAGGCCCATGCTAGAACAATCTAGACCTATCAAGGGCCTTCTAGCATATTTACATGGGTGACTGACTGTCATGGAAAGTTCTGGAATTGTCTGGACACCTCTCGCATACTCCAACACCATTTGAGTCACTTGCTAAGCCAATTGTGAGACATGTTGAACCAACTCTTCTTGCCGCTGAAGAAGTTCCATCTCCTTGTGCTGAACTTCATCCAGATCTCCCATGACGGGGTGAAGGATCCCATCATCCAAGTACTGCAGCAAGTCATCCAGATTCAAATCAACAAACTGCAGTGGAGCAGAGGCGTGTCGTAAGTGATATGGGTCTTCTTGATGATACATGCTTATAGTTGCTTCTGCCTATGGGTGAGAGGTTGGATGGGCAGAAGTTTCAGTAGTTGATGAAGTTGGAAGATTGGAAGGTTGAGGTTCATGGCGAGGCGGGGAGAATTGAAAGGGCACTGACTCCTCATGATCCAGAGTCAAGGTCGGCTTAACAGGTGGTGGTGATGTGGATAGAGTTGCCTTTTGAAAGGTAGATGATTGAGGCGGGGAGAGGGTTAACTCCAGATGGGGTGAAGAAGGCCGCAACACTTTCTTTGACTCTTCATTTAAGTCTGCGACAGGAAGGCGAAGAGGGGAAGGAAGGCCGTGTTGGGTAGTAAGTGCAGAAAGTGGCTCTTTTTGGATTTTAGGGGAAAGGGAAGGAGAAGGTGACGATGAAGAGGGCTCCTCAGTGGTTGGGTTGATAGGAGGAGTATAAACGATCAAGGTTTGCTTGTTGGTGTCGAGCTGAGCAGCTGATAACTTGTAGAAATACAAGTTATAATAGCCTTTTTCTTAAATAAATAGAGATTAAATAGAGAAGCATGCGACAGTGTATGTGATTTTTACTAATAAATCTTCCTTTGCGTTATACTCTTGTATTTTTATGAAGATAAATGATTTTACCACTTTTTGAGCCAAAAACGCATGTTTTAACGCAGGAATGCAAACGAGGCATTGATGACTTCTCAACGCAAGACTACGTGTTAGCAACCTATACCGCGTTGACATCGGCCAAACTATTCATGGACGCATAGACAACCATTAATGCAAGGCGCTGAGAATCAAAGCAGAATCTTGAGAGATTGACGGATGATTGACGAACATGATTTGTGGCCAAAGTGGTGTTCTTAATTGACCCGAGAATCACCCAATTAGGCGAGATGGACGCATAGTATCAATCTCGGTGCCAATCAAGCAGATTTGCCATTAATTGCGAACGCATCATCTATAAAAGGGCAGCTTCGCGAGATGAGAAAGGGTTGTTGATTCTCGGAAGAACTCCATAAGTGACAGCAGAGTCCTCTCCAAACTTCAACCGGAGACGAATAGCTCGAGAGAGAAGAGTCTTCCCTCCGCCGAACCACTTCACAGCATAGCCTCACGCTTCCATCCGGGCGACACAAGACATTGACGCCTTTCCCTGCTTTCTTTTTTATTGTTCTATCTTGATTTTAGATTTGTGTCAAGACATTGAGCTCATCTAAAGTTGTATTTCGTTTCATCAATATAATTATCTTCCATGTCTACTCATTTCTCTAAACTTTCCGCTTTTTACTTTCAAACCATGAGTAACTAATCACTCTAGGGTCTAGGGTTGCATTAGCATCTAACTAGGAACCACAGTGTAACTATTTTATCTTGTCAATTGCGAGCTTAATCCGATGCTTATGTCCATCTGACAAATCGATATAAGTAGTAATAATCGAACTGCTTGAGAGTGTAAGCGATTGTGGAACTCAATTGAGAAGGGCCAAGTAGTATTGCCTGTCTATGGGGATAACCTTGGTTCTTAACACTCTCCTATGCATTATAGACATATAACGCATAGCGGCTGACAACCGGGAGAAGAGTCACAAGTATGAATAGAATACTACTGTGCGTTTTCGATGTTAGATGTTAATCAACCCGAACCCTTTCTTTATCCATTCACACACATCTTTAGCTGAACTTGCTGTGTCGCATGCCTTTCCATCTTCCACATTTAGTCTAGTGTACATATTATCGCTTTCTTTAGATCAGAAACAAACACTCTCCCCATTATTTCTTGGTTACCACTGCAACTCATGTAATTCACATAAATATTGAATCAACGTAATCCTTGTGTTCGACCTCGGACTCACTGAGAAAGCCTACTCCTTTGCTTATACTTGGGTAAAGGATAAGGAAACTTGACAGATCACCAACGCATAGTAGTAAGACGCATAGCATGGTCAAAGCATGACATGTTGAACGCATAAATACATCATTTAACACTTTGTGTTAGGACAATTTACACACATACAAAATCCTCCAACAACAGCAGCTTCATCGGCTTAACTAGGTTGTGAACTCGACGCTTTCATCTCAAAATGCTTCTTGACAAGTTACCTCTTCTTGGGTTGAAGAGGTTGGGGGGATGATGGTTCTTGTGACTGGACAGGCCTCTTCTTTGTCTTGGCCTTCTCAAGCAGATGCGGAGAGTCCTTTAATATCCGTCTCAGACTTTAGGCTGAAAGAATCCCATTTACTGCTGTGACTGGCACATCCTCCATGAATTCTGCGTTGGCGCATAGTCTTGTCACAAGAAAGGGGAGAATAATTGACCCTTTGGCTTGAAAAACATCCCTTGAATCTCTAGGGCAATGATGCGTTCCACATCTAGCCGAATTCCCCACATGATGCAGTAAATGACCATGGCACGATCCTTTGATATTGAGGCGTCATGCATGGAGGGGAGGAGCGACCACTTGATGAAGTAAAGCCACAGGTTGGCCTCGGCGATCAAGAAAGTTGGCGCCAATGTATGAATGCCCTTTCAGGAAGTGTTCCACTTTGACCCCGGTTTGGCGATAGTTGTGAGGGCGTCATTCATTTTGGCTTCTGTTGGTGTCAACATGATTCTGTTACCATCTGCTGCAGCAATGTCGGGAAGATCAAACAACCCGTTGATCTTCTGAGGCTCGAAGGAAATCACCTCATCTTCAACTTTGACCTTGTATGCTTTGCGGTGGATGGTTCCTTCGTAGAATGCCTCCACGTCGGTGGGTTTGATGACTTGGGCACTTTCACAAAGTTGCCTCCAAGTCATTGTGTTGACTCTTTGGATGATGAACGCGGGTAGCTCAATTGGCTCTAGGAAAAACCCCACTTCAGTATGGAGCCTACTGAATTGCTTCTTTCGGCCCTTCGCCGCCTCCTTTGTTGGTTCCTCAACCATCTTCTCTTTTCCTTCACGTTCTTATTGGTGGGACTAGCAAGTGTTCTTCTTGCTTCGCTTGGGTCCAAATCCCTTTTTACGACTGCAGATGCCTTAGCCACCTCAGTCCTCTTCTTTTTCTCCAGTAGCCTTTCCTTGCTTATTGCTACTTGTTTTTCTTTCTTCTTCTCCTCCTTTATCTTTTTTACATTTCGCTTGATGCGTTCGGCTTTGCAGAGCCTCTCCGTATCACTTCCTTCCAACTTAACTTCAAAGTCTGCCGCAATCTCTGCTATGCGATGGAGAAACTTAACTTCTCTGGTGGCTTTCTTGGCAGCTTGTTCGCTAGTTGTGTTTTCCTCTTTTCTTTTCTTCTTTGCTGCGAAAAACGACTCTGTCCTTTCTTTCATTCTTTTGAAGTCGTCTTTCAGCTTCTTGGACTTCTCTGCCGTCCTCGCTGCTAGCCGCTCAACAGATGATGCCGTAGAAGATGCTGTGACATCCTTAGATGTCCCCGCATCCTTACTTTTTCATTTTTCCTTCTTAGCGGAGGAACATCTTTCTCGGCTTCTTCTTCCATGGCCCTGATTGGCCTGTTTTTCTTTTTCGCGGTGGACTTCTTTTCCACCACCGCAATTACCTTTCCAATCGATCTTTCATCGGAGTCTGACTCCTCAAAACCACTCACCACAGGGACTGATCCACGCTGCACACTCTTCATCCTTTGGTCAACCAACCCGTCCAACTAGTCATCGTCTTCTTCATCGATCGTGTCTAGAATATCTCCGAAGACGGTGGACTCGTCATTCCTTTCCACCTCTTGAGCTTCAGACAGGTCCCTGGAGCATGGCGGAGATAGGGCTGATGCCGCCTCCAACTTAGGACAGTTGGGGCGAACAATGGCGAGGGATTCAGGTGTGGTGGAGGTAATGGACAGATTCCGACTACCATGCCTTGAGAATGAGACAATGCCGGCCTTTTTGGAGGCAATGGGTTTAAGACTTTTGGAGGAGGTGGGTTGCTAGGAAGCCATGGGAAGGGTATAGGTAAAAAGAAAGAAAAGTGGGTGAGAATCGGAAAGTTTTTTAAGCCAGAAATCATTGCGGTTATCGGAGATTTTATAGAGAATGAAAACATAAACTCGAAAAGGGATTGAAGAGGGGTTTATAAAGGGTTTTAGCTGGGCGGGTGGGTTATCCACTTGATGTGTGACATCATAGCGGCATTAAATGGTCTGACACCAGTTGGCATCAGCCGGCAAACACGTAGTCAGCTTTTCGAATTCTTGATCTGATTGCGATGTGACAAAATCGCTTCAGATTCCCCCCCCCAGGTGTCGAGTTAATCATGTTGCATCTTTCTGATGTCGACGTCTTGTAATTATTCGAGTTTTATTTAAAGAGTTTTATTCAAAAACTTTTCAAAGTAGATAATCAATAAATAAAATAAAATAAAAGAAAGAAAAGAAAGGAACAAATGAAATGATGCAGAAAAAGTTAAAAAAATAAATAGAAAGACATAAAAGCAACTAAGGTACAAAAGTTAAGAAGCATCCCTAGGATATATATGCTTGTTGGCAACGCAAGACGCGTCCATCTTGTCCTCATTCTATTTTTTCCAGGTCAATGGTTACTTTCTTTCGTTCAAGGCAGTCTCCATAATATGGTCTCACGCGTTGACCCTGAACTTTGAATGCATTGGTGCCGTCTTCATTCATCAGCTCTACGGCACCATGAGGAAAGATTTCCTTGATCATGAAAGGACCAGACCATCTTGTTCCTAATTTTCCTGGAAATAAACGTAGTCTTGAGTTAAAAAGGAGGATCTTTTGACCTACATGCAAAGATTTCTTACTGATGCGTTGATCGTGCCAACGCTTTGTTCGCTCTTTGTATATCTTTGCGTTCTCATAGGCTTGGAGTCTCCATTCCTCCAATTCATTCAGTTGAAGCTGAAGCGCTTCTCCAGCTGCTTTCAGGTCCATATTCAATCTTTTGGCTGCCCACAATGCTTTGTGTTATAATTTCAAGGCAAATAGCATGCCTTTCCAAAAACTAGGGTGTACGGTGACATTCCGAGAGGCATCTTGAATGTTGTCCGATATGCCCATAACGCCTCGTCTAATTTTGACGCCCAGTCCCTTCGAGAGAAGTTTAACTACTTTTTCCAAAATAGTTTTCAACTCTCTATTGGAAACTTCTGCCTGCCCATTTGTCTGCGGGTGGTATGCAGTTGTCACCCTATGATACACATTGTATTTGATTAGCAACTTGGAAATAATTTTATTAATGAAGTGCGTACATTCATCGCTAATCAGGGATCTCGGCGTTCCAAATCTCGTGAAAATGTTCTTTTGAAGAAAATTTGAGACTAACGCCGTATCATTCTTGGCATAAGAGATTGCTTCGACCTATTATGATACATAATCCACATCTACCAATATGTAGTTGTGGCCGTTTGATGGCGGAAATGGGCCCATAAAATCAATACCCCATACGTCAAAGAGCTTAACTTCTAAGATAGAGGTTAGTGGCATTTCGTTTCGACTTGAGATATTTTCGGTGCATTGACATCTATCGCACCTGATCGGATAGTCCCTAGCGTCTCTAAAGAGAATTGGCCAGAAGTATCCACTTTGTAAGACCTTAGCTGCAGTTCGCTGTCCTGCAAAATGTCCTCCATAGGGGGAGTCATGACATTGAGATAGGATGCGTTGATATGAAGTCTCTGGGACACAGAGTCTGAAGATGTGATCCGGCCCCCTTTTGTAGAGTTGGGGCTCGTCTCAATAATAGAACTTTGCATCATGCATCAACTTCTTCTTCTACTGTGCGTTGAAATCTTCGGGAAATTTCTTGCGCACCAAGAAGTTGACAATATCTGCATACCATGGCGCGGATTCTGTGACTTTTAATACAGCTTCGTCTGGAAAGCTTGGGTTAACGTCCGGCTGTTTTTGATCGTGTTGCATATTCTCAAGTCTGGAAAGATGATCTGCCACGTTGTTCTCTGTGCCTTTTCGATCAACTATTTCTGCGTCGAACTCTTAAAGAAGTAGAACCATCGGATGAGCCTTAGTTTGGCGTCTTTTTTAGTCATCAAGTATCTGATAGCTGAGTGGAATAATGACTTTTGACCCTAGAAGATATGCTCTGAATTTTTCAACAGCGAACACTACTGCTAGCAACTTTTTCTCTGTGGTGGTGTAATTCGCTTGAGCTGCATTGAAAGTTTTGCTGGCGTAGGCTATAGGATGCAACATTCTGTCTTTGTGTTGAATTAACGCAGCTTTCATTGCATAGTCACTAGCATCACACATTACTTCGAATGGCTGCGACCAGTTTGGGGCTATTAAAATTGGTGCTGACACCAGTGCTGCTTACAGAGTCTCAAACGCCTTGAGGCATTCTTTATCAAAGATATAGGGTCGATTCTGCTCCAGAAATGAGCTTAAAGGGCATGCAATTTTGGAGAAGTCCTTGACGAACCTTCTATAAAAGCCTGCATGCCCCAAGAAGATGCAAAGTGTCTTTACATTTGTAGGAGGCGGAAGCTTCTCTATGGCTTCGATTTTGGCCTGATCGACTTCAGGGCCCTTCTTGGATATTTTGTGACCGAGGACAACTCCTTCATTCACCATGAAGTGACATTTTTCCCAATTGAGCACTAAGTTGGTGTCCTCGCATCATTTGAATACATTCTCCAAATTGGCTAGACATGCTTCAAACGAATTTCCAAAGACCGAAAAATCGTCCATAAATATCTCCACCAATTCTTCTAAAAATTCAGAGAAGATTGCCATCATACACAGCTGAAAGGTGTCTGGGGCGTTACATAATCCAAACGACATGAGTCGAAATGCAAATGTACCATAAGAACATGTAAATGTTGTCTTCTCCTGGTCTTCCGGAGCAATCATTAACTCCTAGATGCTCTTACGCCTTAAAGACGTTGAAAATCACCTCCTGATCATTAACTCTCATAATGACTCCCCCTTATGGACGTCGATGAGGGTACGACCCGTTGACAAAAATGGCCGTCCAAGTATGATTTGGACGTCCTTATCTGCTTCATAATCTAGGATAATGAAGTCTGCGGAGAGGATGAATCTGTCTACTTTCACCAACACATCCTCTATCTTTCCTTGAGGATGCTCAATGGATCGATCTGCCAATTGTAAAGTAACTGTTGTTGGCTGCGATGCGATCCCTAATTTCTTGAATACTGACAGAGGCATGAGATTAATGCTAGCCCTCAAGTCACACAACGTTTTACCTATGTAAACCCCTCCAACGGAACAAGGAATTGTAATGCTTCCTGAATCTTTCATCTTTGTGGGGACGCGTTCACAGACCATGGCATTGCATTCTTGCATCAGAGCTATGGTCTCGTATTTGCCCATTCCTCTCTTTTTAGATAGTATGTCTGTAAGCACTGGCTTATAATACTAAGTGTTGGGAGAAGGCAAGTGTGATGGTGACTATGCGTTGCTAGAGGAAAGTAGCCAAGAGTGGAAGAGCTAAACATTGGCCAAGACTATGCGTCGATGAAAGTAGAGAAGAGCATTGTTCTTTTGAGTGACCATGCATTGAAGGTGAAATCACGAAGAGTTATGAGCTGAAGCAGTCACTTGCATTGGAAGAGAAGTTGATCATTGGCGGGCAAGGAAATGTTTTTAAACTACCATGCGTTGGTACGGTTGCATGTGTTAAGGTCTCCATGCGTTGGTGACGGATATAATTGATTGAATTGTATGTGTTGAGGGTAGGTGGCGTTGAGGGCACGATGCGTTGAGGGTGGCTGTCTGCTAAGGGTGTTGATAGTAGGCTGCGTTGAATGCCTTATCTTGAATTGAGAAAGGAAACCCCGCGCCCCAACCTGCATAAGAGAGTTAAGTTGGCAATATATATAGGTGAGTAAATTGAATATTTTATCATTTTTAGACATTTTCGAGAGCTTAAGTCGGTTCCATTTTTCAAACAAACTACAAGGAAGAAGAAGAAGGTGTTCTTGTGGATTTTGGATAGAAGCCTACTCGTTTTGGTATTGAAATCTAAGCTGGAACAGAACGTTATTTGTGAACGCACAAACTAGACAATATCAGATATTTGGAGTGAAACAAATTGAGGAGATTGAGTCTAAGGCTGAAATTTTAAGGTTAGTAAGTTAATTCAATTTTGAATAACTTTTATGAAGGATGTTTGAGTTGAAATGGAATAGAAACATGTAAACTTTTAGATGGAAGTTATTGATAAGGAATTTCTGTCCAATCTGCAGTAGTGCGGAGAAATCTTGCAATATCTGATGAACAAGGAAAAGTTAAGCCATAAAAATTTAAGGTAAGCTAGAAAACATATTTCTCTACAAGTTTGTAGAAGGAAAGAAGTTTTAAATTTGGCTGGAAATATGACTTTTAATCGACATAAGTGAGAACAAAAGGAAAGGAGGAAACTCTGCTGTCAGGTGTCGCTAGGAAGCTGATATTCCGGAGAATTGGAGAATGAGTAGCAAGACAAATCTCACTGGGGGTACAGAGAAGCTTTTTGTCTCATAAATCTCGCTGACTCTCGCTAGGTATCGCTCGTCAAGTAAATCACGCTAGTCTTGCTTATCCTAGTGTCGCTAGTATCGTGTCCTGTTGGTAGTATCACTAGTAATCTCGCTGAAATGTAGGATTTTCATTAGTAGTCTCGCTTATTAAGTTTACTTTGGAAAAAGGGGAGGCTCGGTGATGAATCATGATTTGAGTTTAATTATGCAAACTAAACAATCAAGTAAAAGAAGCATAATGTAAGGAAAAATATTTATTTCAGGCCAAGAGGAGATAGGGAAGGCGTATAATCCACTCAAGGCCTAGAAAGAGCTGTGAGTGACACTTTTCTTGTTTCACGATTTCGTTGTACATGTTATTTTGGTTTTCTAATTTATTTATGATTTTGTGATCAATCAATTTACAAAACATAGTTTGTGTTTTGCTAACGGTATTGAAAAGTATGTTTATGAAATGTTATTGATTTATGAATTGCCATGTTTTCTCATGAAAGATTGATATATGAACTGTTTGTATAAAGTATTGCTTTTCTTTAAGAAAAATGTTTTAGAGGAGACTCAATGCTGATGGACATGGAGAAGGCACGTGAGTTTCCCCAGGACCAAGTACTGAAGGACATGGAGAAGGTACTTGGGCAACTTGCCATGTTCCTATGTGCACATAGAGGTTATATGCTGGTGCATTGAGTTCTGCTCTGCATCGAGCCTTATTTGTTTTCTACGTTGGGGTGTTGAGTTTTGCTCTGCCTCAACTAAGGAGAAGTATAATAACCGTACTGTTTTATTTACGAATTGCTAAAAAAACATGTATGATTTGATAAGGGCATTTAAACATGATTTAATCAATGAAAATGAGATGATTCTATGTTTTACTCATGCTGTCAGAATTTGTTTAAATCCTGATGATTTTCGAACCAAATTAGTTGTTAAAAATTACTCACCTACTGGGCTGTTAGCTTATGTTTTCAAGTTTTCTTTCCCCTCCAGGTAGCAAGGATGTTCCTGGTGCTTTGCCTACTCCAACTCGCCTTGCTTAAGCTTTGAGTTTCCAGACTTTTGTCCTATTTTGAAGTGTTGCATGTATGTAAAACCTTATATAGGTGGCATGTAGACCTAGTTGTACATTTACTGGGAGTTGAAACATGGTTTTGTATAAGGGCTTATGAATGAGTTGTAAGTTTGAATTATCGATATGTATATAACTTCCTATATGTTATGGTGAAATGTATTAAGGAGTGATATGTTATTTGTGAACAGTACAGGATAAGTGTGTAGAAATGGATGGTATGCGTCACAAAAGGGGTGATGTATGCTGTCCTCACGTCTTCTTTCAGGTTATATAGGCAAATCTGGGAGGGGGTGTGACAATGTCCTTGAGAAATTTAGCATAGGTAGGCATTTGCTCCAATGCTTCCACTAGTGGGATATTGATGTGCAACTGTTTTAATACATCTAGGAAGCATTTGAACTGTCCATTATTTTTCTTCCTTAATCGCAGTGGGTAAGGAGGCATTTGAAGCTCGGCTGATACGCTTGTTGATGCATCTTTTCCTGATAGACTTCTTTGCGTATCAGCTTGTTTTTCTTGTGTTGAGTGGTCCGATTCAATGGTAGGGTTGGAAAGATGTCGAATTGTTGGTTGAGAGTTGTCTGGTTGGTTTGAAGGATTCTCAGTCTTGTTAGCTAGAGTTTTCTTCCCTGGGCGGGGAAGTTCATTCATGGCTCTTCCATTTCGTAGTGTCACAACTTGACACTGTTCTTTTCCTGAACTGCCCGTACCGCATGGGGCTTCGGTATTGCTCGGAAGAGAGCCTTTCTGTCGCGTCTTAAGTTCTCTGGCAATATGGCCCACTGAAGCTCTAAATTCCTGATGGACGACGCTTGGGTTTGCATCAAGGCGTCGTTTTTCTGCATGTATTCTTTCAAAAAAGCTTCCATAGATGATGATGGACTAAGCGTTGATTGATGTTGTTGTGGATTTTGCCTCTGATGTCCATGGGGGAATCCAGATGATCCACCCCTATCGTGCGTGGGTGCACCTTGCTGCTCAGGCTAGCGGTTACCACCCCATGAGAAATTTGGATGATTCCTCCAGTCAGGATTGTAGGTATTGGAGTACGGGTTGTTCCGTATGAAGCATACAGATTAAGGATTCTGTGGGCATACCTCATACGCATTCGGCTCCCCGCATCCAACGCATCCTGCAGCATTCAGTTGATTGACTGTATTAACTTGCCCGTCGCCTCCTGTATTCGACTGATTCATGGTCATAGTTTTCAACAGGTTGGTCATGGCGGCTACTTGAGCTTGCAATGCAGCAACACTATTATGCTCTGATGCTTCTAACACATTGTTCTGCCGGTGGCCAGATCAACTATAGCCATGGTCTTCCCGATCCTCATGATTTCTTGATATTCTATCGAGAATGTCCTTGGCCTCAGTGTAAGTTTTATCAAGTAGTCCTCCAGCTGCAGCAGCATTTGTAGCTGTCTGAGATGTCTCAGTCAAGCCATCATAGAATATCTCCTTTTGCACACAGTCAGGGAAGGCATTGTGCGAACAGTTTCTTACCAACCTCTTAAATCTAGCCCAAGCATCGCTCAGGGTTTCTCTATCCTTTTGCTGAAAGTCTGGCAATATCTCTTCTTCTTCGAGCATTCTCTGTCGGTGGGAAGAATTTCTTTATGAACTTCTCTATCATTTGGTTCCAAGTGGTAATCTCACCTAGTTCCAAAGAATATGCCCACTGTCTCGCCTCATTTCTAAGGGAGAATGGGAACAACGTCAATTGGATGTCATCAGCAGTTATGTTTGGGATGACGAAGGTATTGTAGATTTCGATGAAGCTTTTCAGGTGAGCGTGAGGGTCTTCACCGGGTGATCCCTCAAACTGCCCCACTGTTTGGAGCATCTGAAGCATAATTGGCTTCATCTCGAACCTGGAACCTTGAGATGCAGGTCGCATAATTCCAGGTGAAAAATTATACAAGATCGACGACCCATAATCTCTGATCTGACGATTCCGATCATGTGCCAATAGAATGGGATGGGTTTGCTGATCAATTTACAATTGAGCTTGAAGTTGCGCTTGGGCTAAAGCATTGTTTATCGCTTCGTCTTGTCTAATGTTAGCCCCATTATTGTTGGCTCTCAAAAGTTGATTGGCGTTGTTTGCTTGATTTTCCATTTTATTCTCTTTGTAAAATTGTCGCTGCCTTTGATGAGTCTTATTTCTTTTCCGAAAAGTTCTCTCGATCTCAGTGTCAGAAATGAACAAAGGTTGGTCTTCCTTGTTCATAAACTGTCAGATACGTTTTCGGCTAAATGCTCTGTACGACCCAAAGGTAGAGATTTTCTGCATAGATCAAGAAATAGTTTCAAAATCTAAGTTATTAATTCAAACCCCCGGCAACAGCCCCAAAAACTTGTTGGCTCATAACTTGTTACGCACAAAGTGGATTAGATGTTATAATCAGTGCAAAGTTTGCGTCGAGAATTACTCAAGTATGATCATTAATTAGCAAGTTTTCCTATAAAAGCGCAAGTGTAAGCTTCTATAGATTTTCTGGTGAGTCTAAGGTCGAACGCAGGGATTTGTAATAAATTAGGCGTTGAGAATAGATACAAAAACTATGCGGTGACTATTACATGTATTATATTCAAGAGTTTTATGTACCTTAAAACTATACATAAAGAATAAATAAAATTTCCTACAATTAACAAAGTGAGGTGGAAGCGAGAATGTTAGTCAAATGTCATTTAGAGTCAGATAGCATGAGTTGAAAATGGCGGTGGAACCATGCGATAATAATAAAGTTAACGCATGAGCTAGTTACACACCTACAAACTTTGGGTTTGAGAATTCATCTCTCGATGTTTCGACGCCACATTAATCTTATCTCTAAGACGCATGGTAAGTTTGCATTGGCAAAAGATGAACTACATCTCTGAACCTCAACTAGTCTTGATAAATGCTAAAGATTAACCATCTACTCTCTCAAGCTAGACAGTCGTGCTTGTTAAATTTGTTTGTCAGACAAAGTTATGCAAACTAATGATATGCATTAATCAAGATGTAACATACTTAATATTGCTCAAGAAAAACTAGCTTCTAACATCTAACTCATTCAACATTCAAGCAACATGGTGTAAAGTATTGAATATGGAAATGAATGGAAGATAATCGTCAATCGAACTTGTATTAAGGAAATAAACCATTCTTTCTAATGTTATTAACAAAGCATAAGTAAGAAGGAGGGAAATGAAGATAGAATAGAAATGGAAGATGTCAAGCCGCCACTGGCAATGTCTTGCTTCATGGAGGCTTGAGATGGTTGCTATCTAATACATAAATGACATAGGATGAAGGTTCTCACTCCTTGGGAGATGACTCTAAAAATTCTCAGAATCTTTCTCATAGAAGAGCTTGAAATGGAGGCTGGTTATGGGGAGGGAGAATTTGTGCAGAGCTTTCGCCTCTTAAACTCCTTTCTCTCATCTTTTTGAATGGAGAAGTTTTGGACTATTTATAGGTGTCGAAAAGGAGAACTCATGATGACCCGACACCTTTGCATTAAATTCCATGCCATGCTGCACAGACTTTTCACATCGTCATCCCATTAGTTCTGCCATGATCTGATAACGTGTAATCCTTTTGCATATTGACATGACAGCTATCGCCCAGGCATCTGTATCTGCGTTTTCTTCTCAACACGTGGTCTTGACGCATGGGTCTTCACTTTTTTTGTTCTCGCAGCAGCTTCCTCTTTGGTTTGTGCTTCTTTCTACTTAATCCTGCGTTAAGAACAGAAAAACTCATATTTTTTTCAGGTGTATTCTTTTGTAAATGGTGCCAACGCATGGTAATACATATTACACAATTCAACTGCCAAAATCATGCGTTTAGCCCTAAAGTTACTCTAATTATTCTAAATAGTGAATATAATAACTTGTATTTCTACAAGTTATCACTCGTGCCGTCGGGGCCATGGGCGAGCAATCGAGCCCCCTCTCGTGTCTTCCAGATGTTTCCGGATGCGTCGGGCACCAGAGCATGGATGCTGGCACTGCCCAGTGGCTGCCTTTCCTTCCAGACGAGCCTAGAGGTGTGCAATGGCCTCTGGCCTTGTCTCGATGCGTTTAGAATCTTCCAAGACTTTGAAAATGCATTTCGAACCTTCCATGCATCTAAGGACACCGTTGAACCATGGGCTGTGCGTTGTGTGTGCCTGATGAGGCAAAGATGGACGCACACTGTCGGCACTCACGGGACATGTTTGCGAGACTTCCATCATGAACGCGTCTTGGGCATGCGTTAGATATGCAGGCCTAGCAACCTTGTGTAGCGTGACGCGTAGCGCTACCTCTCTTGGCAGATGCGCGCATGGGTTGCACGCCTATGGCTGGTTGCGCAGCCACACTATCATGTGCTAACGTATATGGGCATGTGTCGAGGCTCTCGATGGGGTGTCAGGCTGCGACAAGGGCACACGTCTGAGGCTGGGGCATGGCCCGATGGCTTGGGTAGCCTTGTCTGATGCCACTGCCTCTCTTCCTTGACCTATCCTTGGCCATGCTATGCGAGTCAAGGGCATCAGTGGCGCAATTTGAAGGGGCGTTTTTCTGACACGTGACACAATGTTTCGAACTTTCCTCTCTTATACCTTCATACTTTAGCCATTTTTAAACCATCTTTTCCTAGTATGCATCCAACCTAACTTTATCTTCCTTAGGTTTGCTTCTCAACTCTCCAATTCATCCAACACTTAGCCAATTTCCTCCTAAAATGGGTCACCATGCGTCCACAACACCAACCATGCATCCAACATGGTGGCTCTCCTCCCAAGTATGAGTCCAACTTATAACTAGCTTCCCACTATGCTTCCATCTCTTCCTTCTTTAACACTTTGTGTGTTTTCCCTCTCTTTTTCCTACACCATGTGTCCAAGCTAGAATTCTCATTGCATAGTTGAGTTCCTCAAGTCTAATTGTGATACTTAGGAAGTTTCCTTTGCTCATAGGCCAACTTGTCATCCAAGATTTGAAAATCACTTAACATGGTTTTCTTCCAAACTCATATACGGCCTATTCTTAACTCAAAACTCAAGTTGACACAAACTGCTTTCTCCCTCCTTTTCTTCCAACGCTTAGGGTCCTTTATACTGGCCAAAATTTGGTTAGCTCCACAAGCCCAAATTTTCTGCCTTAAAATTTTTTTAACTCCACAGGCTTGTGATCCAAGTTTATACCATTTACCCTAGTTTCCTTTCCTTATGTGTCTTAGGCATCTAGGTCAAAGGTTAGGGTGTCACACCATACAACTTGAAAGTCAGAGAAGTGCATTTCAATATCAACTCAAAGGGAGCGGGGGAAATTACCTCAATAGATTGCACTATATGAACAATGATTTTTCAAGGTTCCTTAAAATTCATCAAAAGTTGGTGAGCTTGCAGATTTACATCAATATTTTTTTGGATAAGAAAGATATACATCAATTTAAAAGTACTACAAATATAACAAACTCTTCTATGCCAAAAACAAAATTCCCATTTAGTAAATTTAACTCTAGCGCATAAGCAGAAACAATACTTCTATCTCACAAAGAAAGTAAATATGGCTTCTCACAATGGCATAATATTATTGTGTCAAGAATTAACTACAATCATATAACGTTAAGATTTTGGATAAATCACTTAAAATGTTCCTAAAAAGTATCTAAGTGATGGTTTGACTATGAAAACTACATAAAGTCTCTAAAAAGTTTATAAGTGACACTTTCACTTTTAAAACAAATAAAAAATGTCTACTTTTACTTTGAAAATAAACTACAAAGTGTAACATTTAAAGTATTCAAAACAATTTAATTTTTTAATGGTATAAAATATACTTTCAACACAATAATCAAATTTATATTTTGGTAGGAATGTGAAAATTACTTTATAAATCGAAACCCACAATTTCCAATTCGAAAATCCACTTCTTTGAACAAATGCTAACTACCTAGAGGTCTAAACAACAAAAAACAATGTTTAGGTGTTACAACATAGTTCAAAAACCTTAACCAACACTAAGAGAATGTTTAAGAGAGATAATATTACCCAAAACCAGCAATAAACCTTAGTCGATCAATTTGAGCTAGTCAAAAACTACAAACAACATGCTTTCCTCACGTAAGAAAGTGATTTAACACACTTTATTTGAGTTCGAAATAGCTTAACATGAGTTCAAACTTACCAAACCTTAATTGAACCCATATAAATATAAACAAACATAACAATAGAAGAATTCCATGGACTTAATTATAAACTAATACAAAAACTTAAATCAAATTCGAAGAAGATTTCAAAGCAACAATCCTTACCGAATCTTACAGAAAAGGCTCTAAACCTTGCTGGTTAGTGTCCAAAAACGTTCAAACTGGCAAATCTAAATCGCAAACGTTATGGGTACACTAATTTGAAGCCAATCAAATTGTAGGTAATAGTTGAAAGCTTACCTCCGAGTAAAAAAACTGTTGTTGAAACCGAGACCCACGTGCTAAATACAGCCTATGGAATCGAGAACCACACGTCCAAAAACACTCTGAAACCGAGACCCACGCCAAAAACGGCCTCAACGACTTGAAAGCTCAATCACCGAAATACTTGTTTGAATCGTGACCACCAACGGCGAATACCCACTATCATCCGAAGCTCCTACACTAACTAACGACGAACACATGCACTCTCTCTCTCTCTCTCTCTCTCTCTCAAGTGTGTAGTTGGCAGCAGAAATCTCTATCTCTCTCTCTCAAGTGTGTAGTCATGGCAGAAATCAAATTAGAGACCTAAAGATGAGAAGATCATCTTATTTACAAAAATACCATTAGCTTTATTTACTTAAATACCCTTAAATTAGAACCACTTATATTTAATGACAATTAATAAGTGTCATAAGTTTGTGACACTTAAAAACTGTCATGAAAAAATTAGAATCCAAAAATTGCGTTTTTTCCTAAAAAAATGCACTTTCTTTTTTTTTTTTCATTTATGATACTTTTTTTAACCTCAAAATCCAATTTGGCTTCACTCATGTGTCATGGAAACTCATATTTGTTGTAGTGGTAGGGTATAGTTATTTACAATTTTTGTAGTTATAACTTTTTGTCATAAGTTTTAAAATTAAATTATTGAGAGGGTAACACAAAATAATTAGGGCTTTTAAGAAAAAAATATAAGTGCTTAAATTCATTAATTAGTACTTGTTTAAAGAGGGCACATAGGAAATAGGAAGAATTCTAGTTATAACTTAAGTTAACTTCAACCATAGTTTAGTTCCTTTAACCCAATCTTTTGAGCTTCTACCTAAGGGTAATTAAGAATTTAGGTGGGGAAATTGAAGAGCCAAAATCCCATTCTAGGACTTCTTGGTCGTGCATGCATGGAGGAGGGAGAAAAAGAGGGTTTCTTACTTTCCAAAAACATTGTCTAATAAGTTTCCCAAGTGCCATTTCTTTTATCCTTCAAGAGAGCCTAAAGAAATCTGAATTTTTCTTCTCTAACCCCCATTCCAGTGTTGTAAATCACACTTCATAGAGACAATATTGTGTATTAAAAGTTGTTTCAAGTGGTGGTGTTAGATTTCACAAGATAGTTCAACGGTAGCGTCGAATCGGTAAGAAAAATCTCTTTTCAATCTCCTTTTGTAGTGAATATTTCTCTATTCATTTTTGTAGACCCTAAGCATGTTCATACTTCTTGTCTAAGATATTCAATCATTATCTCAAATTCCTTAGTTACTTAAGGTTTCCTCCACCCATCATTACGATAGAAAGGAAAACGCATCAAACGGTAAGGACAATCCTCTCTAGTTTTCAATTTTCCTTAGGCAATGTTTTTAGCAAACCTAGGTGTTTTTTTAGTGCTATTTAGAACTTAAGATGTTGATTTTAGGTCTGAAAATCATAATGAAAATGGTTCAAAATAGTCCCAAAAAACTCGTCTAAATTGTGTTTTATTGGTTTATGCAAGCTTTCTAGTTTTAGCTTGTTTGATGTCAAAATTAAAATACGACAGCTATGAAACTTTGAAATCATGGTGGGTACTTAGGGTTATCCAAAAAGTATGTTTAAAGCAATTAAAATTAATCTTTATGATTTATTTTTCATAGGGCTAAATTTTGATAAAAAAATACTATTACTCGAGTTTTGAATTTCTTTCATTAATCTTAAAATTTATAAATAATTTTCATGTATTTTTATGTCTAGGTTAGAGGCTAATAAGATCATTTAAATGATTAAGTTATGAGATTTATGGAATAATTTTATTAGTAATGATAATTATGAAAATTAATATGTAGTTTAGGTTAGTTAGATAAATTAGTATATTTAGCTAGTTAATGAGCTTCCTTTAGGAAGTCAAATTTAATTTGTTAAAAACTAATTAAAATCATAATAAACGTTATATAGGAATTTTATAAAGGATATAGATTTCAAGCTTGAGGTAAGTGGACTATATCATAAGTTATCGAATTGAGCGAATTTGTTTTATTGTCTTATTTAATTGTTTAGTTGTATTATAATTTGCGTTCAAGGGTGTCATAGTTTAGATGCATGATGCGATGCGTCCAAGTCAGCAATCAAACTATGCGCTCAAGTACGCGTTGGCGGAACATGCGTTCAAGGAAGCCTATGGGACAGACGCATGATGCTAGACCATAAACAGTTGAAACTTACAAAATTCTACGAAAAAGGAAGTATTACTTATGAATTGTTTTCTATGTTCATGTATTGGATCCCATCAAAGTTCATTATGTCAGGTAAGGAAAGTAAGGGAAAACGAAAACGCTCATGGATTAGGTGGCCGGAATGTAGAAAAAGTCATACGGGGGAATGCTTAAAAGGAACAGATAGGGGCTTTGCATGCGGGATGAAAGGACACCAATGAAACCAGTGCAAAGCGTTCACGAATTTTTACAATCAACCCAAGGAGTTGGAAAAATAAAATCCCTGCAAGAACTGTGGACGGAGATATAGAGGAAACCAAGAAGGAAGAGAGGATGTTTGTTATATGTGTGAGCAGCCTGGACACTATTGCAAAGATTGTCCACAAAACGAGGAAGGCCCAAGTAACTAAGCAGAAGGAAAGAAGAAGAAAAGAATGTGAAGAAGTGTTTTTAGTTATTGTATTTGAATCTACTGTTTAAGTAAGATTGTACGGGCAATGTATATAAATAAAAAAGTATTTTCCACTTATTATACTGTCTAAATTTCGAGGACGAAATTTTTCTAAGGTGAATGGAATTTTTACACTCTACTTTTAAAACCTATGCGTTTAAGAGCTTATAAAGAAAAAAAGACAAGAGAGGTGGTGTTGGATCATAAGTTTGTGGTGTTGGCCGAGAAATGTTGCCAAAGTAGGAATAAGCATGCGTTGAACTTAAAGGAAAGAAAGGTTTGTGCTTAAACGTTGAGTGGGATGCATACTTTGTAAGTAAGAGACCATGTTGGACTCATGGTCAAGACTAAGGAAACGCATGATAAAAGGTAACATTGTGGAAAAGAAAATAAGTGTTGAAGTATTGTAAGGTAACCCGAGAGCCCAAGGGAAAGAAATGAACGCAAAGGAGGTAATTAAAGATTGAGGTGTAAGCTTGGCTTAAGTAAGACGTATGAGCAGGAGGACTAAAGTGGAGTAGTGGTGCGTTGAAAGGAAATCTAAGTCTTGGAAAGAAGGATAAAACGCATAAGGTGAAATCGAGAAAAGATGTTATTGTAATTTAAGGTAAACGCATGACTTCCATCAAGGAAGATTTTTGTTGAAGAATTGGATAAGTAAGAAGGTTAAGAAGTAAGCCTAAAGGAAGGAGGCTGGAGATGAACGTATACTAGATTTATCGATTGAGAAAATGACTAAGCATAAGGAAAATGTTGGAAGCATAACCTTGGATTACAACTCAAGAACGCATAGAGGGACAAATAAGGAATCCTTGAGGATGAAAAGAAGATCTTGAGATGATTTTGGTTAGCAGATACAAGCATAGACGGATGTTTATCACTCAAGAGAAAGGCTTGCAGCTAAGATATGGACATAAGGAAAGAAGTGACAAATGCATGGTAGTATGCGTTTAAGGCACAGACGCATGGTAATGTGCGAGGGAGAAACCTGGTCAAAGGTAAGAAGGCCGGGAGGAACTAAGAGAATAAAGAAGCTAAACCTTAAAAGGAGAAGTAGATGGATGCATACAGGCACTAAGTTGTATGCATAGTTCGTATCTCAGAACAAGTTAAACGCATAAAATAAGTTTATAACGGTTACGTGGTTTTGTTTAGACTTAACATTTTATAAAGAGTAGGTGTCAAGTTGCATGTCGGATGTGTCATGCAGGATGACAGGTTGCAAACAAGTGGCAAAAAGAGAAGAAAAGTTGGATTCATCCCAAAACTATAAATAAGACCTTGAAGGAAAAGGAGCGGGGCGATGATCATAAAGTCTAAGTTCTTAAGAGAAAGTAGAGAGAAGGCAGAAAAAGGTAAATACTTGCATTCGTGGTAAAGTTTGCGGCCAAGAGATGAGGTGTTCTTAACAACCTAGCTAGCTTGCGTTCAATAAGTAGCTTTGCGTTCAAGAAAAATTATGCATTCAAGGTGAACGCTGCGTTCAAAGATTGACTCTGCGTTCAAGGTAGACCTTGCATTCAAGAAGATCTATGCTTCCAAGGGGTGAAGCCAGAAGAGTTTGTTGGAAGGCTGCACATTGTGTTCAAGTAACCAACCTTGCGTTCAAGGGCAGGGCTGCATCCAACCGAGCTGACAGAAAGGAAAATAAGTTGCCTTGCATTTCAGACTTCAACACGTTGCGTCCAAGAAGCTCGGGAAAGAGAATTAGAAGGAAGGAAAAGGAACTACCCTTAAGCAAGTATTATGTGAGTAACACTAACATTTTTCAAAATATGAATGCGTTCTCTATGATTAATATCATTGGTTTTGGAATATGAATAAGTATTCATGAGTTTCAACATATAGAGCATGCATTTATATTTAAAAAGCATTTGAGTGTGCTGGTTATTAGAAATAAGTTTATTAACAAACATGCTGTTTGATAATATATGATTTTCATGATTTTACTGAAAAGCATGTTGTTTGATGTTATATGATTTCATGAACGTTTTGAAAATAAGCTTATTGAAAAGCATGTTGTTTGATATTAAAGATTTGGAGTTGAGTTTATTGAAAGCATGTTGTTGGATGTTATATGATTTTATGAAAGATTTGGAAACGGTTAACTTATGAATTTATGATATGATGTTTCCAAAACATGTTGTGTATTTTATAAAAGTCTTGAAATGGCACCAAAAGCTCAAGGACTTGGAGAAGGCCAAAGGGTAGTAGGAATATAGAAAAGGTACCCAACGCTGAGGGACTCGAAGAAGGCAAATGGGTAACTTGGATATGAAAATTGGACCCCAATACTCAAGGACTTGGATAAGGCATATGGGCAGCTCGGATTATAATACCTATGTGCACATAGAGGAATATACGACGCTGATGTGTTGAGATTACTCCACACAGCTAAGGATAATCGACGTTGAGTAGCGTAGAGCTCGGCTTCGCCTCAACTAAGGAAAATGATATGAAATGTTTTTGACGTTGAGTAGCGTAGAGCTCGGCTCCGCCTCAACTAAGGAAAATGATATGAAATGTTTTCAACGTTGGGAAGCGTAGAGCACCGCTCCGCCTAAGCTAAGGGGAATGATTTGAAACAAATGAAAATTTTTAAGATTTTTCTCTGAAATAAACATGCATGATTTACAATGGTATTTGAGTATGATTTAGTATGATTTGAATCGATATTTTATATTCGTCGTTGACAATGTTTATATTATGATCAGTTTTATAGTTAAAGAAAAATATTTCCAAAAACTGTTACTCACTGAGCTGTTAGCTCATCCTTCATATGTTTTCCATTTTTTAGGTAGCATGACAGTTCCCGTTGCCGGTCGAAGTCGAGGTTTGTCAAGAGTTAATGGTATCACCGTCCTAGGAAGTGTAGTTAAATGGAAAATAAAGGAAGTTCGACAGTGGGAGTCAACCAGAAAGTCGATGACTGCTGTCTTCACGCTCTGTCTCGGGCTACAGGAGGGTAGTTCGAGATG
This sequence comes from Citrullus colocynthis, assembly GCA_031780015.1. NCBI lineage: Eukaryota > Viridiplantae > Streptophyta > Magnoliopsida > Cucurbitales > Cucurbitaceae > Citrullus > Citrullus colocynthis. The sequence continues at coordinate 55,534 of QLSR01000084.1, forward strand.
GGGTGTGACAATTGTTGTGGACTTAGATAAATTTTCCATGTCTAAATTGAGGAAGGCATGGAAAAAGGAGGCATGAAAGGTACATTTGTAGACTTAGTCATGGGAGCAAGCAAAGTGCTAGGTGTGTGGCTTGAGAAGCAAGTGAACGAGTGCTATGAAGAGAAGTAGCCTAGAGCCTTGACATGATGTAGTGGGGTGGAGTTTTGTAGGTGTGGCCAGAGTTGAGGAAGAGGAAAGGGAGAAAATGGGCTAAGTGTTGGAGCATGCATTGAGACCCTTGAGTACTTGAGACACCTAAAGTGTGTGTGATGCAGGCATAAAGTGTTAAATGAGTGGACTGAAGGATGCATCTTGCTTGGTGAATGATGCATCCATGGTGAGCTTGGTTGAAGGCCTATTGTAATACCCTATCTCTGAACCTAGGTACTTAAGATGGCTAGTAAGAAAAGAAGTAAGACAAGAAAAGTGGAGCTAAGATTATAAGTATGTGGAGTTAGGAAATTCTTAAGACAGAAAAGTTATGTTTGTGGAATTGCTGAATTATTGGCGAAGAAATTCTATGCGTTGAGATGAATTGAAGGAGGAAAAGTGATTTGTAAATTGAAGTTTTGGTTTAAGAAGAAGATATTAAGAAGTTTGGAAAGAATTATGTTAGGTGATTTTGAATGGCAAGGTGATCTAAGGACTTAGGAAATCTTTCGAGTGTGTCAACTATGTTTGGGAAGTATCATTATGCGATAAGAAGACTAGTTGGACTCATAGTATTAGGAAAAGAATGGATATTTCACTGAGAGTGAGAATGAAGGATTGAAGGCGTAGTTGGGAATTAGTTATAAGTTAGATATATCTTTGGAACATACTCGGGTTGACGCATAGATGGTAAAGCATGAATGCATGGTACTTTAATTTGGAAGGAAATTGATATTGAAGTTTGGAAAAGGAAAACGAGAATTAGGAAGAAGAGGAAATCACATGGCTCACACTTAGTCTTGGAAATTAACAAGTTATGGGAATAGTTTTGGAAAATGTTAAGCTAGAAAGATAAGAGAAGCCGAAGAACCTTAAGGCGTGAGCAGCATGGGTTGAAGATTTATTATGCGTTAGTAAGGATTATGGTGTTGGTAAAGATAAGGTCATCAAGTGTTCAAGGTAGCCATGATTGAAGGGTTGCCATGTGTTGAAGGTGGCTACCATGGGTTGTTAAGGCTATGCGTTGAGGAGCTTAACTCCATGATAAAATGGAAATGTAACCTTGATTTTGGGTAAACGCATAGGAAGTAGTTAAGGAAGGAAATGTAGCTTTGGCGAAGGTAGGACGTATAAGCAAAAAGGAATAAAGTTAAGTCTTGGAGTGTTGGAAAGAAATCTAAGTCTCAGAAAGGAAGGATCAACGCATAAGGAGAAACCAGGGGAAGAATACTATTGCAAAGTGAGTAACGCATAGACTTCTATCAAGGGATGTTCTCGAGTGTTGGATAAATTAGAAGGTTGAGAAGTAAGCTTAAAGACTGGGAGCAGGAGGTGGACGCTGTTGTTGGTTTAATATTGGATTTCTATTTTAAATTGAGTTTCATAGCTTGTTGCACAAAAATAGATATTTAATTTCCGTACAAAGATGTGTCGAGAATTACTCAAGTATGATCATGATTAAGCAAGTTTTCTTATAAAAACTCAAGTATAAGCTCTTATAGGTTTCCTGGTGAATCTAGGGTCGAACGCAGGGATTTGTATTAACTAGGCATTGAGAATAGATGCATGACTATGCAGTGAACTATACAAGTAATATGTGCATGAGTTGTATGTGTCTAAAACTATACATAAAGAATGATTAAATTTTCCTACAACAATGAGGGGACGCGGCGATGGTTAGTCAAATGTCTTTGTGTTAGATAGCATGTGTTGACGATGAATGGAACCATGCGATAAAAGTAGAGTTAACGCAAGAGCTAGACAAAAAACTTAAACCTATTTAAGTATAAGTACATACCTACAAACTTAGTTTGTGAATCCATCTCTCGATGTCTCGATGCCACATTAATCTTATCTCTAAGACGCATGGTAAGTTTGCATTGGCAAAAAATGAGCTACATCTCTGCACCTCATCTAGTCTTGATAAATGCTAAAGATTAACTATCTACTCTCTCAAGCTAGATAGTCGTGCTTACTGCATTTGTTTGTCAGACAATGCTATGCAAGCTAATGATATGCATTCATCAGGATGTAACATACTTCATATTATTTAAGAAAAACTAACTCCAACATCTAACTCATTTAGCATTCAAACAAATGGTGTAAGATACGGAAATAGATGGAAGATAATCGTCAATCAAACTCATATTTAAGAAAATAAACCATTCTCTCGAATGTCATTAACAAAACATAAGTAAGAAGGATGGAAATGGAGATAAAACAGAAATGGAAGACGTCAAGCCGCGACTGGCAACGTCTTGCTTCATGGAGGCTTAAGATGGTTGCTATCTGATACATAAAGTCCATAGAGTGAAGGTTCTCACTCACTGAGAGCGAATCTGAAAGTTCTCAGAATCCTTCTCTCAAAAGAACTCGAAATGGAGGCTAGTTATGATGGAGGAGGTGTGCAGAGCCTTCGTCACGCGTTTCTCTCTTAATCCTTCCTCCTTTTGAATGGTGAAGCTTTGGGCTATTTATAGGCGTCAAGGTGAACTCATGATGATCTAACACCTTTATATTAAATTCCATGCCCTATTGTGCAGCCTTTTCACATCGTTGGCCCATTTGTTCTGCCAAGACCTGATAACGTGTTATCATTTTGCATATTGACATGACAGTTTTTGCCCTGCGTCTGTATCTACTTTTTTTCTCAACGCATGATCTCGACGCATGGTCTCGAATGCATAGTTTTGACGCATGTGTTTCCATTTGTTCTCGCAGCAGCTTCGTCTCTAGTACTTGGGTTATTTAAGCTTCTTTTCTTCTTAATCCTGCGTTAAGAACAGAAAAGCTCATAATTTTTCAGATATTTTGTTTTGTAAATAGTGCCAATGCATGGTGATACATTTTACATAATTCAACTACCAAAATCATGCGTTTAGCTCTAAAGTTACTCTAATTAATTCAAATAGTGACTATAATAACTTGTATTTCTGCAAGTTATCACACCCCCAAATTTGAGTTAATGTTTGTCCTCAAATATTTATTTGAAGATTTATTAAATTCTACAGCCCAAGTCTAAGTAAAAGCTCACCCTCTCAACATGCCTTCTATTCCTTGACTATATCAACAATCGGATAACCACACCAAATTCTTTTTCAATTGACGCTTTGAAAGTACTTCTCATTTTAGATGCGGCAAGCTTATTCCTAAAAATATGTTTACTCATTTCCAGCCAATCTGATGTCCTCATTTTAGTAATGTGTCATGGAGTTCATTCATTCATAAAGTTTCTATTTTTATCTAACTAAACAAAATATTTCTTTTGAAGTGGACTTGCGTTGATCCAGGCTATCTACCTTCGTTTTGACATACCGACGTTGGGGTGCATGAAGTGGCTCTTTTTGGATTTTCGGGGAAGAGGAAGGGGAAGTCGGTGGTGAAGAGGGCTCCTCAGGGATTGGGTCGAGGTTGGGTCGAGGTTGTGAACTTGACGCTAATAAATGGTCAAGGCTTGTGTATTAGCGTCGAGCTGAACAGCTTCTTCAGCTTTACTAGGTTGTGAACTCGACGCCTTAATCTCAAAATTCTTCGTGACAAGTTTCCTCTTCTTGGGTTGAGGAGGGTGGGGGGATGATGGTTCTTGTGACTTGATTGGCCTCTTCTTTGAGTTGGCCGCCTCAAGCAGATGCGGTGAGTCCTTTAATATCCGTCTGAGACTTTGAGCTGAAAGGACTCCATTTACTGCTCTGACTGGCGCATCTTCCATGAATCCTGCGTTGGCGCACAATCTTGTCACAAGAAAGGGGAAGAATAGCTGACCCCTTGGCTTGAAAAATAACACCCGGATCTATGGGGCAATGATGCGTCCCACGTCTAGCTGAATTCCCCGCATGATGCAGTAAATAACCATGGCACAATCCTGTGAAATTGAGGCATCATGCATTATGGGGATTAGCGACCGCTTGATGAAGTAAAGTCACAAGTTGGCCTCCGCAATCTAGCAAGTTGGCGCCAATGTCTAATGCCCTTTGGAGAAGTGTTCCACTCTAACCCCGGTTTGGCGATGGTTGTGAGGGTGTCATTCATTTCGGCTTCTGTAGGCTGTCGACATTATTTTCTTACCCTCTGTCGCAGCGATGTCGGAAAGATCAAACAACGCGTTGATTTCCTGAGGCTCGAAGGAAATCACCTCATCTTCAACTTTGACTTTGTGTGCCTTGTGGTGAATGGTTCCTTCGTAAAATGCCTCCACGGCGGTGGGTTGGATGACTTGGGCCTTTTACAAAATTGCCTCCAACCCATTACGTCGACTCCTTATATAATGAAGGCGGGCAGCCTAATTTGCTCAAGGAAAAATCTCACTTCAATATAAAGCCCACTGAATTGTTTCTTTTGGCTCTTCGCCGCCTCCTTTGTTGGTTCCTCAAACAATTTCTCTTTTCCCTTGTCGTTCCTATTGATGGGACTAGCAGGCATTCTCCTTGCTTTGCCTGCATCCACATCCCTTATCACCACTGCAGGTGCTTTAGCCACCTCAGTCTTCTTCTTTTTCTCCGGTAGCTTCTCCTTGGTTATTGCTACCTTTATTTATTTCTTCTTCTCCTCCCTTATTTTCTTCTCGTTTTGTTTGATGCGTTCAGCTTTGGGTAGCTTCTCCACATCAGTCACTTCCACTTCAACTTCTAATTCCGTCGCGATCTCATCTATACGACGGAGAAACTCGGTTTTTCTGGCGGCCTCCTTGGCAGCTTGTTCGCCAGATGCGATTTCCTCTTTTCTTCTCTTTGCTGCGGCGAGAAACGACTCCGTCCTTTCTTTCATTTTCTTGATGTCGTCTTTCAGCTTCTTGGACTTCTCTGCCGCCTCACTGCTAACCGCTAAACAGATGATGCGGCGAAAGATGACACAATGGTCTCGGATGTCCCCGTATCCTTTACTTTTTCATTTCTCCTTCTTAGCAGAGGTACATCTTCCTCGGCTTCTTCTTCCCTAGCCCTTATTGGCTTGATTTTCCTTTTCGTGGCAGACTTCTTCTTTTCCACTGCCGCTATTACCTTTCCAATAGGTCTTTCATCAGAGTCCGACTCCTCAAGACCACTCATCGTAGGGATTGACTCATGCAACTCATTTTTCATCCTCTAGTCTACCAACCCATCCAACCAGGCATTGTCTTTTTCATGAATGGTGTCTAGAATGTCTCCAAAGACGGTGGACTCGTCATTCATTCCACCTCTTGAGCTTCAGATAGGCCCCTGGAGCGTGACGGAGATGGGGCAGATGTCGCCTCCAACTCAGGACTATTAGGGCGAACAATGGCGAGGGGTTCAGGTGTGGTGGAAGTAGTGGACAGATTTTGACTACCATGCCTCGAGGGTGAGGCCATAGGTTTAGGGCTTTTGGAGGAGGTGCGTTGCTGGGAAGCCACAGGAAGGGTATAGGTGAAAAGAGAGAAAAGTGCGTGAGAGTCGGGATATAGTTTCGAATAAGCCAGAAATCGCGCCGATTATCAGAAAGTTTGGAGCGAAAGGAAGCGTAACCCGAAAAAGGGTTGAAGAGGGGTTTATAAAGGGTTTTAGCTGAGCATGTGGGTTATCGGCTCGATGCATGACATCATAGCCGCATTGAATGGTCTGACACCCGTCGACGACAGCCGACTTAAGCGCAGTCAGCTTTTCGAATTCTTAATCTGATAGCGATGTGACAGAATCGCTTCAGATTTCCTCCCTAGGCGTCGAGCTACTCATGTCGCATCGTTTTGATGTCGACGCCTTGGAATTGAGTTTTGAGTTCAATTTTCACTCATCGCAACATAATAGATAGCATCCAAACAAAATTTTTCAAAGCAGATAAAAAAAATAAAATAACCTAAAATAAATTAAAATTAAACAAAATAAAAATCAAATCAAATCAAATCAAATGACGAAAAGAAAGGAGAAAAAAAAGAAATAATGCGGGAAGAAAGAAAAAAAAAATATTAAGACAAAAGCAATTAAGGTACAAAAGTTAGGATACGTCCCTGGGATATATGTGCTTATTGTCAACGCAGGACGCGTCCATCTCTTCCTCATTCTATCTTTTCTAGGTCAACGGCTACTTTGTCTCGTTCAAGGCAGTCTCCATAATATGGCTTCACACGTTGACCATTAACTTTGAATGCGTTGGTGCTGTCTTCATTCATCAGCTCTACAGCACCATGAGGAAAGATTTTCTTGATCACCAAAGGACCAGACCATCTTGTTCTTAATTTTCCTGGAAATAAACGCAGTCTTGAGTTAAAATGGAGGACCTTTTGACCTACATACAGAGATTTCTTACTGATGCGTTGATCGTGCCAACGCTTTGTTCGCTTTTTGTATATCTTTGTGTTCTCATAGGCTTGCAATCTCCATTCCTCCAATTCATTCAATTGAAGCTGACGCTCTTCTCCAGCTGCTTTCAAGTCCATATTCAGTCTCTTGGTTGCCCACAATGTTTTGTGTTCTAGCTTCAACGGCAAATGGCATGTCTTTCCAAAGACCAGCGTGTACGGTGACATTCCGAGAGGCGTCTTGAATGCTGTCCGATATGCCCATAACACCTCGTCCAATTTGGACGCTCAGTCTCTTCAAGAGAAGTTAACCACTTTTTCCAAAATAGTTTTCAACTCTCTATTGGAAACTTCTGCCTGCCCATTTGTCTACAGGTGGTATGCAGTTGCACCCTATGATGTACATTGTATTTGATTAGCAACTTGGAAATGATTTTATTAATGAAATGTGTACCTTCATCGCTAATCAGGGCTCTTAGCATTCCAAATCTCGTGAATATAAAATTTGAGACTGTCACCGCATCATTCTTAGCGCAAGAGATTGCTTCGACCTATTTTGATACATAATCCACAGCTACCAATATATAGTTATGGTCTTTTGATGGTGGAAATGGGCCCATAAAATCAATACCCCAAACATCAAAGAGCTCAACTTCTAAGATAGAGGTAAGTGGCATTTCGTCTCGACTTAAGATATTTCCAGTGCGTTGACATCTGTCGCACTTGATCGCATGGTCCCTGGCGTCTCTGAAAAGAGTTGGCCAGAAGTATCCGCTTTGTAAGACCTTGGCTGCAGTTCGCTGTCCTCCAAAATGTCCTCCATAGGGGGAGTCATGACATTGAGATATGATGCGTTGATATGAAGTCTCTGGGATGCATAGTCTGAAGATTTGATCCGGCCCCCTTTTGTAGAGTTGGGGTTCGTCCCAATAATAGAACTTCACATCATGCATCAACTTCTTCTTCTTCTGTGCGTTGAAATCTTCGGGAAATTGCTTGCACACCAAGAAGTTTACAATATCTGCATACCATGGCGCGAATTTTGTGACTTTTAATACAACTTCATCTGGAAAGCTTGCGTTAACGTCCAACTGTTTTCGATCGTGTTCCATATTCTCAAGTCTGGAAAGATAATCTGCCACGTTGTTCTTTGTACCTTTGCGATCAACTATTTCTGCGTCGAACTCTTGAAGAAGCAGAACCCATCAGATGAGCCTTGGCTTGGCATCTTTTTTAGTCATCAAGTATCGGATAGCTGAGTGGCCAGTGTGGATGATGACTTTTGACCCTAGAAGATATGCTCTGAATTTTTCAATCGCGAAGACTATTGCTAGCAATTCTTTCTCAATAGTGGTGTAATTCGCTTAGGCTGCGTTGAAAGTTTTGCTGGCGTAGGCTATAGGATGCAACATTCTGTCTCTGCGTTGAACCAACACAGCTCCCATCACATAGTCGCTAGCATCACACATTAGCTTGAATGGTTGCGACCAGTCTGGGGCGATTAAAATTGGTGCTGACACTAGTGCTGCTTTCAGAGTCTCAAACCCCTTGAGGCATTCTTCAACAAACTTGTAGCGTCGATTCTTCTCCAGCAGTTCGCTTAAGGGGCGTGCAATTTTTGAAAAGTCCTTGATGAACCTTCTATAAAAGCTTGCATGTCCCAAGAAACTGCGAAGCGTCTTTACATTTGTAGGAGGCGAAAGCTTTTCCACGGCTTCACTTTTGGCCTGATCGACTTCAAGGCCCTTCTTGGATATTTTGTGACCGAGGACAATTCCTTCGTTCACCATGAAGTGACATTTTTCCCAATTGAGTACTAAGTTGGTGTCCTCGCATCTTTTCAATACATTCTCTAAATTGGCTAAACATGCTTCAAATGAATTTCCAAAGACCGAAAAATCATCCATGAATATCTCCACATATTCTTCTAAAAATTCAGAGAAGATTGCCATCATACACCGCTGAAAGGTGCCTGGGGTGTTACATAGTCTAAACGGCATGCGTCGAAATGCGAATGTACCATAAGGACATGTAAATGTTGTCTTCTCCTGGTCTTCTAAAGCAATCATTATCTGGTTGTAGCCTGAATAGCCATCCAAGAAGCAGAAGAACTCATTTCCTGCAAGTCTATCTAACACTTGGTCAAAAAAAGGCAATGGGAAGTGATCCTTCTTCGTCGTCGCGTTGAGTTTCCTGTAGTCCAACAGATTCTCCACCCCGTGACAGTGCGGGTGGGGATCAATTCGTTATTCTTGTTTGGGACTATAGTAATACCTCCTTTCTTGGGAACGCATTGCACAGGATTTACCCATTTACTATTAGAGATGGGAAAGATAATGCCTGCGTCCAACCATTTAAGTACTTCTTACTTGACAACTTCTTTCATTGCTGGGGTTAGCCGCCTTTGGGGCTCGATGGATCCATTTTCCTTCTTTTAGACAAATTTTTTGCATGCAGTATGTGGGGCTTATCCCCTTGATATCAGCCAACGCCCATCTAACAGCTCGGATGTGCTTTTTAAGAATGATTAGCAAAGCTGATTCTTGATTAGGGGATAAAGCAGCTGAAATGATAACTGGAAGAGAGTTACCTTCTCCTAAGTAAGCATACTTCAGGTGGGTTGGCAACACTTTTAATTCGAGTTCTGGCGCTTCTTTCAGAGATGGTTTTGTTCGTTGGTTGGTCTAATTCGGTGTCAAGGATTCAAAAGTAGAATGGACCACAGCACATCATTGTTCAGGCTGTTGTGCGTCCAGATTTGCAATCTTTTCATCATTTTCTTCTTCAAGCAACATTCTATGGAACTCATCCTCTGCGTCGAGGTTTTGGCAAGTCTCCTGTTCTCCTAGATACTCTAATTCCTTAAAGACGTTGAAAATCACTTCATGATCATTAACTCTCATAATGATCTCCTCTTTGTGGACGTCGATGAGTGTATGACATGTCAACAGAAACGGGCATCCAAGTATGATAGGGACGTCCTCGTCTACTTCATAATCCAGGATAATGAAGTCTGCAGGGAGAATGAACTTGTCTACCTTTACCAACACATCCTCGATCCTTCCTTCAGAATGCACAACGGATCGATCTGCCAATTGTAGGGTAACAGTTGTTGGCTGCGATGCGATCCCCAATTTGTTGAATACTGACAGGGGCATGAGATTAATGCTAGCCCCTAGATCACACAACGCTTTCGTATGTAAACCCCTCCGATGGAACAAGGAATGGTGAAGCTCCTTGGATCTTTCATCTTTGTGGGGACGCGTTCACAGACCATGTCACTGCACTCTTGCGTTAGAGCTATGGTCTCATATTCATCCATTCCTCTCTTTTTAGACAGTATGTCCTTGAGGAATTTAGCATAAGTGGGCATTTGTTCCAACGCTTCCACCAGCGGGATGTTGATGTGCAGCTATTTAAGTACATCCAGGAAGCATTTGAACTGCCTCTCATTATTTTTCTTTCTTCTTAACCGTTATGGATAAGGAGGCGTTTGTAGCTCGACTAACATGCTTGTTGATGCATCTTTCCCTAATGAACTTCTTTGCATGTCAGCTTATTTTTGTTGTGTTGAATGGTCAGATTCAATGGTGGGATTGGAACGATGAATTGTTGGTTGAGAGTTCTCTGGTTGGTTTAAGTGATTCTCAGTCTCGTTAGCTAGAGTTGTCTTCATTGGGCGGGAAAGTTCATTCATGGCTCTTCCACTTCGCAATATCACACTTGACACTGTTCTTTTCCTGAACTGCTCGTACCGCGTGGGGCTTCGGTGTTGCTTGGAAGAGATCCTTTCTACTGCGTCTTAAGCTCTCCAGCGATCTGGCCAATCTGAAGCTCTAAATTCCTGATGGACAACGCCTGGGTTTGCATCAAGGCGTCGTTCTTCTACATGTATTCCTTCAGAAGAGCTTCCATTGATGATGATGGACTAGGCGTTGATTGATGTGGATTTTGCCTCTGATGTCCATGGGAGAATCCAGATGATCCACCCCTTTCATGCGTGGGCGCACCTTGCTGCTTAGGCTGGCGGCTACCATCCTATGAGAAATTCAGATGATTCCTCCAGCCAAGGTTGTAGGTATTGGAATACGGGTTGTTCCGTACGAAGCATACAGATTGAGGGTTCTGTGGACATACCTTATACATATGCGGCTCCCCGCATTCAACGCATCCTGAGGCGTTGAGTTGATTCACTGCGTTAACTTGGCCGCCGCCTCCTGTATTTGACTGATTCAGGGCCATAGTCTGCAACAGATTAGTCATGGCGGTGACTTGAGCTTGTAACGCAGCAATACTATTATGCTCTGATGCTCCTGACGCATTGTTTTGCCTGCGACCAGATCGGCTATATCCCTGGTCCTCCCAATCCTCATGATTTCTTGATATTCTATCGAGAATTTTCTTGGCCTCGATATAAGTTTTATCAAGTAATCCTCCCGCTACGGCAGCATTTGCAGCAGTCTGAGATGCCTCGGTCAAGCCATCATAGAATATCTCCATTTGAACATAATCAGGAAAACCATTATGCGGACAGTTTCTCACCAATCTTTTAAATCTTGCCCAAGCATCGCTCAGGGTTTCTTTGTCTTTTGGTTGAAAGTTGGCGATATCTCTTCTTCTTCGAGCATTCTCTGTCGGTGGGAACAACTTTTTCATAAACTACTCTATCATTTGGGTCCAAGTAGTGATCTCACCTGGTTCCAAAGAATATGCCCACTGTCTCGCCTCATCTCTGAGCGAGAATGGGAACAGCGTCAACCGGATGTCATCTGCACTTATGTTTGGGATGACGAAGGTCTTACAGATTTTGATGAAGCTTTTTAGGTGAGCATGAGGGTCCTCACCAGGTGACCCCCCAAACTGACCTGCTGTTTGTAGCATCTGAAGCATGACTGGCTTCATTTCAAATCTCGAACCTTGAGACGCGGGTCGCATAATTCCAGGTGAAATATTATATAAGATTGGTGACGCGTAATCTCTAATTGGACGGTTCCAATCATGTGCCAATAGAATAGGATGAGTTTGATCAATCTGTAACTGAGCTTGAAGCTATGCTTGGGCTAACGCATGGTCATTGCTTCATCCTGTCTGTCATTAGCCTCATTATTAGCTCTCAAAGGCTGATTGGCGTTGTTTGCTTGATTTTCCATTTTCTTCTCTCTGTAAAGTTGTCGCCGCCTTTGAAATACCTTATTTCTTTTCCGAAAGGTTCTCTCGATCTCAAGGTCAGAAATGAACACAGGGTTTTCCTTGTTCATAAACTGTCAGGTACGTCTTCGGCTAAACGCTCTGTACGGCCCAAGATTGAGATTTTCTGCATAAATCAAGAAAATATTTCAAAACCGAAATTATTAATTCAACTCCCCGGCAATGGCGCCAAAAACTTGTTGTTGGTTTAATATTGGATTTCTATTTTGAATTGAGTTTCATAGCTTGTTGCACAAAAATGGATATTATAATTTCCGTACAAATATGCGCCGAGAATTACTCAAGTATGATCATGATTAAGCAAGTTTTCCTATAAAAACCCAAGTATAAGCTCTTATAGGTTTCCTGGTGAGTCCAAGGTCGAACACAGGGATTTGCATTAACTAGGCGTTGAGAATAGATGCATGACTATGCGGTGAACTATACAAGTAATATGTGCATGAGTTGTATGTGTCTAAAACTATACATAAAGAATGAATAAATTTTCCTACAACTAACAATGAAGGGATGCGGCGATGGTTAGTCAAATGTCTTTGTGTTAGATAGCATGCATTGAGGATGAATGAAACCATGCGATAAAAGTAGAGCTAATGCAGGAGCTAGACAAAAAACTTAAACCTATTTAAGTATAAGTACATACCTACAAACTTAGTTTGTGAATCCATCTCTCGATGTCTCGATGCCACATTAATCTTATCTCTAAGACGCATGGTAAGTTTGCATTGGCAAAAAATGAGCTACATCTCTGCACCTCATCTAGTCTTGATAAATGCTAAAGATTAACTATCTACTCTCTCAAGCTAGACAGTTTTGCTTACTGCATTTGTTTGTCAGACAATGCTATGCAAGCTAATGATATGCATTCATTAGGATGCAACATCATTCATATTATTTAAGAAAAACTAACTCCAACATCTAACTCATTTAGCATTCAAACAACATGGTGTAAAATACGGAAATAGATGGAAGATAATCGTCAATCAAACTCATATTTAAGAAAATAAACCATTCTCTCTAATGTCATTAACAAAACATAAGTAAGAAGAATGGAAATGGAGATAAAACAGAAATGGAAGACGTCAAGCCGCCACTGGCAACGTCTTGCTTCATGGAGGCTTAAGATGGTTGCTATCTGATACATAAAGTCCACAAGGTGAAGGTTCTCACTCACTGGGAGACAATTCTGAAAGTTCTTAGAATCCTTCTCATAGAAGAGCTCGAAATGGAGGCCAGTTATGGTGGAGGAGGTGTGCAGAGCCTTCATGCCTATCACGCATTTCTCTCTTAATCCTTCCTCCTTTTGAATGGAGAAGCTTTGGGCTATTTATAGACGTCGAAAAGGTGAACTCATGATGACCTGACACCTTTACATTAAATTTCATGCCCTGCTGCGCAGCCTTTTCGCATCGTCAGCCCATTTATTCTGCCATGACCTGATAACGTGTTATCCTTTTGCACATTGATATGACAGCTTTTGCTCAGACGTCTATATCTACTTTTTTTCTCAAAGCATGATCTCGACGCATGGTCTCGAACGCATAGTTTCGACGCATGGGTTTCCATTCGTTCTTGCAGCAACTTCGTCTCTAGTACTTGGGTTATTTGGGCTTCTTTTCTTCTTAATCCTGCGTTAAGAACAGAAAAGCTAATAATTTTCAGATATTTTGGTTTGTAAATAGTGTCAACGCATGGTGATACATTTTACATAATTCAACTACCAAAATCATGCGTTTAGCTCTAAAGTTACTCTAACCAATTCAAATAGTGACTATAATAACTTGTATTTCTGCAAGTTATCTGATGCATACTAATTTATCATACGAAAAATAGTTCAATACAAGGAAAAGGTTAAATGAATAACCTTGGAATATAACTCAAGGACACGTAGAGGGATAATCAAGGAATTCTCAAGGATAGGAGGAAGGTCATGGACACAGAGCAAAGTAAAGGTAAACGCAAAGGGTGCAAACGCATAAAGGAAATTCTTGAGTTGAATTTGGTTATCAAGGGTAAACCACACTGTCGGATGTGTTATCACACAAGAGAAGGACTTGTAGCTAAGATTGGACATAAGGGAAGAGAGTTGGACGCATGGTATTATGCAGTAAGGCACAAACGCATAGTAGTGTGCATTTGAGACATTGACGCATAGTAGTATGCGATGGAGAAACGAGGTCACAAGCAGTAAGGCCGTGAGTACGGGGAAGAGAGTAAATAAGCTAAAACCTGAAAGAGGATTAAATGGGCGCATAAGGGACACTATGTTGGATGAGTAGTTTGTATATTGAAGTAAGTTGGACACATAAGATGAGTTGGTAAAGGTTGCATGGGTTCATTTTGACTTAACACCTCATAAGGAGGAGGTGTCAAGATTGCATGTCGGATATGTCATGCAGCATGACATGTGGCAAATAAGTGACAACAAAAGAAGAGAAGTGAGATGGAAAGCACTCTATTTCAAAGCTATAAGTAGGACCTTGAGGGAAGAGGAGCAAAAGGAAGGATCCTAAAGTCGGAACTTCTGAGGGGAAGAAGGAGAAAGCTATCTCCCTGCGTTCAAGGTGAACGTTGCGTTCAAGTTGGACCTTGCGTCCAAGAGAGGTCGACGCATCCAAAAGGGAAGCAAGAAGAGTTATTTGTTAGGCTGCACCTTGCGTTAATTGTCAACCTTGTGTTCAAGGAGCAAGGTTGCGTCCAACTGAGCTGCCAGAAAAGAAAAACAAATACCTTACGATTTAGAGTCTCAAGCCTTGCGTTAGAGGAGCTCAGGAAAGCAGAATTTGAAGGAAAAAGAGGAAATTCCTTAAGCGTTTTTGTGAGTGACACTTTCCTTTATTTGAAAATGATTTATTAGAAATGTTGTTCTAGTTTTCTTATAAGTTGGGGTTTGATGAATGATTGTATTATTTACGAGGCATGTTAACTGTTTTCTATAAAAGGTTGAAATACATATTTGTGAGATATTATTTATGAAAGATTTCTCTATGAACTAATTATGGGGAATACGATATATGATACTCAGTGCTGAGGCACCACGTGTGAAGGCACTTGAGTAGTTAATTGAAATAGTTCCAATGTTGAGGGGCATTGTGAGAAGCCATATGGAAATCCAATACATGATAGCTCAGTACTGAGGGACCACGAGTGAAGGCACTTGAGCAGTGGATTGATATGGGACCCAGTACTGAGGGACATGGAGAAGGTACTAGGGCAACCCGCAATATTCCTATGTGCACATAGAGGTTGATATTGCTGGTGCGCCAAGTTCTGTTCCGCAACTTGTTTTCGACGTTGAGAGCGTTGAGTTTTGCTTCGCCTCAACTAAGGGAAATGATTGAGAAACTAAATTGGTTTTCTGTAAAATTTTTCTAAAACGATCTTATACGATTTGGAACGAATTTATGTGATTAAAACATGTCTGTTTTAGTTAACAGTAAGTTTTATAAAACTAGTCACTCATAGGGCTTTAGCTCACGCTTTCCCATGTTTCTCTATTCTCCAGGTTGCGAGTGAGTTCGGGATGCTTTGCATACACAAGACCTCGTCTGGGTCGTCTTTAGTGTTAGTCGTTAGATAGTGAACCTTACAGAGAAGTCAAGGTTGCTATTTTTACATCTCCTCTCGGGTTATGGGGGATAATCCAGGAGGGGTGTGACACCTATGATGTGTTGGTTGAGGTTAGTAGGAGAGGGGAGGATGTGTCTTGGTGAAGGACTATGCGTCCAAAGGAAGCTTGTGAGGTTGACGCATGGTGGTTATGCATCCAAGTTGGCATCCATCAGCCAAGGGGCTGCATGCAAAGGAGTAGCCGAAAAGAGAAGCTAACTAACCTCAAAAGGAAGCTCAACTATGCATGAAGAAGTTTGCCCAAGAGTTGCGTCCATCGTTACTTCTTGCTTAAGCAAATTTGAGACTTAAGTATTAAGTAAGTCTGATTAGGTGTCAAAACAAGGTTAAGTGTGGCAGGACATGCATGCAAGTAGGAGGTGGCAAGCCTAGATTCTGCATGCAATTTTCTATGAAGGCTATAATAGAAGGGTTTGGCAAAAGGAACTTGTTTGCGCAAACTACTCGAGTCATTTGAGAATTTCTTGGACCAAATTGTTCCAAATTGAGTCTAGTTCCACAGAGAGGGCTATCGGAAGGAAACTCGTTGAAGAAGAACTTGAATTTCGTTAGAAATTCAAGCTTGTTTAGGCTATTGGTAAACTGAAGCATAGCGAGAAGATTTAGTGATATCTAGTGGAGGAACAGGAGTTAGAGGCTTAATTTTTTAGGTAAGCTAGCAAAGACAATTATCTATAAGTTAGTAAAAGGAAGAAAAGTCTAATTTTGACTAAAAATATTACTTTTGGCAGCTGGAAGTGAAAACAATGTGTTTGAGTTTGTCACGTGAGTTTAGAGGAGGTTGTGTGTGCAGACAAGCTAAGGCAATGGCCAAAGGTAAGAATTCTATTGAGTTTATTTTGAGTGTTTTTTACGCCCAGAGGGCGGGCTGACATACCACCAGTTAGGAGACTTGCATGCTGATGAGTAAGGTGCGTTGTTGTGGGTGTGCAGGCTGTGGGGGGCGAGATAAGTCTCATTGGTGAGCAGGGTTCGCACTGTATGCGTGCAAGCAAGCTGAGGCAGTGATCGAATTCTATTGAGGTTATTTTGAGTGCTTTTTAGACGCACAGAGGGCGGGCTGACATGCCACTAGCTATTCGGCGTGCATATTGATGAGTAAGGTGCGCTGCTGTGAGTGTGCAGGTTGTTAGGGCGAGATAAGTCTTGCTGGTGAGCAAGGGCTAGTGTTGCATGCGTGTAGGAGTTGAGCGAGACAAGTCTCACTGAGACGCACGACACGAGCTGATGACGTGAGCATAGCGGAAGATGTGCGCATCCTGCCTCTTTTAAGGTTATGTTGGCAATGTGTGTGCAGGGACTGCCACTCGAGACAGTGTCTGTGCGTGCAGGGCAGCGTGCCTGTGCGTGGTTTGCCGCACATTGAGGCTAGGACAGGCTAGATGAGCGTGCTGCAGGACTGTTGGACACGCCTAGGAACAGCTTGCAACCTTTGGACATTTTGGCTAATCTTTTATTATGGGTGAGCCTTTTTTAGCTAAATTTCAATATTTAAGACCCAGTTGACTTAAGTTATACCATGAAGGGAATTTTAAGGATATATGACAAAGGAATTAATTTATTCCAGGCCGGAAGAGCTAGGAGAAGGATATAACTCTCTAAGAACCCGAGACAAGTTATAGGTGACAGAATTTCATTTAAAATGATTTATATTCCCAATGTTTCCAGTATGTTCTGTTTATTCTCAATATATGAGTTTTCTGGCATGAGTTAAATATGACAAAGCAAGTGTTTTTTCATATGTTTCAAACATGTTTTTACATGATTTTAAGCATGATGCTTTATGATGTCGAGTTTTAAGAAAGTATGTTGTTTGCTAAATAGTTTGAAATTCTTAGTAGTTGTTTGACTTGTGTTTATAAATGATTTAATCATTATCAAAGCATGTTATATTCTTAAAGGAATAATAGATGGTCCCTAATACCTAGGGACATGGAGAAGGCATATGGGCAGCCTTAATACTATTGGACCTCGGTACTAAAGGACTTGAGAAGGTACACGGGCAGCTCGGGAATAAAATTTCTATGTGCACATAGAGGAAAATTCCACATTGTTGGTTGAGATTACTCCAGACATCTAAGGTTATTCAACGTTGGGTATGTTGAGATTACTCTAACCCAATTAAGGTTGTATTCGACGTTGAGTAGCGTTGAGCTCTGCTCCGCATCAATTAAGGAAAATCTTTTGAACATATGCAAATATTTATAAGCTTCCAATGCTTTGTTATTCAATCTTCTATCATGATTTTGTTGAGCTTTTAAGCCAAGCATAATTTTCCAAACTTGTCACTCACTCGGCAACCTAGCTCATTAGTTTTCATTGTTTTTTTACTTTCTAGGTAGCAAGCGATACCGGGGTGCTTAGCCTACACATCAAACTCGTCTGAGCCTACTACTTAGTTGTGAATATTATAAATATTTAGACTTAGACCTAACATTATACATTTTAGGGTCTAAGAAGTGGAAGTCTGTAAAGATGTGTTTGTATTACCTTAAGTTGTTAAATGTAAATCTATAAAAGTTTCGTTAGCTTAACTTGAGATTCTTGCATATGATCTGGTTAAGAATTATAAAATGTTATCATGTAAGGATTCGAGGATAGTAAGGGTTGATAGTGGAAGTCGTAAAAGGGTCGATGTTTGTTGTCCTCACACCTTTTCCTAAGTTAAGGAGGGTAACTTGGGAAGGGGTGTAACAATTTCTGCATAACATGGCCCATATTGCTGAGAATAAAAGAAGACTGAAATGACTGATTGATTGAAGCTCTACTGTGTAGAATCATCCGGGTCCCAGCGAGTGTTTGGGTTTAATCCTTTGAGTTCAAGGAAGGAGGAAGGCTTTATAAAAGCGGCTTTTGCCATTCCCAATCGCCTTCATCGCTCTGGAGAGGACTCTTAGGTCGCCTCTCTTCTTCTCCAAGAGAACATTGATTGCCAGCCCCACATCTGACTCTTCATCCACTGAAATAGAAAGGCGATTCACGAGCTCGGTGGCATTTTGCTTTAGTTGTAAACCCTACTTTCATTTCTAAGCACCTAACTTAAGTATGTGATATTCTTGTGGACTTATACACATTTTCTTGTTTAGATTGGAAGGAGAAAAGTGGAGGAGAAGCCAAGGAAGGTAGGCTTGTGGATTAAGTCGAGAATACTTTTGGCAATTCCAATCTTAAATCTTTATGAGATATATCAAGTTTGGGATTTATTTTGACAAGCTCATTAGAATATAAAAGACTTAAGAGGATTGTCACCATTTGAACCAAGGTGGAAAGACATTATTGTTGTTGTTGTTGTTGTTGTTGTTGTTGTTGTTATTATTATTATTATTATTATTATTAAGTAAATGGAAATTTGGAATTTTATTAAGTTTGTGGATGATTTAAAAAAGAAAGTGGAGCAAGTCGGTGGTGGAGGCTAAGTATAAAAGGAGAAAGCATTTCTTTCATCTCATTTTACTGACTTCCATTCTCCTCCAAACCGAAGCAAGTTTGTGGTTTTATAGCTAGTCATCGAAAGGGAGAGGAAGAAGAAGATTTACGTTGATTAGAGTGGAATTTTGAAAAAAAAAACTCGGTGAAATTCGAAGAGGAATTGAAGCTGGTCTGAAATTCGTGTAATATGGACAAGGTATGATGTTTGAAGGATAACTAGCTGTAGACATCGAATTTAGAGCTAAACATTTAAGGTTAGTAAGTTAGCCCGTTTCTTAATAACTTTTCTGAAGGAGGTCTAAGCTAAATGTGAAGGAAAACAGGTGAAATTGTAGAGAGAAGCGACTGGGCTGGCGTTTCGGGTAATCTGGAGCAGGGTGGAGGAATTTCGAGTTATCTGACGAACAAAGAGAAGTTTGACCCTAAAATTTGGAGGTAAGCTAGTTAACTCTATTATCTACAAGTTTGTAAGAGGAAGTAATGTCTAATTCAAGCTAGAAATACTATTTTTAGCAGTTGGAAGTGAAGACAATACCCTTGAGGCTAATGGGTGAAGCTTGGGTGAGACAGGTCTTGCTGTTAAGGACAGCAACACTACAGGTGTGGAGTGAGACAAGTCTCGCTAGCTACATTTCTCTCACAGATCTTGCTGGTCTCGCTAGTCTCACTCGTTTCATCAATATCGTTGGTTTTGTTTGGTCTGGCTAGTTGCTTGGTCTTGCTACTAAGCTAAACTCTAATGCTAAAGGCCTATTTGATATACATTGATGGGAATCCTAAGGAATCTAATAAAGGAAATTATACTACTTCAAGCCAAGAAAAGCTAGGAGAAGCTTATAATCTATTAAGAACCCAGGACAAGTTGTGAGTGACAATTTTGATTTAGAATAAGCTTTATTTTACACAAAGTTTTCATTATGCTCAAGGATGTTTGTAAAGCATGTTTTAAAGTTTATATTCTTACAAGTTTTGTTGAGCAACTATGACTTTTCAAGCATGAGTTAAGAACTTGATTTATACTTGAGTTTGAGATTGAAAGCATGTTGTTTGAATTATCTTAAGTTTTATAAGCATGATGCTTGATGATTGAATTGAAAACCTCTAAAATTTCACGAGCCCTTGTTTATTAGCAATTTATTTTCAAAAACATATTTAGTTCTTAAAGTATTATAAAAGGTCTCCAATGCTAAAGGACACGAAAAAAGTCATATAGGCAGCCTAAATATTGTATATGGGACCAGGTACTGAAGGACTTGAGAAGATATACGGGCAACCCAGGTTATGATTCCAATGTGCATATAGAGGTATATTCGACGTTGTTGTGTTGAGATTTACTTCACATAGCTAAGGTTATTCAACGTTGGATGTGTCAAGATTACTCCACCCCAACTAAGGTTGCTTTCGACGTTGAGTAGTGTTGAGCTCCGCTCCGTCTGAACTAAGAAAAATCTTTCAGGCATATGTAGAACTTTATAGTTTTTTATGATGAAATGTTTACTATTTTAATACTGTTTATTGAGCATGTTTTGTTGGGTTTGATGATGAGTTGTTTATTGTTTTATCACTGATTTTCAAGCATGATTTTGTTGAATTCTTGAGTTAAGTAAGGATTTTCTAAACTTGTCGCTCACTGGGCAACCTAGCTCATGTTTTCTATTGTTTTATTATTTTTCAGGTAGCGAGCGAAACCTGGGTGCTCAACCTACACAATAACTCGTCTGGGTCTGCTACTAATGTGTATACATTGCAAATATTTGTGCATAAGACATGTGTTGTTACATATAGAGGTTTAAGGAGTGGGAGTGTTGAATGAGAAATTTCGACCTACCAAATTTCACCACGTCATCATAACAAAGTCCAAATGCATTGTGGAATTTATAAATCGGATTGGGCCGTGTAATTAAAGTCGCTTGGGGCCCAATTTTTTGGCCCAAGCCCATGAAGGCCCATAGAAACTCTATAAATAGAGGTTTTATCTCTTCATTTGGGGGGATTGGAAGCATTGACAATGGAGGGCTAATGCTCTGAAGCTCTGAAGATGGAATCCTGAAGATTCCAAGACCTTGAAGTTCTAATCAAACTCTGAAGACTAAATCTCCAAAGATTCGAAGATCCAAAGATTGAAGCTCTAAATATTTGAAGAACACAACCCCCTCAGCTTAAAAAATCTGAAGAATACAAGCTTTAAAGAATGCAAAACTCTTGAAGCTTTGAAGATCAAAAGATTAAAGCTCTGAAGAGTATAACTCTCTTGAAGATTTAAGGACAAAAGCCTAAAGGACATTTAGAAGATCAGAAGACTTTCTCTGAAACTCTTGAAGTCAGAAACTCTAAAGGTCGATCAATAAGCCTAAAGACTAATCATCCAAGAAGATCAATAAGCCTAAAGGCCAATCACCAAAAAAGATCATCAAGCCCAAAAGCTGATTACCCAAGAAGATCAACAAGCCTACAAGCTGATCACCTAAGAAGATCATCAAACCCAAAGGTCGATCGTCCAAGAAAATCAACAAACCTAAGGATTAAAGTTTATTTTATCCAGAGAAAGAATCAAAGGAACAAATATTAGAGATTGTACTCACAACACTGAGATTAATACAAATACAAAGTTCAAATTCCACGTATTAAATTTCTTCGAAAATCTTGTCGAACAAGGAGCTTGCTATCATATCTTACTTTTAAGATGAGGATTGAAAGTTTATACTTGTATACTAGTTTATCTGGAGTTTTGAGATTGATGTTCGACTGTAAATTATAAACTGTTGATTAGGTGCTTGATTTTGATTTGAGGATTGTACAGGCTGACAGTAGATGTCGTAAGAGCGTCGATGTCTGATGTTCTCACGCCTTTTTCCAGGTTAAGAGGGTAATTTGGGAGGGGGTGTGACATGAGCTCTTTGGCCCGAGCCTCAAAAAGGTTCATTTGCTATTCCACCCCCCAATACTCCTTGGAAGACATTAGTCGGCGAAAGGCCTCCATTTCTTGTTCATCAAAGGTATGAATATGTACGTAAGAATATGCAAGCAAGTGAAAATAAGTTCAGTTAGGTTGTCTCATGATCTATATGTTAGGATAGGTTATGCGAGCATGCAAGCATGATGTATGTGACTATGCATGAAGGTTCCTTTGATGAAGACCACTTACATAGTATTTTTATACTTCCTCTTGTAGTTTTCTTTTTTTCAGATAGTCATGTAGATGATGATAATGATGAGTTCGTCGAGAATGATCTTGGTATTCAAAAGGAGGAGTGATAACTTGTAGAAGTACAAGTTATTATAGTCATTATTTGATTTAATTAGAGTAACTTTGGAGTTAAACGCATGATTTTGGTAGTTAAATGATGAAACATGTATCAACATGAGTTGGCACTACTTGCAAAAAGAAAAATACCTAAAAAATGATAAGCTTCTGTTCCTAACGCAGGGTTAAGAAGAAAAGAAGTGGGAACCAAGTACGAAGAGTTGAAGCTGCTGCGAGAACATGCGTCGAGCCTATGCGGTGAGGTCATGCATTGAAGACCATGCGTCGAAGAAGAAACTCAAGCATGCTCAAGCAGTTGTCATGTCATTATGAAAAAGGGTAGCTGTGGATTATGTATCAAAATGGGTCGAAGCAATCTCATGTGCTAAGAATGACGCGACAACAGTCTCAAGTTTTCTTCAGAAGAATATATTCACGAGATTTGGAACGCCAAGAGCCCTAATTAGTGATGAAGGTACGCATTTCATTAACAAAATCATTTCCAACTTGCTAATAAAATACAATGTGCAGCACAGGGTGGCAACGGCATACCACCCGCAGACAAATGGACAAGCAGAAATTTCCAATAGAGAATTGAAAACTATTTTAGAAAAGGTAGTTAACTCTTCTCGAAAAGACTGGGCGTCCAAATTAAACGAGGCGTTATGGGCATATCGTACAGCATTCAAAACGCTTATCGGGATGTCATCGTACACGCAGGTCTTTGGAAAGGCCTACCATCTGCCGTTGGAGCTAGAACATAAAGCATTGTGGGCTGCCAAGAGATTGAACATGGACCTAAAAGTAGCTGGAGAAGCACGTCAGCTTCAATTGAATGAACTGGAGGAATGGAGACTGCAGGCCTATGAGAACACAAAGATATACAAGGAACGAACAAAGCGTTGGCACGATCAACGCATCAGTAAGAAATCTTTGCATATAGGTCAAAAGGTCCTCCTTTTTAACTCTAGACTGCGTTTATTTCCAGGAAAATTAAAAACAAGATGGTCTGGTCCCTTCGTGATCAAGGAACTCTTTCCTCATGGTGCCATAGAGCTGATGAATGAAGACGGCACCAACGCATTCAAAGTTAATGGTCAACGCGTGAAACCATATTATGGAGATGGCTTGGAATGCGACAAAGTACGTTGACCTAGCAAAGATCGAATGAGGAAAAGATGGACGCGCCCTACATTGGCAACATTTTGCTTCATGGAGGCTTGAACACTCATATTCCAAGGACGCGCCTTAACTCTTTGTATATTACCACATTGTTTTATCTGATTTTCATTTTTGCTCATCTCTAATCTATTTTGATTTACTTTATTTTTATTTTTTTTTTATTTTTTTATTTTTTTTTGTTGCTTTGAAAAATTTTGTTTGGCGCTATCTATTATATTGCGTTGAGTGAACTGAACTCAATTTCAAGGCGTCGACATCGAAAACGATGCGATTCGATTAACTCGACGCCTAGAGGGGAATCTGAAGCGATCCTGTCAAATCGCTCAGATCAAGGATTCGAAAAGGTTGACGGCGCTTAAGTCGGCTGATATCAATGGATGTTAGACCATTTAATGCGGCTATGATGCCCCTGACGCATCGAGCCGATAACCCACGCGCTCCGCCTTCTAAACCCTATATAAACCCCTCTTCACCCCTTTTATAGGTTACGCTTCCATACCTCTCAGTTTTCAAATTACCGGCTCGAATTCTGGTGATTTTCGTTTCCAGATTCACCCATTTTTCTCTCTTTTCACCGATACCATCTCCATGGCTTCCCAACGACCTGTTTCCTCCAAAAGCCCTAAACCTATAGCCTCATTCTCGAGGCAGGGTAGTTGGAATTCGTCCACTACCTCCACCACACCTGAACCCCTCACCATCGTTCGCCTCAACAATCCTGAGTTGGAGGCGACATCATCCCCATCTCCGCCACGCTCCAGGGACCTGTCTGAAGCCCAAATTGTGGGAAGGAATGACGAATCCACCGTCTTCGGAGATATTCTAGACTCCATCGATGAAGAAGACGATGACTGGTTGGACGGGTTGGTCGACCAGAGGATGAAGAATGAACCGCCTGGGTCAGTCCCTGCGGTAAGCGGTCTTGAGGAATCAGACTCCGATGACAGACCTATCAGAAAGGTAATAAAGGTGGTGGAACAGAAGAAATCCGCCAAAGAAAAGCAGATCAGGCCAATGAGGGCCAGGGAAGAAGCCGAGGAAGATGTTCCGCCGCTAAGAAGGAAAAGTAAGAAAGTAAAGGACGCGAGGACATCCGAGGCTGTCGTATCTCCAGTCGCCGCATCATCTGTTGATCGGCTAGCAGCAAAAGCGGCAGAGAAGTCTAAAAAGCTGAAAGACGACATCCAAAAGATGAAAGAAAGGACGGAGTCGTTTCTCCCCGCCAAGAAGAAAAGAAAAGAGGAAATCGCGGCTAGTGAGCAAGCTGTCACAAAGGCCGCCAGAAGAGCCGAGTTTCTCCGTCGCATTGCAGAGATTGCGATGGAACTAGAAGTAGAAGTGGAAGTGAGTGATGCGGATAGGCCACCCAAAGCTGAACGCATCAAGAAAAATATAAAAAAATAAAGGAGGAGAAGAAGAAAGAAAAGGAGGTCGCGATCACCAAAGCAAAGCGACCAAAGAAAAAGAAGACTGAGGTGCCTAAGGCACTTGGAGTTGTCATACGGGATTCGGATGCAGGCAGCACAAGGAGAATGTCTGCTAGTCCCATCAGAAGGAATGAGAAAGGAAAAGAAAAAGTGGTTGAGGAACCAACGAAGGAGGCAGCGAAGAGCCGAAAGAAGCAATTCAGTGGGCTCTACACCGAAGTGGGATTTTTCCCATAACCAATAGAGCTGCCAGCCTTTATCATACAAGGAGTCGACGCATTGGGTTGGAGGCAATTGTGTGAAAGTGGCCAGGTCATCCAACCCACCGCCATGGAGGCATTTTACGAAGGAACAATTCATTGAAGAGCACACTTGGTCAAAGTAAAAGATGAGGTGATTTCCTTCGAGCCTCAAGAGATTAACGCGTTGTTTGATCTGCCCAACATCGCGACGGTAGAAGGAAACAAAATAATGTCGACGCCTACAGACGCCGAAATGAATGACGCCCTCTCAATCATCGCCAAACCGGGGTCAGAGTGGAACACTTCCCTAAAGGGTATTCAGTCATTGGCGCCTAACTGCTTGATCGCTGAGGCCAACCTGTGGCTTTATTTCATCAAACAGTCGCTGCTCCCCATAACGCATGACGCCTCAATTTCAAGGGACCGCGCTATGGTCATTTATTGCATCATGTGGGGAATTCAGCTGGACGTGGGACGCATCATTGCCCCACAGATTCGGGGGCTATTCTTCAAGCCAAGGAGTCAGCTATTCTTCCCCTTTCTTGTGACAAGACTGTGCTCCAACGCACATTTCATGGAGGATACGCCAGTCAGAGCAGTAAATGGAGTCCTTTCAGCGCAGAGTTTGAGACGGATATTAAAGGACTCGCCGCATCTGCTTGACGCGGCCAACCCAAAGAAGAGGCCGCCAACGTCACAAGAACCATCATCCCCCCAACCTCAACCCAAGAAGAGGAAGCCGGTCAAAAAGCATTCTGAGATTCAGGCGTCGAGCTCACAACCTAGTGAAGCTGAAGAAACTGTTCAGCTCGATGCCTACTCCCAAGCCTTGACCATTTACACTCCTCCTATCAATCCAATCCCTGAGGAGCCCTCTTCCCCACCAACTCCCCCTTCTCCTTCCCCTGAAATCCAAAACGAACAACTTCACCCCCCCTACCACCCAACGCGGCCTTCCTTTGCCTCTTCCACTCCCTATCACAGACTTAAACGAAGAAACAAAGGAAGTGTCACTGCCTTCTCCCCCCCATCTGGAGTTAACCCTCTCCCCACCTCAATCAATCACCATTCGAGAGGTAACTTCACCACCACCACACTTTGAGCCGACCCTGACTCTGGATCCTGAGGAGTCAGTGCCCTTTCAATTCTCACCGCCTCGCCATGAACCTCAAGCTTCCAATCTTCCAACTCCAACTACCGAACCTTCTGCCCGCCCAACATCTCAACCACAGGCAGAAGCAACTACCAGCACGCATCATCAAGAAGAACCATACCACTTGCGGCACGCCTCTGCTCCGCTACCGTTTGTTGATTTAAACTTGGATGATCTGCTGAGGTACTTGGATGATGGGATCCTTCACCCCATCATGGGAGACCTGGATGAACTTCAGCGCAAGGAGATGGAAAGTCTCCAACGGCAAGAAGAGTTGGCTCAACAAGTTTCACAATTAGGTCAACAAGTGACTCAGATGGCGCAACAACAATTGAAGCTTCGGAGTTTTGTTCAACGCCAAGCTCGGCGTCAGGATGAACAATTCAGCACTTTGATGAATTATATCTATGAAGTGTTCGTCCAACGCATCCCAGCGCCAGTTATTCCTCCATCCCTTCAGCAACCCCTCCCGTTTGACGATCCAAATCCTCCCCCTGCGGACAACAATGACAACGCCCCGGGGAGAATTTAACTTTGGGGGTGTTCTGTGGGATTCTTTCTCTACTTTTCTTATTTTTTTGTATATTCATTTTAATTCTTTTTGTAAATAGTACAACGCATAATACATTTACATCAATACAATATTCAATTCATAAATCTCTTTGTTCTCTTTTGTTTGTGCTTTCAATTATTTCTTGCTTTATTATTTTCTCCGCCCTGTTTTGTTTCTGCATCCACCCTCCATGATGATAACTATGCACTTCACCAGTGGACTTATTGAAATAAGAGGATTGACTCACAAAGCCTTAGGATATTACACTTGATAAATTACTTCTAAGAGTTAGTATGCGTTGCAAGCTTTGCCTCAAGCCTCTTTTACAAAAATTTTTCTAAGGCAATCTCTTAACTCGATTTTAGCAATGAGGACCTTGCTGCCTTCAAATTTGGGGGTAAGAATAATTTGAGCCATGCGTTCAACGGATAATAATAATAGAAAAGAATAATTTGAGCCATGCGTTCAACGGATAATAATAATAGAATAATAATAAAAATATTTCTTTGGATAAACAACTCCGCTGACAACGTATAAAATTAGCCTGTTAAGAGTTGAGTTGAGAATGGCTCTTTTAACACCCCATAATCAAAGGTGAGAGTCCAAGATCAGCGCAAAGTAAATAAATGGTACCACTATCGACGCAACCAAAAAGGAAGCGATAAGTGTCAAGTTGTGAAAGGGTATTTGCTCGATGTTGGCTGCCTCCATGCACCCCATCGTTGGTATGTCAAAACGAAGGTAGATAGCCCGGATCAACGCAAGTCCATTATTCTTTTCAAAAAAAAAAAAATCTACACGAATGAATAAACTCCAAGGCACATTACTAAAACGAGGACATCAGATTGGCTGGAAATGAGTAAGGGTATTTTTGAGGAATAAGCTTGCCGCATCTAAAAATTAGAAGTACTTTCAAAGCGTCGATTGAAAAGGAATTTGGTAGGGTTATCTGATTGTTGATATAGTCAAGGAGTAGAAGGCATGTTGAGAGAGTGCGCTTAGATGGCGGTAGAAAGTAATAAATCTTCAAATAAATGTTCGAGGACAAACATTAACTCAAATTTGGGGGTGTGATAACTTGTAGAAATACAAGTTATTATAGTCATTATTTGATTTAATTAGAGTAACTTTGGAGTTAAACGCATAATTTTGGTAGTTAAATGGTAAAAAAATGTATCAACATGAGTTGGCACTACTTGCAAAAAGAAAAATGCCTGAAAAATGATAAGCTTCTGTTCCTAACGCAGGGTTAAGAAGAAAAGAAGTGGGAACCAAGTATGAAGAGTTGAAGCTGCTGCAAGAACATGCGTCGAGCCTATGCGGTGAGGTCATGCGTTGAAGACCATGCGTCGAAGAAGAAACTCAAGCATGCTCAAGCAGCTGTCATGTCATTACGAAAAAGAGTAGCAACCTATCAAGATCATGGCAGAAGAAATAGGCTGACCAATCTGAAAAGTCTATGCAGCATGGGTGAAATTTAATGCAAAGGTGTCAGATCATCATGATATCAACCTTTTGACTCCTATAAATAGCCCAAAAGCTTCTTAAAGAAAGAGAGACGAGTTCAAGAGGCGAAAGCTCTGCACTATTTCTCCCTCACCATAACCAGCCTCCATTTCAAGCTCTTCTGAGAGAAGGATTCTGAGCATTTTCAGAGTCATCTCCCAGTGAGTAAGAACATTCACCTTATAAAATTTATGTATCAGATAGCGACCATCTCAAGCCTCCATGAAGCAAGACGTTGCCAGTGGCGGCTTGACGCCCTTCATTTCTGTTTTATTTTCATTTTTCTCCTTCTTGCTTATATTTTGTTAATGACATTCGAGAGAATGACTTATTCGCTTAATATGAGTTTGATTGACTATTCTCTTCCAGCTATCTTTATACTGAACACCTTACACCATGCTTGAATGAATGAGTTGATGTTAAGAGTTAGTTTTCTTGAGCAATTCTGAGCATATTACATCTTGATTAATGCATATCTTTAGCTTGCATGACTTTGTCTGACAAACACAAGTAGTAAGCATAACTATCGAGCTTGAGAGTGGATAGTTAATCTTTAGCATTTATTAAGACTAGATGAGTTTCAGAGATGTAGTTCATCTTTTGCCAACGCAAACTTACCATGCGTCTTAGAAATAAGATTAATGTGGCGTCGAAACATCGAGAGATGGATTCACAATTGCAGTTTGTAGGTATGCAGTTATACTCAGAAGGTTTAGGTAACAACTAACTCTTGCATTAACTCCTATCGCATGGTTCCATTCATTCTCAACGCATGCAATCTGATACTAAATGACATATGACTAACCATCACCGCATCCACCTCATTATTAGTAGTAGGAAATTCTTTTTATTCTTAATGTATAGTTTTACACAACAAACAATTGCATTTATTACGTGTATAGTTCACCGCATAGTCAGGTTTATAATCTCAGCGCCTAGTTATCACAAATCCCTGCATTCGACCCTGGACTCACCAGGATACCTATAAATACTTATACTTGGGTCTTTATAGGAAAACTTGCAAATCATGAGCACATTTAGAGTAATTCTCGACGCATCCATGTACAGAAATGTTAAAATCTATTTTGTGCAACAAGCTAATAAACAACTTAATTCAAATAAGAAATAGCTAGGAGCAAGGAGCCATGAGACATCTCGCCTTAATTTTAATTTAATTAATTTAGAACCACATATTTATTTTATGCTTACTTGATATTTAAGATTGTATTGTTATTTTATAATTTCTATTGCTAAACTCTAGTTTCAAGTTTTATTTAGTATGATAAGATACATTTTTAGTGGAAGCATGAGGTGTATTTTTTAAGTAATTACCTCGATTTAAATTAATTAAATATATGTAAAAATTGGGTCATTACATGTCCTTTCCATTTTCTTCTCCAACGTCCAATGAAAAATACACTTAAAATAACAATACACTTATAATCTCCAACGACATTTCCGAAAATTGTAATCCAATTATTTGTTCGAATTTTTGTGGTTGATTTGAAAGCAAGAAACTTTTAAACGATTAAATATGTGTCTAATAAAAATTTGTTATGGTTCCAAAATATAGTGGAATTGGCTTCTAGTTATTTGCAGAGGCGTACCAATTCACAATATAATTAAGAAGAGTTCACTAATTAATTAGAGCCACCCACTCATCTCCATCTCCGCTTAGATTTAATTGTGTATCTTTGTATTTTACGTAAATTAGAAAATCATGACAAATGTAGCAAAGAAAAGAAGTATTCCCATGGTTTAGAAAAAGAAGAAGTGGAGACGGGCTCATGCTAATGGGATAAAGTTGCCCCTTAGCCTGTCACGGGCGGAGCGGTGGCTGTGGTTACTGGTAATTTGGCCCAATCGAAACAAGGAGGAAAAGATAGAAGGAGAGAGTAGAAAAGGGACAAGACAAACCTTGAGATTAAATGTATTAAATGTATTTTCAAACCTTGAGATTAAAAGTATCTATTTTTAAATTATAGGGACCAAAGAAGTATTTTGCCCTTAATTTTATTATCTCTCCTTCCTCATTTCCCAACTCCCATTAATCATCATTATTTTTTTTTCTCTCTCTTCTTTACTTTCATAACTCCCAATAATCATCATTATTCTTTTTCTAGTTCAAATTAACTGCACGGATGCCACCTAATTAAAATCTATTTGGACTAAAATCGTGTACCCCATCTGGACTTAAATCACATATCCCGTCCACATTTTATTTAAAATCATGTACCCTTTCCCCAATTTAACAACCCTATTTTTGTAAAAGAAAAAAAAAGAAAGAAAGAAAAAGATAAAATCATCCATCTCATTTTTCTCATTAGTTATTAAAAATATTAACTTTTAAAAATAATTTCTAAACCATTTGATTAATAAAACAGCTAAAAAAGAATTAATTTAATGAAAAGAAAACAAAACTTGAACAAAGGACAACCTTTACAATTTTCAAGATTTTTTTTCCAACTCTTCAATTACAATTAATTATAAATTTGTATTTAAATGACAAAAGATGCCACCAACTAATAATGAAAGGGCATAATTGGAATGAAAAGTTTCTCCATATTGTGATTTTTATGTGTACTAGTTAAAAATAATGTGTGATGCACGTGGTCAAAACTTTTTAGAATATAAATTCTAGGGTGAAATTTGAATAGCGAATAAAATATTTTTCATTTATTTTAAATTGTAAATATTTAAACATGATTTTACATGAGGAAAGAAATAGGTGAAATTTGAATACTGAATGACATAAAGTTTGTATTATCCATCTCATCAATTTTCTCACCCTACAAATTATAAAAAAAAAAAAAGAAAAAAAGAAAAAAAACACAAATGGTTAAAAAAAAAAGAGTATGAAATGTGTTGGACATAGTTGAAAAACCTTGCAACATAAATTGTATGGTGAAATATAAATTTAGAATAAATATACATTTCACTAAGTTCAAATTATAAATAGAAGATGTGATTAACTAAAATTTATATATTAACTTTTATAAATAAATGTGACATAATAAGACATCTTACCTAATAAGTATTTAATAGGAAAATTATAGACATTGACATTTTTTTTAGAGCATTCAATAGACAAAAAGAAAAATAAATAAATTAAACCAAAGTATATAATAAAAGGATAACAAATATAATAAAATTGGATTATGAAAAGAGAGGAAAAGAATAATTGGTTGGAATTTTCAAATTTAAAAAGGCTAAACTATTGTTTATTTAAGATTTTCCTAAAATGTTCAACTCCTCTTTTCATATTTCCATAATCTCTAAAAAAAAATCTTTTAAATGAATATGTTCCAACAAAACAGAATACAGATAAAAACACAATTCAATGACTTGCCATAGCTAGTTGGCTAAAATTGATTTTTGTTCAATAGGAAAGAAATAAGAAAATTAAATTAATTTCAATAATCTCTCGCTAAATATTTTCTCTATTCTCAACTCTCCATATTTTCATCTTCTCCAAATTATTTCGTTTCACATCTCTTTTCTATTTTGTATGCATCTCAATTCTCACTTCGTTTTTATTCACATGATTTTATTAAAAATATATATTACTTTTATGTTGTTGCCAAAAAAAAAAAAAAAATCTAATTGACAGTTATGATTAGAATAATTTTGGAACCAATAGAGCCAAACATAATAAATCGAATCCTAATTTCTTCATTTGAATTAATTTAATCGATCAATATGACCAAACTGAAATAATATTAACAGTATAATAATCATTAAAAAAAGAAAATTATTTTAAATGACAAAACTATTGAAAATATATACAAATAATAACAAAATATCACCGTTATCTGTGATAGACTAGTATAGACCGTAAAATTTTTCTATATTTGTAAATATTTTGGTTCATTTTTTCTATATTTAAAAATAACCCTAAAAATAGTAAACAAATGTTAATAGTATTAAGGGCATGAGTATACTTCGGGTGTAGTGCGTCGATGCCCTTGTTATTGGAGTGCGGTAAATTGATTGATAGGAAAAATAAAAATAAAGTAAAATGGGATTATAGAGGAGAAAGATAATATTTGGTTTGGATTTAAAAATTAATAATAGAATTCAAATTTAAGATATTAAATAAATTTAATAAAGGAATGAGAAAATTATTTGAAAAAGAATAAATAGCTGGGATTTTTTTTAAACACAGTAGCTTGCAGGGTGGTTTGAAAAAGAGCTAGAAAAAGGGATACTTTTTTTAGTAAGTTTTTTCTTAGATAAGGCAGTCACTACGTTAGGGTTGGATTTTATTTCATTTTATTTATTATTTTTTTTAATTAAAAGAAAGGCAGTTACTATGTTGGAAGGAAAGGTTAAAGTAGTAATTCTGAAAAAATATAAGGGCAAAAAGGGAACAAAAAGATTCTTCCTTATTGCCCCATTTAATATATTACAGATTTTATGTGAATTAAAAAAATATTTTATATTTAAAAGACAAAATCGCCACCAAATTCTTCACATATGAGCTTTTAATGCGGAGGAATTTCACAAATAATGTCTTTTTTAAAAAACTGAAAAAAATAGGGTAGTTTCCAAATATATTCTGAAAATAACATAAAAACGAAACAATATTTCAAAACTAGGTGGGAAGGGAAACTAATTTAAAAAATAGGTGTTGAAATCGTGAACCTAGTCCACGATTCTTAAAGGAAAAATGTGAACCTAGTCCACAATTTCCATGGTTCCAGTTAAAGATCGTCACATCAGATGCCACGTCAACGAAGTTCAACGAAGTCATAGACCCGGTCCACAATTACAATCAACCAAACTCATGGTCCTGGTCCACGAGTCCTTTTTTTTCTTTTTTTGCTTTCTTTTTTCTAATCCAAATGATATTCGAATTGATATTCATATCTTGCATATAATTATAGCTTCATCCTATTCAATAATTAAATATTAAATATTGTTTAAAAGAATCATATAAAATTAGGTTTTTCAATTTAAACATGAAAAGTATAAAGTTTGACACATAATAAGCGCAATAATGATAAATATTCTTAAATACATATGTAAAGTGAGTATTATAAATTACACATTAATCAAACTCATGTGCCACACGGTGGACGTCTTCTCTCACATTGAACACTCGTGAATGACTAACTTGCTATTATTGGTCTATATCCATTGACACAAAAATATATCTAGAGTGAAAAAAGTGCAATTGTGGGTTTTTAATGGAGTATAACCACAGTTAACAAACATTGATTAATGTGGTTAATGAGTTTAGCCGATTAATCCCTTGCTAGCTCAGTACAGATCAACTATGTTGAAAGAAAAATTTGAAATGTTCAAATTTATAAGGAAAAATATTAATTGTATTGGATACAATTAATTGCATGATTTATTATAAATTTTATTTGAATGTAATTCAAATTATAATTATAATATAAATAATTAATTAATTTGAATATGATTCAATTAATTAATTAATTAATTGAATAAAACTCATATAAATAAATAGAGGGACAATTAATTAATTAATTTGAATTTGATTCAATTAATTAATTATTTAATTTGGATGAGATCCAAATTAAAGATTCTGTAGAAAATAAATAGAGTGAGAATTAATTAATTGATTTGAATTGGATTCAAATAATTAATTATGTAATTTGGATGAAATCCAAATCAAAATTCTGCAGAAAATAAATATTTAAATAAGATTTAAATATTTTAAACCATTTAATATGAGATATTATATTTATTAATATTTGATATTATTAAATATTTGATTTCAAATCGTTTATAGGATTAGGAGTAATCATAATAAAGTTCTATAAGTAGGGCCCTTGGGAGCCTTCATAATCTCTACAATTACTCTAAAAATTTTCCTCTACTAACTCTCCCAATTTTCTTAGAAAAATTCTTTTTTCCATTCTTTTAAAGGAGTGGTTCCCACAAACCGGATTCTTGCCAGAGTCATAATGAGGAAGATCTCTTGGAAAAGAAAAACTACATAGATTGACAAAGGTATGATGCTTAACTTTTTTCTTTACTTCTTGTATTTTTAATTATTTCAATAAATCAAATAACGCGATTCCGCTGGGATTCAATTCCCTTCACAAGAACCTCATTATGTTCTTGATGATGAATTACATCATCGATGTATTCTTGGGTGACAACAGATGGAAATGCATTAAGTGCATAATACTAATTTTGATGACCAAAACTCGATGTGATATCTCCTTGAGGTTCTGGGTCAATGTGTTGCTCTAGAATATTCTCGACATGTTGTTGTTGCCGTCGACGACGAACGCGCCTTCTATTAGTGTTAGCAACATTAAGTCTATGTGTCTGTTGAACGATATCTTTGACATTTACAACACATTGATCATACATCAAACTTAACTCTGGTAAATTATGTTGTACTGAATATTGTTGAACATCCTAAACAAAATTATTCTGTATGGACAAAAGAAAAAAAATAAACAATCTAAAAGAATATGGAAACAACAAAACTGAATAAAATAAATAATAAAATTCTTATCATGTAATAATAATAATAAACGCCCTCTGGTGTGATATATCGTCTTGTGATTGAGTCGTACCAAAGTAAATAGTCATCTAATACAACTAGTACATCTACTACGTCACCTCCTACGCAATGGTCACGACGTGCTCGCCAATGGAATAAATGGTTTGCATGAATTCGTCACTAATCTTGGTCATGCTTACCCCTTAAATTAATTTGGTATAGGTCACGGTCTGTATAACAAATTGGTGGCACCGTTTGTCGCATTCCAAATTGTCTTAACACTCGGTTTGGTTATGCCACTCTACAATATGAAAGCATATTAGAGGGTTCACCGTCAACTAGATGTCTTTACCATTATAGTAATAATCAAGCAACGATGTCATGATCTCTTATGTGTACAACGTCCAATTGATCTAAAATTGAAAAAAGTTAATAAGTAAAACCCAATTTTGCAGTATTTATTTTTTAATAAAAGATATGGTCTTACCTGACTGTGCATTAGTCAATCAAATGATAATATGTACACTAGTAACATGTTTGCAAAATGCTCAGAGGCAGCTAGAATACCACTCCATCTACCTATGCATGTAATATAATTAGAACGGTTTATTATATAAATTTAGTATGAAATGAAGATGTAAGGATTGTAATACTTGGCACTGAGTGGACGTCCTATAAAATGATCGGGAGACGGTAGCTCAACTTGTGGTGCGATGTTTTAGAACCGATCATAAGCCCATACTTACAATAGTATTAATAGGCTTGCTATCTCTAAAGTAGTTGCAGTACTAGCTCGACATAATTCCCTATATAGCTATGTAAGACATACACTATCCCATGAGTACCTACCAGCAGTCTTAAAGCTTCTCAATAGGAAGAACCATCAGGTGAACTAATGTGTTCGACTTGTCAGCGGACAAAAATCCTCCAAGGAACTGAATGATATATGCCTATGCATACCTTTGTATGGTAATATCGTCGGCATCAAGAGATAGGTCTGTAAATTGAGATGAGAACCAAGGGATACTCAACATAGAGCCTTTCAACTATAGGGGTTGAACACCCAAAAAATCTTCACAAACCTGTTACCAATCGTACACCAACGATCCGATTACAGATTCTCCATCAATTGATAACCCAAACTGGAGGGCAATGTCTTGCAATGTAATGGTACACTCCCCACCAAGCATGTGAAACGTATGAGTTTCCAGTCTCCATGGCTCCACTAAAGCAATAATCAGGTGCCAATCTAGCTGAATAAACTCAATCTGTGCAACTCTGAGAAAACCAACTTGTTTTAAGTAGGGTACAATTCGTGGGTCAAACATTATACTACGATCAACTACCTACTTTCTCCTACGACATCCCAAAACTACAGTAGATTGAGTATCTCATATTGATTGCGAATGATAAGTTGATTGTAGATATAATTGCACCGGATTAGAAGGACCAAGGTACATAATTGACACTGCAATTTAATAAACATAAATGACCATTCAAAATTGTTTCATTACAATACAAAGTTCATTACAATTGCAAGATAAAAAGTTCATTACAATTGATAAAAATAAAAATTACAATTACAACATAGCAAGTTCATTACAATAATAATCATTTATGACCCAAAGATGAAGCGCCACTAGAATGATTTAGACAAGTCCGTTTGTTATGTTCTTCTTCCCTGCATAATGTACAACAAGCTTTTACACTTGATTCGAGCCAATCCATCTCATTATGAATTCAAGAACTTTTACGGCGGCCATGTTCTCTTAGTGAGTTGTCATTAGGATGAATTGTCTAAAATCACACTTCTAGACAGTGGTCTTTGTGTGGTATAAGGTGGAAGCGAGACTCATAACATCTTTTGTATTCGGACAGTTTATAACATTCGTCAATAAAGGGTACATGTGCCAAATGCATGAAATTACAAACTGCAATGACATGAGAGCAAGGAATCTTAAAGGACTACCATTTGTTACAAGAACATGTCCTCTCCTGCAAGCTCACAACTTGTGTTTGTTGTCCTTTATATGGAGAAATCATACATATCTCGGTTTCGACTTCAAAACTTTGGGTCTCCCTATTAATGGACTTCATAGTATGTGCAGCGGCTCGTTTTTCCCATCTTTTTAATTTTTTGGTAGCATATTCCATATACATATCGCCATGATCTAGTGCCTCACTGATTTGTCCTCTGTGTTGTTCAAAGTATTGTATTGTTCAATAGAATGTTAACCTAACCAATGACATGATTGGTAACATTCTAGCTCATTTGAAAACCCCATTCATGCATTCAACTACATTTGTTGTCATCCACCTATAACGATGTCCATTATCATGTTATTGTGTCTATTTATCCAAGTCTATATAAAAAAAATACTCAAGACACTTAGGGTTCAAATCGCTGTAACTTTTTCATCCATTTGAAGAACTTGCGTGGTTGGTGTTGATTTGCAGCTTTATATACTAAGATTTTCAATTCTTTTGATTTGTATATGGTGTTGAAGTTACTAGCAACATGGCGCAGACAATATCGATGGTATGATCTAGGTTTGCTCCACCCAATTTTCTCATTATTTACTGCAGATAGAACGTCTCTACGCTTATCAGAAATTAAGCATATACCATATCATTGAGTTACATGTACCTGCAAAAGCCATAGAAACCATGAACAACTAGACGTACTCTCTTCTTCCACGATAGCAAAAGCAAGGGGAAATATATGGCCACCAGCATCAATAGACAATGCGGTCAACATTTTCCCTTTATACTTTTCATAAAGATGAGCTCCATTTATTTGTATCAATGGTCTACAATATTTGAACCCTTCTATAGCAAGACCAAATGGCCATAACACTTGTCCAAAAAATGTCTTACTTAACATATTGGACGAAATAAAATGTCAATCTACTTGTGTTCCAGGATTATAATACACAACAGCATTCAACTAGTATGGCAACTCAGCATATGACTTCTCTCAATCACCAAAAAATTTGACCAATGCTTTTCTTTGCCTGTCGCACGCGTCTGTAGTTGACGTTATATCCGAATGACTTTTTAATGGTTTCTTGAAGTACTGTATTGGAATACCGGGATCAATTCGAACAATATTTGGACTTCCATACACATAAAAATAAAATCAAGATGTGAATGATACTGTGTCAATTTTATGTATAAACATGTGTGTTCAGTTTGAAGTTTGGTAATTTCAAAAAGCTCGTGTGTTTTATGCCTACAAGCATGCAACTTTCAAACACAACTATCCTTCCACGACTTACATCTCACATGCCACATATCTTAGTTTGACTCTATTCCAACAATTTGATGGTGTTGTGTTACACAGTATTTTTTAACAACCATTTGTAAATCTTCTTGGTGTCAAATAACATCCTTTTTGTAAAGGATTTGAGTCTTCCAAGCATCTTCCTTCGTCATCTAATATCGAACCTTCTTCACAAATTAAATTAGCAACTTCCCAATCTATTTATGTGAATATCTCGGAAGATACTAATTCATTCTCATTTTGTGCATTTGTGATCTCCACATAATTTATCAACTTCTACGTCAATATCACTATCCCCCCATGCTCAGGTTCTAAAACAACTAAATCTTCACAAACAACTAAATCTTCACAT
Organism: Citrullus colocynthis; assembly: GCA_031780015.1. Classification (NCBI taxonomy): domain Eukaryota; kingdom Viridiplantae; phylum Streptophyta; class Magnoliopsida; order Cucurbitales; family Cucurbitaceae; genus Citrullus; species Citrullus colocynthis. The sequence goes on from QLSR01000084.1 coordinate 93,666, forward strand.
TCCCTAGACATATTTAACAAACTTGTTTACAACTGTTCACAATTTAGGGAAAAAAAACCATTCACACTATCAGTCAAACAACTCAATTCATTGCTCCAAATAAAAACAAAATTCAAATAACATACAATATGTGAAAAAAGTAGCATATGCTAAAACCACATTATCAATTCACACTAAACCATACTAAATCTAAAAAATAGCTTAGTAACATATGTGGAAAATAAAATAATTGAGACAAAAAAACACATGCTATATGGAAACAAAATCACATAAAATAATTATGAATCTAAATCTACGGTCTAATATCAATAAATCTAAAAAAAATCATATAAAATAATTATAAATCTAAATATACAGTCTAATATCACATAAAATACACAATAAATCTAAAAAATCACATATTAATTATAAATCTAAATCTACAGTCTAATATCATATAAAATACACAATAAATCTAAAAGCAATCACATAAAATAATTATAAATCTAAATCTATAGTCTAATATCACATAAAATGCACAGTAAATCTAAAAACAAATCACATAAAATAATTACAAATCTAAATCTAAACAATATTATAATCCTATTTTTATATAAAATAACCATAAGTTTAAACAATCTTATATAATGTTGAAAGAGAAAGAAACTACCTTTTGATAGTCGGTGAGGGCTCGGAGCAGTGGTTGAGACAGCTGAAACGACGGACAATGGTTATGTGGAAAAAAATCACAAAACTAAATATAAATCAAATCCAAACAATATTATCACATAAAATCTAAATAATATTATCTTGTAAATCAAATCTAAACAATATTACATAAAATAAATTTAAAAAATATTTTATAAAGTCGTGGACCTGATCCACGATTATTCTTGTAAAAAATAATTCAAAATCTAAATCTAAACAATACTGTAATCCTATTTTTATAAAAAAAAAATGATCATAAATTTAAACAATATTATACAATGTTAAAAGAGAAAGATAATACCTTCTGGTGCTCGGTGAGAGCTTAGGGCAGCGGTGGAGACAATTGAAACGAACGACAGCGACGGGGAGAACAGATCTCGGGTGAAGGAAGAAAAGTGGGGAGGAGAGGATGTGGGAAAGAAGAAAGGGGCCTCGGGTGGTTTAAAAGAGGTGAAAATCGTGCACCCGGTTCACGATTTTGGTAATCGTGGACCCCGTCCACGATTCTTATTCCTACCAAATGGCAAGCATGCTCTAGCGCGGCAGGCAGCGTGGCAGAGAGGTTTAACCGGATGGAAATCGTGGACCCTAAAATCGTGTACTCGGTCCACGTTTTTCCCTCTATTTTTAATATTTATTAAAATAATATTATTTTTTTTAAAAAAAGTTCCTTTAATATATAGTATAGATTATAGATGTCATAATAGTAGAACTCTATTAGTGAAAGCCTACTAATAGATTCCATAAGTCTTAGACTTTTAGTTTGAGATTGAGTATCTAATTACACTCTAATTACAGTAATCCAAACTAATTATTCTACACCAGTATTCATTTGCTCAAGAGAAAATGTAACCAAACAAATATTCACTAATTAAAATTATACATTAGATGATAGAAGTATATAAGTTATAGACTTTTATCACTGATCAAGTAGTTTCTCAGTGATAGAAGTCCACTGCTAAATTATAATCGACTTCGGCTTTGTCTGGAATTACTGTAGTTTTTAAAAGAATTGCTCGGTAAATTTAAGCTAAAACTGGAAAAAGTAGATTAGAGTGTTTGGTAAATAATTATAAAAACATCTTATTTTAGATATAATAATTAAAATAGACTTACAATCAGATTTTAAATTTTTTTAATTTAAAATATTAAATAATTGTTTAGTCTGATAAATTTTGGGAAAATTATTATAAATAGAAAAAATATCAAACTATTAACTAATATAGACAAATTTCACTACTATCAACCGGTAGACATCGATAGACTTCTATCGCTTGAACGATAGAAGTCTATCGCAGTCTATCGCTCAAGCGATAGAAGTCTATTGCAGTCTATCGCCAATAGACAATGATATTTTTCTATATTTGTAAATAGTTTGACTCATTTTGTTATATTTGAAAACAACCATAAATTTTGACTTTTATAGGTTAATTTTTAAATATTAAGGAAAATAGATTTATTTAAAAAAAGAATCAATATTGTATATATATTTTTTTTAAAAATGATGTATTTAACTCATGAAAATAGAGAATAGATTTTATTAAGTGAGAAATAGATAAATATATAAAATGAATCTTTTTCTTTAAAGTATAAAATTGAAAACTAAATCATGTTTTTAAAAGCATATTTAATTTAAATCTATTTTACCAAAAACAAAAAACAATTAAGATTTTTTTGAAATGGCTTTTTGACAACGCTAACACAATATCAAATATAGCCTTAATTTATCAGTGATATCATAAGCTATCAATGATAAAAGTTTATTATCGATAAATTTCGTAGTTTTAAAGTCCTAGAAAAAAAATTACAAGTCTATTGGATAACGTTCCCATTTTTCGTTTCGCTTCTAAAAAAGATGCCAAATTTAAGAAACTAAGAAAAGTAGTTTCTTTCAGTTATGTTTTTATTTTATATCTATACTTAAGATTCAATTTTAATAATTAATCTTGACAATTGGCTTGTTGGTGTTGAGACGCTCGTGAAAATATTTAAGCACTCATCAAATCTTAAGTTTAAAACCCAATCTTGTGAAACAAAATACAGATAACAATAAAAACACAAATTAGCCCCTAAATGGAGGACTTCAAATGTCAAATAAGTTATTTTTCAATATTGTGTCTAATAAGTTATTTGTATATCAAACATTTTGAAGAACCTACTAGCCACAATATATAAATTTTGTGTTTAGCAAGACATTATATTTTCGACTTTTATAAATTTGTATATTATGGTATGTTTGTGAGTGATATACATTTTATGGTTCAAATCACTTTTATTATGTTCAAAGTAATTCAAAAGCATGTTCTAATCATTCAAAATCAACTTTAATTGTACGATAATCACATTTAAAAATGTAAATTTATATATCAAATTGAATGGGAGTGATAAAATGCATGTTTAAAATTGAATTTAGCTATTTCATAACCACTTCCAAATATGTCACTGGTCCAATTAATTAAACGATAGATAAGTTATTACGCATGTTCCTATCTCACATTAATGGAGATATTGCTCGAGGACTTTACACAGTTCACTAGTAATGAAATTGATTAATCCCTCGCATTTATTCTTAATAAAAAGTACTTTGTAATTGTAGACTTGAGCATTGTTCAATTGAATTAGACATATACCCTCAATTATTTCAAATGTTGCTGAAATACACAACACACTCTATTATATACAATGCATAACGTCAATTATCTAATGACATGTTAAAGAGATCGTGACTTGGTTAAAGTCACTTTTTCTATGTTCGAAACTACTTTCAACACAAGTTTAGCAATTTAATGTTTGCTTTTATACTTTTAAGTAATATTCACAGTATTAAAAATAATTTTGAATCATTAAAAAAAGAAAATTAATTTAAATGAAAAAACTGCTAAAGATATTTATGAATAATAACAAAATATCACCGTTTATTTACAATAGACCATGATAGATTACTATCTGTCTATTATGATACAGATAATAGTTTATTGCAGTCTATCGCAATCTATCACAGATAGATAATAAAATTTTACTATATTTGTAAATATTTTAGTTCATTTTCTTATATTTGGAAACAACTCCACCGAAGAAAAAAAAAGTATTTGGAATAATTTTGAATATGATTGTTTTTTATTTTTTCGAAATAAAATAAGTTCTTAGGTCTAGGGTTAAAGTCAATGAGATATAAATTGAAATTTCTTAAGTAAGATTTGATATGCAAATTGAATTTTTCCGAAAAAGTTAAAGCAGGGCTTGCGACGGTCTTGGGCTAAGAAGCCCACCGATGGATTTACATGGACAAGAGGCTTGGCTCATATGCGTGCTTCATCTACATTCCGGATAATAGGTTCTTCACTTCTCAGCTCAACTCACTCTTGATTTTGAACCCGTCACTCGGGAAATTATTCCCGGCAAAAAAGTTAAGCCCTAATCGATTCTCTCCCTCGCCTTCCTCTGCTTCAGCTTCACCCTCGAGCCTGCCCACCATGTCTACACTCGAAATCGAAGCTAGGGAGTATGCTTGCTTTTTCCCTTCATCTCTTGGCTGTTTCTTTGTCCAATCTATGTTTCATTGGTTACCCAGAATTTCGATGATTGAAGTGGGATTAACGACTTACTTTATGTGCTTATTCTTAGCTGCTTCTACTTTATATTCATTTATCTATTTTGTTTTTCGTTTCTTAGGTTTTCAAACTGCCTGCAATACGTTCTGTACGCATTATTTGAACATTTCAAATTTCATTAGTTTTCCATGGTTCTTCATTTTTCATATCTGTAGCTGCTTTCTTTATATAGTTTATGTCTAAAGATCGAAGAATATTGGGATTCTTTGGTTTTAAGTAAGAATGACTTTTACACTATATTTTACATATACACGTTTGTCAGTTGCTGAAGGCTTGCTAACCAATTTGAATGGTTATTTATTTATTTTTCCCTTGTACAATTGGGTTGGGATTCGAACCACAGACCTCTTGCTTAGTAACACACTCATATGACAATTGAGCATGGCTTGTTTTGGCAATTTGCATACATTTTTTAACTTCACTGTAAATGTGTTTGCGATGATTTATTAGTTAAAAGTTATACTTATCCAGCTTACCGTTGGGTGTAATATCTAAGCAGCAATTCATATATTCCAAGTCGGCCTCAATTATTGATCATAATGCTTTTCTTTCAGTGTCATCAAGATCGTGCTTCAGTTTTGTAAAGAAAATTCATTGCACCAGACATTCCAGACGTTACAGAATGAGTGTCAGGTTTCTTTGAATACCGTAGACAGCATTGAAACTTTTGTTGCTGATATAAACTCTGGACGGTGGGATGCTATATTGCCTCAAGTGTCTCAACTTAAGCTTCCAAGAAATAAATTGGAGGACTTGTATGAACAGGTAAAGTTAAACAAACTGTACAGTTGTTCAAATATTGCATCAATCGTTTCAAAACAACTAATGTTTTGTACTTTAGGACAAAATGTTGCATTTTGCTACTGGAAGAAAATTTGTACTCGACAATTGCCTTGAGAATGATTTCCAGTATAGATGGATTTAATTAATCTTTAAGCATGTAGTGGCCTAGTGGGTTCAGAATATAGATGGAGGGTTTGACAAAGGGCTTAGTGGCAACATTATAGATGAGCATGGGATTCTAGAAAATGTCTAGAACTCAAAATTTGTAGAAAGAGGGCTCTATTGGAGCATTTATTTCATTATTATTATTTATAAGAAACCTGTATATATAGCAGCATTTAGAATATTAAGTTCATTTGAGGTTGGGATAAGATCATCTACTAATTCAACAAGTTCTCTTGTTGGCATGATTAAGGTTTATCTTCCATCTGATTGTTTCTATTAATCATTTTTATAAGAAACAAAGAACATTCACTTTTGGCAAGAGCTTGTGGAATTTTCACTCTTATGGTTTTTTTTTTTTTTTTTTGGCTGGTACATTCTTTATTCTTTCATCAAAATAAAGGTGGCAGAAGTTCAAACAACTACCAAGAAAACCGTTCCTTGGAAGTTGGAAGTCTAGAAAGGGAAATACCCAAATATTAATATCTTTGCTTGGATTGCTTGTCTTCGTTTCCTCAATAGGTCAGAAAGTTTAGAGCCTTAAGTCCTTCATGTTCTCCTCTTTGTTTGCAGAAAGAGTTTTGATTTCATCGGATTTTGAGAATACATTTCCACGACGGCAATTTTGTTTTATTTTCCTTGTACATTGTTGGTTTTATAGTCTCTTCCTCCTTAATTTGAAACAAGAATACCATTGATAGAAAACATGCACAAAAATAAATTAAGAGGATAAATGTTAGTGTAAAGAGTTTCACCTAGTAAATAGACAAGAAGGAAAGAATGAAATCTCAAATTCCACATTCTAAAATCACTAGTATGTTGCCTCCTTTCCTCCAGTTCACAACCTTTTAGCACATAGGGGGTGTTCGGGGCATTGACTTGGTTATTATAGTTGATGAGTTATAATAGTATGTGGGTTATAATAGTTTGTATTCGAGGTGTAGACTATTTTAGTTTGGGTTATAATAGTCTGTGTTTGAAGTGTAAACTATTTTTGTTTGGGTGGGAAATAGTAAACACTTTAGCAAAGGAGAAAAGAGAAATGAGTGGAAAATAGTAAATACTATAGTAAAGAGGGTTTTGAGATAGTATTTACTATACTTAATTGTAGGATATAAATAGTTGTAAACACCACTATCATGATTGGTGTCCCAAATATGGAGAGGGCTATAATAACCTATTCCACCAACTTCAAGTTGGCACTCCCTTTGGTGATAAACTTTGGTTAGAATAGTAGATTCTGACTTCTGTATATTTAATGCATGATTGTACCTCTCTTAAGAAAATTCCTTAGGTTTGAGAATCTTGATGCATGTCATGAACCTTCTTGAAATTCTTTTTCCAGATTGTATTAGAAATGATTGAGCTTCGTGAATTGGATACTGCTCGTGCTATTCTAAGGCAAACTCAAGTGATGGGTGTCATGAAGCAGGAACAACCTGAAAGATACCTGCGACTGGAGCATCTATTAGTCCGAACATACTTTGATCCAAACGAGGTAAGGATTGGTTAATGAATCTGGTTGTTCTTTTTTTTTCTTTTTCTTCTTCTTTTTTCCATGTAGGTTACTAGTTCATTTACTTATTTATTTATTTTTATAAGAAACAAATTCTTTGATGTATGAAATTATAAAAGATAGGGGAAACCCATGTCTAAATTGTACTCCAAATTAACCATCATGGGTTGGCCTAGTGGTAAAAAAGAGACATAGTCTCAATGAATGACTAAGAGGTCAAGGGTTCAATTCATGGTGGCCACTTACCCAGGAATTAATTTCCTATGAGTTTCCTTGACACCCAAATGTTGTAAGGCCAGGCGGGTCGTCCCGTGAGATTAGTCGGGGTGCGCGTAAGCTGGCTCGACCACTCATGGATATAAAAAAAAAAATTGCACTCCAAATTAGATCTTTGATCAGGCTACCACCAAATCAGGATGAGGGAGTCAAATATTGACAAAACAACCTTTAGGACTCATGAAGGCCATTACAAATTTGTGGTGGTCATGCCTTTTGGGTTAAGGAACGCATAAATGACTTTCCAGCCTTTGATAAATAAGATCTTTAGGTGTTTCTTGAGACGGTTCATCCTTGTATTTTTTTATGACATTGGTGTGTAGCCTAGATATATCAACGCATGAATGGCACTTGGGAGTGGTTTCCAACGTGCTACGTGATCACAAATTATTTGCAAACAGCAGGGAATACATTTTCTGTCAATCGAGAATACAATATCTAGGCCATTGGGTATCAAGCCAGGGGTGGAAGCTGATAACGACAAGATTAAGGCAATGATTGAGTGGCCTCGTCCCAGGAATGTAACTGAACTTAGAGGATTTCTTTGGCTATTTGGCTATTCAGCGATTTTTAAAAGGGTATGGTACCATTGTAGCTCCGTTAACTCGCCTATTACACAGGATGCTTTTGTGTGGAATGAGTCGAATGACGATGCGATTCAAGCTTTTGAAGAATTGAAACAAGCTATGATGACAATTCTAGTGTTAGCCCTCCTCGATTTTTCCCTTTTGTTTATTATAGAAATTGATGCTTTAGGATTTGCGTTGGGAGCTGTGTCGACTCAAGAATCCAAGCCAGTTGCTTAATTAGTTAGACTTTGTCTTCAACAACTCATGCTAAATCAATCTATGAAAGGGAATTCATGGCTGTGGTATTGGCAGTTCAGAAATGGAGACATTACCTCCTAGGTAACAAATACATTAATTTCTACTCAACAGGATATAAAATTTTTAATTGAATAGCGGGAGGTACAACTTCAATTTCAAAGATGGTTAATCAAGCTACTTGTTTATGAAGCAGTTGTTGATGCTTCATAACTAAAGCTACTTGGTTATGATTTTGAAATACTCTACTAACTGGGACTACAAAACAAAGTTGCAAATTCTTTGCCTCAATTGCCACTAGTTGTTGAAGTTTGTACTTTGACAAACCCGACTTTGTTAGATGTAGAAGTGGTGCTCAAGGAAGTTGAGAGTGATGAAGAGTTGCAAAAGATAATTCATATGTTGAAAGAAGACCTAAATAGCAAGCCCAAGTTTCATCTACAACAAGGAAAGTTGATGTATAGAGATCGTTTAGTACTGTCTCGTTTGTTAACACTATTCTCCCACACTTTCCATGACTCCATTTTGGGAGGACACTTAGGGTTCCTACGAACAAAGAAAAGGTTAACAAGGGAGTTATATTGGGTTGGAATGAAAACATATGTGAAAAAGTATGTTGGTAGTTGTGTTATCTGCTAGTGAAACAAAACAGAGTCCTTATCTTTGGCCGGTTTGTTGCGACCACTCCTCATTCCAGACCAAATTTGGGAGGAACTCTTCATGAATTTCATTGAAGGGCTACCCCAATTGGCTGGCTATGATTCGATTATGGTAGTAGTCAATTGACTTGGTAAGTATGATCACTTCATATTACTCAGTCACCCTTACTCGGTCAAACAAGTAGCTAAACATTTCATCAAGAAGGTGGTTCGTCTTCATGGGCTACCTAAGTCTATAGTTTTAGACAGACAAAATCCTCCTGAGTAATTTTAGGAAGGAATTGTTTGCTATGCATGGTACGGTGTAAAGAGGAGCACGACCTTCCACCTCAAATCGATGGGCAAACACGGTGGGTGAATATATACTTAGAAACTTATTTACATTGTTTATGCAATGAACTACCTAGAATCTGGAGCAAATGGATACCATGGGCCGTATTTTGGTACAATACTACCGTTCACATTTCTACTAATACTTCTCCCCTCAATGTTGTGTATGGTCGAAGCCCCTCACACTTAGTGTCTTATGGTGATAAAAAGACCCCTAATAATGAAGTAGAACAACAATTGATGGCTTGAGATAAGGCTTTAGATGCAAGGAGCACTTATTGATCGTTCAAAATAGAATGAAGAAGCAGGCTACTTAAACTGGAAGGGAGTTACAGTTTGAAGTAGGGGATGAAGTGTTTTTGTAATTGATGCCTTGTAGACAGAAATCTCTGGCAAGAAGAAGATGTGAGAAACTTCCCCTAAGTTCTATAGGCCGTACAACATCATTGAATGTATTGGTGAGGTACCTTATCGCTTAGCATTACCTTCAGAAGCATCCATTCACATATGTTCTAGGTATCTCAACTCAAGAAGCTGGTTGGCCAACGAGTCACTTTTCAAGAACATTTGCACGAGTTGACCGGAGAATTCGAGTTGCTAGTAACACCTGGGTCAATTTTGGGAATTTGTTGGAATGGGGAGTTGGCTACGAATGAATGGCTGGTCAAGTGGAAGAACTTATCCGACATTGAAGCTACATGAGAATCGATACATTTGATGAAGCAACAATTTACTTTTCAATTTGAGGACAAGGTGAGCTTCGAAGATGATTACAAAAAAGCTTCTTCATTGGAAGCCCTTTCTTTATGGGGGTTGCTTTTGTGCACTTGTTTTTTTGGATGCCCTTGTATTTTTTTCATTCTTTTCCAATGAAAGTTGTTTTCATAAAAAAAAGGTGAGCTTTGAAACTGGGGGTATTGTGAGACCCTTGATGCTTTATATCTATGCTAGAAGGGGCAGTAAAGGAATTGTGTCAGGGGACAAGGGATACAAGGGCTGTGTGATGAGCTGTGTGGTTAGTAGTGGGGACCATGGGAGGTTGTTATAAGAGAATGTTTGTGAGTTTGTGCAGGCGGAGGATTTTGGCTGAGGCTAAGAGGAATTGGAGAAGATTTTCAGCTCTCTCCAATGTGCTGGAGTTTGGCTTTTGAATCTCTATCTTTCTTCCATTTATTTTTCATTGTTGCCTTTTAAGATCCTTGTTTGAGTCTTTCGACTGCAATATATCGTATATCAGAGCTGTTGTTGCTCTGTTTTCTTGCATATTGTTGGGATTTACTGCATGCATTAAAGGAGATACCTAACACAATACCGAGTTACCCAATTACAAAAAAGAACTCCAATTCAAAAGAATGAGGGATAAATGGTAATCATTTAAGTCTTTGGTAACCAAGACCTTAGGGTAGATCGTTTTGAAGCCACACAAAATAATGCTTCCTCTTGGTGTTTGCAGACTTTTCCATTCAAGATTTATGCTTAAATTGGAATGTATTTATTTTTCCAGCATAGTTCTTATGTTATCTGTAATTGTCTTTATTTTCTCTTCTTTTAAATTTTAGTTTTGTTGCGCCTTGATTAGTTTGTTATCTATACGTCAACCCTGAAAATCTGTCCCTATTTACTAAGGTGCTCTGCCTGCATGCACACACACAAATGAGATGGTTCATGTTATTCTTGAGATGTTTAAATAGTTATTTTGACAGGCTTATCAAGATTCAACAAAGGAGAAATGCCGAGCACAAATTGCACAAGGTTTGAACTTCACCTATATTTCATTTCCTCATCTTCTGGATTTTCTGGATGACCTTAATTTTTTTTTTTATCATGGTTGAGAATTTAATACTTTCACTTAATTATTTGGTAAAGTAAAATTTGATGTCACATATAGTAATAGTTTCATGTACAGAATCAAATCTTAATGGCCCATGTTTGTCTCATATTATATATACATATATATCAGAAAGAACTGTTCCTTTTTTTTTTAACAAAATTGAGAAGTTGAATGGGAAATAACTCACTTAAACTGAAACTTCATTGAACTACTTTAAAGAACAGAAGAATGGTGACAACGTCTGGTGGTATTAAACATTGTAACCTATTGTTGGACTTCTTGGTAAGACTAATTGGAATGGTTCCCCTTCAAGTTTTTAGTATTTTTCTAGTAATAATGTGCCAGTCATTTCTTTATTAAATTTCAAAGATGCTAGCTGTTCTTGTAACCTTTCACCTTTTTCTTTAGGATAGGTTTTTCATCAAGGACCCAATCAAAGTTTCATTTTTAAGACATGAGAAGATCTAAGGAACAGGTTCCATATTTTATATCAGAAAAAAATGGGTAAAATTTGGACATGTTTATCTATTTTAAATTGTTGTATGTTTGTTGAGCTTTTGAATGTCATTTTAGGTTGCTCTTACACGTGTATCTGTGTTACTGTTGCTGACTGGTTGATTATGTTCCAATTTGCATTTTACAGCCCTTGCTGCTGAAGTTACCGTGGTTGCACCTTCTCGTTTAATGGCTCTAATTGGCCAGGCTCTAAAATGGCAGCAACACCAAGGTAATTCGACGTTGTGTTACAATTTATACGTCAATAATCATTTTGTTATATTGTGGGATCTTTGAGTGCAGAATAATAGAGTGTGTAGAGGGTTGATGTCGGATCCAAGTGATGTTTGGTCCTTCTTTAGATTTCTTGTTTCCCACCCGGCTTTGATTTCAAAGTTCTTTTATAATTATTTTTTAGGTACTATTTTATATAGTTGAAGCTTCTTTCGTAGTAGGGCTTCCTTCTGTGGCTTTGTTTTTTTGTATACTCTTGTATATTTTTATTCTTTCAACGAAAGTTGTTAAAAAAAAAAATCATTTTGCCAGATTTCATGTATTAGATAACATGTTGATGTAGCCTAAAAGATAAAAGGAAAACTTTCTCCAAGTATCAAATCAAAGTCTTTACTATCAATTAAAAGTTGTCCATACAAGAAGACAATTTCTCTCTTTATAGAGAATTGGAAAGCAAACTAATTCTAATCCTAATCCATAATTATTTTAAGAAACTAATCCTAATCCTAATAAACCAGGAAACTACTCCTAATCCTAATCCATTAAGGATTTGACCAAGATATCCTAATTTACCCTAGTCCTATCACATCATTCTATCTCTAAAAAAAAAACTCGTCATCAAGTTCTAAAAAGAAATTCAACTAAAACTCCTGCAACTCTTGAAGAATGTAAATAGCGCTTTAGGTGTCATCATCCCATCTTGTTTTTTGCTCACAATTCTGTCAATATATAAGTTGTGCAACTTAGAGTTTAGGTTTTCTTTTTCAATCGTTTTTTATTTTTCGCCACCCGCAATGTCCTTCTCACTTGAGTATTGGATCTCAACGTATTTGCTTACCACTAATTCACACTCAAACTCTCGGAGCTTCTAGGTTTTTATTTCATTTGTTGCATGCACGGTTTCACAAGCTCTTGAATTTCATGAGTGTTACTCTCAATATTTGCGGTCATAGCCTTTACGTATTCATGTTGTCTTCTTGAAAATTGTTCCAAATTTTGCATCATTTTTTTCAAGATACCACAAACATTGACCTCTCCTTCTCTAATTTCTTCCAACTTCAGTATACACCAACTACTTTGTTAGGTTCAGAATAATTGTGGTAGGAAGTGACAGGTGTATTCAATATGCTTCCACCTTTCTTGGTCATTTTTCATAACCAAAAGAGTATTATGTACATTCTCCATTCTTGGACGATTAAGTGTTGTATTGAGATTGAAAATTCTATTCAGTTTTTGACCATTGGGATGGAGTTTCTTCATTACGGGCAGTTTTTTTTCAGAATGCTATTGAAAGACTCAGAAATTAATGAATTTCAGCTGCTTTTGCAGGCTTTATTTGGTAAAAATGTGGTCCATCAGTTTCATCATGATGTTCTCTTTCCAAATTATTTGTTGATTACTTTATTCAAGACATTTGATGTAATCCAAGAGATCCAAAAGCTTTCTTTTTATTTTTAAACAGCCTTATATCCAATTCTTTAAATTCTAAGCTTGTATTGTCCAAGTTATTTAAAATTCTTTGTAAACAACCTTTAGTAGAAAAGTAGTAGAAAAGTTACCGTTGGTTACTATTTTAATTAGGCTGTTACAAGAGTTTAGTATTTAAACTAAACTGATCCATCATTTTAATACATCTTGAGGTGTTTTTTAGAATTCTCTCTTCTCTCTCAACTTGAGACATCAACATTAGTTTGAATTGGAAAGCATTTATATCTTCTTAGCTCTGTTTTTTTGGTTTGCTCTTGTATTGTTCTAGTTATGTTCTAGTAATTTTCATTGCTGCTTAGATTTTATTCGTCTCTTATCTTGTACTTTCAGCATTAAATGAAAAGCTTCGTTTCTTTTTAAAAAAAAAGATTAAATGTTAATATTGATGTTTGGTCACAAATACTGGAGCACATATTGTGTAAAGTGGAAACTATGGCATAAGAAATATCTTTTTCCCATTAATATGACTAATACATTAGAGGATGGCTGTTAAACTTGTCTTATAAATGTTTCATATGGTCACTGCGATGATCACTACAATTAGCGATTTATTCTTCTTTCAGGTTTACTTCCTCCAGGAACGCAGTTTGACTTATTTCGTGGAACTGCTGCTATGAAACAAGATGTGGAGGATGTTTATCCAACAACCCTTTCTCACACAATAAAGGTGAGCAGAGTTAATCCATTGCTTATTTGGATATTCCACGATGCATGATTTTTGAATTTATTGATTACTATTATTATTTTTAAGACAAGTAGTTTTTTTGTGGTAAACTCTCTCTACCATCGTTTTCTAGAAGAGACCTAGAATAGTCAATGATGTGCAATTGGATAGAAAACTGAGTTTATTGATCACGAGCATTCAAAGAGAAAATCCTTTTTAACCCAAAGGCTCTAGGGACCCACATAAGAAAACCAAAAGTTTGTTTTTTCTTCTTCTTTGCCCATTCATAGTAGGGATTACTGTTAGAATATTGATATGATACTACATTTACCTTCACTTGGATCTATTAGTAATTTAACATGGTATCAACTTAAGGGTTTTTTTTTTTTAAATTTTTTTAATTTTTAAATATTTTTTTCAAGAAACAATTTCATTGATTTAACATGAGTTTTTATTAGCTATAGGTTCTATTTTGCATAACTGGAGCCCTTTACCTTTAGAAGGGTTTTCTTTTGATGGCTTTTTATTTATTTATTTAATTTTAATTTTTAAAAATAATTATGAATGTACTTTCTTTCTCAAGAGGTTGTATACTTCTGTTAAATCACCGATTGACCTAAAAGCTTAAGCTGATTAAATTTAACTGTATCAATACTTCAACTTTCATTTTTCCTCAAGAAAAGCGTGATTTCTATAAAAAGAGAACTTGTCAGGAATATATAGTAACAAACAAGATGAATGATAAGATGATTATTTGTGGAGATGTGTATTTTTGAGCACAAGTTTTTTCTTTTTTAAAGAAAAAGATTGATGAGATGTTTATTTGTCTTTTCCTAGTGTTCTTTTCTTATTTACTGGATAAGGATTGATTCTCTGTATATCTTCTGTTCAATTTACTCATAGTTCAAAGTAATTTTAATGTAGTTCGGTACAAAAAGTCATGCAGAATGTGCTCGGTTCTCACCAGATGGGCAGTTTCTTGTTTCTTGCTCCGTGGATGGATTCATTGAGGTATAGCTATATAGATGGATGGGATGTTAGAGACTTGTCCTTGTAGCTTCTTTAACTTATATTTGCATACAGGTCTGGGATTATATAAGTGGGAAACTCAAGAAGGATCTTCAGTACCAGGCTGATGTAAGTATGCTTTCTGTCCTTCGTTGCATGTCATACATTTTCCATATGTAAGTCACTTAGTTTTGATATACTGTAAAGCATTGCCTGCATGCATGTTCTTTTTTCTTTTGTAAATTTCTTGTCGGTTGCACATTTTGTTATGCGGGTGAATTTGCAGGAAACTTTTATGATGCATGATGATCCGGTCCTTTGTGTTGATTTTAGTAGAGACTCAGAGATGATTGCTTCTGGTTCACAAGATGGAAAAATTAAAGTGAGTTCTGAGTTCATCTTCTTTAATCGCCTTTGTAATCATTCTTGTATTAGGATATCAGTCTGTAACCACTTATCTGCTAGTTTGTTTTGCTTCATTTATCTTTTTTTATCATGTCATTTAACTGTGTTGCTAGAATAAATATTCTCCATACAACTTTCTAGATGCATATTGCCTAATTTTCCAAATAGAAAATATTGTTCAATATTATATTCTTTCTTGAGAGTTATATAATTGGGACAATATTCTGTTATTTCAATCAATCGTGAACCATATTTTTGTCATGATATAGGTATGGCGTATAAGGACTGGCCAATGCTTGCGGCGTCTTGAACGTGCTCATTCTCAGGGAGTTACGAGTGTTGTTTTCTCACGTGACGGAACCCAGTTGCTGAGTACATCTTTTGACACCATAGCAAGGTTGGTTCAAGATCTTGATTGTTGCTACGAGAATACTTTCTATGTTTGCTCAAATGGACATGATTGTGTGTGGTCTATGTCAATGGCAATTATAGTATTATGTGATTTAGTTTTTGGGGTTTTCTTAAAAAACTTCATCTTTACTTTCTTTCCCTTCCCCAAATTAATTCTTGGATTGTCCAGACTTCTTCCTTTTTTAAACCGATTGGTTTTATATTTGATGCTTGGATTGTCCAGACTTCTTCCTTTTTTAAACCGATTGGTTTTATATTTGATGCAGAATCCATGGTCTAAAATCTGGGAAGCTATTGAAGGAATTCCGTGGACATTCATCATATGTGAATGATGCAGTCTTTACTAATGATGGAGCACGGGTCATTACTGCATCTAGTGATTGCACGGTCAAGGTTGATCATTATTTTGATCATGTTCTATGAATAATTGAATCCGCAATATAGTTGGCTGGCTGGGGATTTATTTACTTGTCCCAAGTAACACAGTAAATTTAATATTTGTTGTAGGTTTGGGATGTGAAGACAACTGATTGTCTGCATACATTCAAGCCACCGCCTCCGTTAAGGGTTTGTGACAGTGCATTAATATAGATGAGAGAAATTAACTCTTTTGAACTTCAGGTTCCCTTGGTTGCTCGCAATCTTAGTGTTCACCTTTGTTCTTCACTTTTGGGAATGCTAGGGAGGAGATGCCTCGGTGAATTCAGTTCATATCTTCCCCAAAAATGCAGATCATATTGTTGTTTGTAACAAGACATCGTCAATATACATCATGACATTGCAAGGGCAGGTAACTTTCGTTAATTGCTAAGCTGGGAGTGGGATTATTTTCTTCCCTCGATTTTCTTTTTAGATAAGGGACTATCATTGATAAATAAAATGACACAAGGCTGTCAATACTCATTAGTAGAACCATAGAAAGGTTGCCTGTAATCACAGAAAGTGTCTGTCAAAACAAGTCAACGTGAGGGATACAATACACTGTTCGAATTGCATCATCATCATCCTTGGAGTGTTCTAAGGAACCCCAAAAACCGACCTGACCGATCAATTGAGACCGAAACCAACTGAGCCGATGTTGGTAGGGCTGTTCATCTGTCGGTCACGAAAACTGACTAATTGACAGTTTTAGTGGGCAGTTAGCCGCTGATCGACCGATCAGTCGGTTGAGTTGAACAGTTCTCAATTTCTAAAAAATACAAATAAAGGAGAGATGACAGAGGCGATAGAGTTTTCGGTTGAAAGAATTAGAAATCAACATGCTTTTCAAGAAAAGTCTCTTCTTTGGTTTGTTTGTTTTGAGATTGCTCAAAGTATCGTCTCCTCTTGGTGTTCTCTTTCCAAGCTTAGTGGATTCTACTCTTTTCAATATTTTTGTTTATTGGATTGCTTTAGTTTTCTCTGCATGGACCTTACGTTTTGTTGTAGAAGGATATCTTCTTTTTATATCTTTCTTATCTTGAGCATTATTCTCTTTTCATCATTTCAATGAAAAGTTCTGTTTCTTTTTTTTTTTGAGAGAGGACTAGGCGGTGGGTCTCTCTTGTGGTCTTTGGGAGTGGCTCCCTTCCATAAATGTAATGGCAATAAAGAGAGGAGAAAGAGAGAAAGGAGAATAAAGTTAAGAGGGGGAAAAGAGAAGGCCCCAACGACACTAGCCTGTGGTGGTGAATCCCTATGATGAAAGACTGACAAGAAAAAGGAAAAAAAAAAAGTGCAATGGAGAAGATAAGAAGAAAAGAATAGAAGGTGGAGGGAAACTGAAGAACTGAAGATGAAGCGTAGAATATATAATAATAATAAAAAATAATAACATAGGTAACAATTACCTAAAATAGGTGATCATTACATATATAAAGTTGGATTTCCCCTCATACAATCTGGTTGCGTGTAGTATGCACATCTCACGCTTTAATTTTTTAGAAATAACAATGGAAGTTGGTCGGTCGATGATTTTAGTTTTTTTGGGGCCAATCGATTGACTGGTCATTTTATCTCAAGCAAAATCGACTGCCTAAGAGGGGTACCAAACCGGAGACACCCTAAGAGGGCTGTAAGGGTTGCGGTAAAATTTGAGGTTGAAAGGTGGAGAAATCCAAGATGGATGGCAAAGGTTGGAAGACGAATAGGGGGTGGGTGACATATCGGGTGGTTAGGGTTTCGGGGAGGGAGAAAATGGAGGCGTGACTAGAGAGGATGAAACACAGCTAGGGTTTTTGGTAGAGGAGAGAAGATACGGGGAGAGAGACCGAGGCTGAAGCCATAGGGTGGATGATGAACATAGTAGGGTGTGAGAGAGGTTTTGGGGAGAGAGACGTTTCATTGGAAGGACCACCTTAAAGTGGTGGCCGAGGGTGGCGAATGTAAGGTCAAGGATGGTTGATGATTGTCAGAGAAGTCTGAGGCAGAAGTCAAAGGGTTGAAGTTGAAACTGCTAGCATGGGGGAGAGAGGTTTCGAGTGACTGGAGTTATCAGAGGATATATGTGCAGAAGCCTATATCATCTATTTTTAAGCAAAGACAATGAGTCACTTAGTTCAGAGCCTATTGCAACAGCAACACTGGTGTGTTCTCCTTTGATTCTTGACGAACTCTCTTCTCTGGTTAAGGTTTGCGGTCTTTAGATGAAGACAATTCCTCCTAAATCTCCAGGAGTTACAGTTTAATGGTGTTTGCCTTTCTTGATTAGAGGCCAATAGCACTTCCATGGATTTTTCAAGGCTATATTTTTGGTCTGTCAGAGATTCTTAAAGCTCCATTTGCTTTGGAGTCTAGTTTTCTTCTCATGGGGCCATGTTTAGAGTTTTTTGGTCTATCACTATGCAATCTTGTCAGTTTTTTGGTTTGATATTTCACTCTTTTGGTCTTTTTATTTTGGTTTGGTTCACTCGTAGCTTCTTATGGGGACTCTCTTTCCAAGCTTTTGGTACTTCTTAGTTGTAGGCTTTTGTCTTATTTGGTCTTGTACTTTTCTTTACTTGTGATTGTTTCTTCTAGTTTTCTTTTTTCTCATTGGAAATCTTGAATTTTGGAGCATTAGTCCCTTTTTATTATATTAATGATTTTTTTTTTCCTTTTTAAAAAATTGTTGGAAGTATCTGCTTGCATGGCATTGAAGAAGAAGCACTTTTTGGTCTTTTTTCAAATTTGTTTGACATGAAATGGACATGGGTTCAGATAAAAGCTTTGTTTAACTCAAAGCAGAAGGGATTTGAAGAAGAATTCTCCTACAAATTATTATGATGCTCGTGACATACTTCAGAATTTTCTGTAGAATAATGTAATTAATACAATTACTATCTTGGCTTACTATTTACTAATAATCTCTTTCTTGCATATAGGTTGTTAAGAGCTTCTCATCTGGTAAAAGAGAAGGGGGAGATTTTGTTGCAGCTTGCGTATCACCAAAAGGTGAATGGATATACTGCATTGGTGAAGACAGGTCTGTTTCCTTACGTTATGGATGCATAAAATTAAAGTCATCCAGCTATGATGTGTCCTCGATTTGTCATGTATGGTGCAGTGTCCAATTTTTTTTCTGTACGTGTAGTTTATAGGTACTTTACAATGTTGCAAATTCTTGGTAGTTGGTACCTTTTCAGTTTCATGTTTGATGCATTTTCCATCTTTTTTTTCCCGATGTTGGCAGTTTATAGGTACTTTACGATGTTGCAAATTATTGGTAGTTGGTACCCTTTTAAGTTTTCATGGAAGTTTGATTGTTTGACCTTACCAATTTGTAATTAACTTGGTCGCATATAATGATCCAATCCACGTTTAGTACTTTAGACTGTATGATCTAGAATTGTCCCCCTAGACGTGGGCAGTTTATAGGGACTTTACAATAATGCAAATTCTTGGTTGATACCTTTTCACAGAAGCATGATTGTCTGGCCTTGCCGAATTGTATTTCTTCGGCCAATTTTCATAAGCTAAACCAGTCTAACACTGGGTTAGTGCCCTAGACTATATGATCTAGAATTGCCACCCTAGACGTTGGTCGTTTATAGGTACTTTTCAATGCTGCAAACTCTTGGTAGTTGGTACCCTTTCCATGGAAGTATGCTTGTTTGACCTTACCAAACTGTAATTTCTTTGGTGGATTTGCCTAAACTATATTTCAATCTAACCAAGCTTTTGTACCCTAAACTTTAAATTATTATTATTATTTTTAATTTTAATGTTTAATGTTTGATCTTTAATTTGTCTACCATATGCAGGAATATGTATTGCTTCAGCCACCAATCTGGTAAGCTGGAGCATCTCATGAAGGTATGTGTGTTGAAGTCCAATTACATGGATTTTTCTTGGCCGATTCTCAGTTGCTATATAAATATATTGCTATTAAACAACTTATTTCCAAGAACATCGAAAGATTAGAAAAATTGGCTATAGTATTTCATTTAAATATTTGATGAAATCAGAGTTGGCTCGCCAATGTTTAAATTATAATGAATTAAGTTACTGTACTTTAGGCTTCTCTTTCCTCAATGATTGGTCTGATAAAATAATAGAAATTGTCTCATCCTTGGTTTGTCATATAATTAGATTAATTTCAATGTCAAGGTGATATGCCTTTACTTTTAAGGTCTATCATTGATATGAGCATAGAAGTGGTATTTGGCTTTATTTTCTATCCATAATTGTTTATGTGCTCATTCTATCATTTGATATACAATATCAATAGAATAAAGAAGTTTTGTAAGTGATATTTGGTTTTGTTCTCTATCCATGTTTGTTTGTCGTTTAAATAATTTTTATGTCAGTCGCTCATTTACGTTAACTGACATAATTTGTCACGATTGTTGGTTTGAATTCTTACATATGATTGCATGACTGGGTGCTAGATTGTTTGAACTCAAAAGAAGCTCGAAAAAGTAAAAATTAGTGATGCCAAATTCTTTTAATTTGTTTCTGCCAGGTTCATGAGAAGGACGTGATAGGTGTGAGCCATCATCCTCATAGAAATCTTGTTGCTACTTATAGTGAAGACAGCACAATGAAATTATGGAAGCCTTGACTCTTTTACCTATGCCAATATTTAAAGTGTAGAACTAATACCTTTAAGTTATAATTGTATTCATTTACCTCATTGGCAACTTAGTTTTCTCGATATGGCATTTTGGCATTATTTTAAATGAAGATAATCCATGTATGGACTCGTGTGATGGTGTTGCCTGACCCATCCCCATCTGTGTTGAGTATAAAGATGAAGTGGTAATTCGATTTGAAGTATAACCTTTGAACCTTTAGATCAAAAGGTTTTCATTGTCATATTGTGGCTAATCACTGGGTGACATCTCTATCGAAAAGCTACAAATTGGAGTGAGAACAAGTAGTATTTGGTCACCCTAGGTAGCCGAGGTTTTTAAAAGTTCATAGACCAAAATAAAACAATATTCAAAGTTTAGGGGCTAAAACAAACATTTTTAAAAGTTTAGGGAACAAAATAGAATATTCTTCAAAGTTCAGAGATCGAATTAAAGATTTAAACCAAAATTTCAAAGTTCAGAGATCGAATTAAAGATTTAAACCAAAATTCAATCAACCCAATGAGTAGAGTTGAGTTCAAATGAATGGTAAGTTTTTGTTAGAATTTTTTTTTTAGTCCATACAACTTCTATTTATTATTTGACATGTTAGTAAATGACTTATTACTTTATGAATTATTTATTTCGTAGATGTCACACAATTCTTAAATGCTATTTTTGTGGCAAACACGAGTGAAGAGTAGTATGTGAATTTTTTCATACTATTGTAGTTGGGTTTGGTTATAAGTTGATTAAAAGAAACAAATCCTTTACCTCAAGTACTGTCTTTCCATCATCAAATAAGCATGTATGAGCATTTATGAGATGTAGCTTCTCAAGTTAAGGAATCCACATGATAGTTCTGATCCACCCCAAAATAAATAAGACATTATAAAAAGTGTCTAAACTGGAATGAACATGTATGGTAACTAGTGGAGAAAAATGGGAACTTTCTTTCTTTATTTTGTTTTTATACTCTTAGCCTTTAAACATATTCCTATGCCTATGCCAATGCCAATGCCATTGCCATGCACAGACCAAAAGAGGAATTGGAATGGTTGGGAATGGGAGATGTTGGAATTGCTGCTTCATTTACTGCTTTGCAAGAGAACAGATGAATCCATTTACTACCTTCCCAACTACCACCTTCAACCCCTCTCTTATTAAATCACTCAACTTCACATATTCACATTCACTTCACTAACATCAACCAATTCTTTCCTTATCTTATTTAGCTTTCTCAAACTAAGGTAGAACTGTGATGGGTAATCCCATTAAGGTTTACGGTGTCGTGGTTGTTGTTGTGGGGATGGTGTTGTTTGATGTAAGTGTTGCGCAATTTGAAGGAGGTGGAAACAGTCCATTCAGAGATGGCGACGGCAGCGGCGGGAGACGGGTGGAGATGGTACCGGCTATGTTTGTATTCGGAGACTCTCTCATTGACAATGGAAATAACAATAATCTTCCCTCTTTTGCCAAGGCCAACTATTTCCCCTATGGCATTGATTTCAATGGCGGCCCAACTGGCCGCTTCTCCAATGGCTACACCATGGTCGATGAAATAGGTATGGTATGGGTGCATTTTATCAAACTATTGCTCTTTTTCATCAGTCTTCATATTCATTTTCATTGCATTGCAAATGCATGCAGCGGAGCTGCTAGGACTCCCATTAATCCCAGCCTTCTCTCAAGTTTCTGGAGCCCAATCTCTGCATGGAGTCAACTATGCGTCTGCTGCAGCCGGGATTCTTGACGCTACGGGGAGAAACTTTGTGAGTGCATGTTTGGATGTGATTTTAAAATTATCAAAATCATCTTAAAACATTCTTATAATCACTCGTTAAAATTTAATTAACACTGGTAAATAATTGAGTTGGGATTTGATCAGGTGAGTCGCATACCTTTCAATCAACAAATCAGAAACTTCGAGAACACGCTGGATGAGATTAGTAACAATGTAGGGGCAGGGAAGGTGGGCGAATCCATCGGAAGGTGCATATTCTTTGTGGGAATGGGAAGCAACGACTACCTCAATAACTATCTTATGCCAAATTACCCCACTCGAAATCAGTACAATGCTCAACAGTACGCGGACTTGTTGGTCAGCCAATATACGCAGCAGCTCACTGTGAGCATCACTAACTACAATTGCAATTCTAATTAATAATCGCATTCAATCCTAATTAGTATTTAAATTTTTATATTATTGATTACTGGCAGAGGCTGTACAATCTAGGAGGTAGAAGGTTTGCTATAGCAGGTTTAGGGCTGATGGGTTGCATTCCAAGCATCCTAGCACAGAGCCCATCAGGAAGGTGCTCCGAAGAAGTGAACCAACTTGTTGGACCATTCAATATAAATGTGAAGAGAATGATAAAGCAGCTGAATACCAATCTTCCAGGAGCAAGATATAGTTACATTGACATAGAACACATGTTCCAAGACTTGCTTCTCAATTCTAGATTTTATGGTTTAAGTGTTTTGAATAGAGGATGCTGTGGAATTGGGAGGAACAGAGGCCAAATCACTTGCCTTCCCTTCCAAACTCCTTGTAGTAATCGAGATGAGTACATCTTTTGGGATGCATTCCATCCTACTGAAGCAGTTAACATTATCATGGCTAGGAAGGCTTTTAATGGTGACCAATCTGTTATTTTCCCTTTCAATATCCAACAGCTAGCCACTACTCTTTGAATCATTTTCCTCTTCTTCAACAAACAATTTGCATTCTTAACTATATACAACTTTTGTCATGTCTTTCCTTCCTATCCTATATAATGCGATGCATCAGTTTGGTTACTACTTTCGTTTCATGCACACTGATCTAATTAATTGTCATGGCTTTTTAGAAAAATGAAGGTGTAGCTAATTACGTACATTCTTTTCTTTTACACAAAACAATAACAATAATAATAATAATAATAATAATAAAAACAATTATATATATATATATATATATATATATTTTTTTTTTTTTTAAGGAAAAAAACACTTAAAAAAGAAGTTGTTCAATCACATGTGAAAAATTTTCTTTCATTTCTTTTTAAAATATTTTAATTCTTTTTGGTGTTAGTGATGATAGGGGGGATGCACTCAAGTATTACTCTCTTTTAAAAAAAATATTTGTCACATGATAAATTTTTATTGCAATTTTAAATGTATCACTTCTTTATTTATCTTGTTACACAATGAAAACAAATACCAAAAATGATTTAAGTATAAACTTTGTGAAGTCATTTAAAGTAAAGATGCTTAACATGTTGCATAATTTGTAAACATGGTTGGAAAGAAGTAGAAGACAAAAGGATGTATAAAAATAAGGAAAGTATGACGAAAACAAAATCAAGGTTGGTGCAACTGAGAGGTGTATGATGGCTAACAATTCCCAAGATGAGTTAGGAAATGTTGCAATACAAAAAGAATGAAAATGGTTGAATCTTTACAGAATGGGAGAGGAAGAAAGGAAGAATGAAATGAAAATGAAAATGGTTTGAAGATGGTATGGTATGTATGGTGATTTGAAAGAAATTAAAAGGGATAGGAGGAAGTAAGTTTTAAGGGCAAAAAGGGAGGGTGGGAGAGGTGGTCGTATGGGTTGGAATGGTGAAATGCCTAATCCTTCCCTCTTGTTTCCTGAGATATCCTTCACAAAGAAAAGCCATAGAGAAGTTATCCTCAACCACTCTGTCCACATCATGAACAAACACATCAGTCTCACCCTCTCCTCTGTTCCTACCCATGAGCCCAGCCGTATAGATCGCACTCATCCTTCCAGGGGCTTCCTGGAAGTAGCCAGTTGGAGCATCCACCATTATCAAATCCCACTCTATCTCATAGATCTCCCTTGGAAATCCTTTAAGCGCAAGCTTGCACTTGCTAAATCTTGGATCTCCCACACTCTTGCACTCTTCTTCTTCCATTCCCATCTTCATCAGCTCATCCGCTTCGTAAACCTTCGTGTCGTACTGCACGTGATACGCCTCCAAATTGGGCATCCGCTCCTGTATTTGTTGGATCCAAGCCTTGTCTTCTTCCAGGAAAACCGTCCGCCCCCCGTGGTTCAGAGCCGTCCACATTAGGCTGTCATGGCCCAATCCGAAGACTAAGAAATTGCAGGGTGACTTTGTTTCAAGGACTGTGGCTGACACAGAGATTTCGTTGAAGGTTTGTTGAGGGGTTATGTTGGTGGTTGCGTAATGGATGAGAGCGTTGGCTAAAGCAGGTGGGGTTTTTGTGCAAATTGGAGTTGTGGGAAAAGATGAGGGGCATTCTGGTTCTACTTGGGTTTGTGGTGGAATGTTGTGGGGAGATTGAAAACCAGACCTGATTAGTAAGAGGAGGAAGGAAAGAAAGAGGAAGAGGAGAAGAATGAGTTTGAGGTTAATGGAGAGTGGGGGTCTGGATCTCATGCTCATTGTTTCCTTCCAAATTGCAATCCAAAGATTGATCCCCACACATTTATTATAACTCAAAAAGTAGAGTTGAAGCAAAGAAGAGTGGAAAGATTAGGCGAGACGGCTGTTGGGTGTTGTTGTTCAAAAATCTACAACAGTTGGTGGATGCACATTTTTTTACTCAATCTTTGTTTTCTGCGAATCAAACTAAAAACAAGGAATTGATTTTCAAGGGTGAAGTCCTAATATTTTGCAGCCATTTTTTAATATAGACCCCTTTTTGTTTCACACTTTTTGTTTTTTTCTTTCGTAAATATTTTCGTAGACCCCACCATTAATATTACTGAATTCTACCTTAATTTCAAAAAGCTGTTGACGTGAAACACTATAAGTGGAGGTAGCATGAAACAAATTTTTTCCAACTAACTAAGTGGAGTGATTATTATAGCTTACTTTACATTTGGGGCTCCTTACAATTTAACTACACTATTACAATTTTAGATTCATTATTGTTATTGCGTTTACTATTTTCTACTCAATCTCTCTTTGTTACCTTGAAATAATATGTACTTCAAATACAAATTATAATATGACTCACAAACTATAATAACTATTTATCATATTATCCAAATTAACGTAATTAGTAAGGAATAGGAGAGGGATAGTTGTTAATTTTGATGTATATAATGGAAGAGGGAAACGTGGCATATGGTTGGAGATTTGGTGAGAATAATAATGCGTCTTCTACTTCTGTTGTTGCTTAACAATAAATCAATGATCCAAAAAGCATTGTTTTGCTTTGCATCTGCCACTCGCTCTACATTCCTGCTTTAGGCTCCTACTTCTCCTAATCTTTTCATTTCTTTCCAAATCATCTAATTCAAGTATCTTTGTAGCTTTCATCCAAGATTTGGAATCTTCACGTCCATGGAAATTATGGACATATTGATGTTCATGGAAATTAATGAAAATTGTTATATAAGGTAAGACAATATTTAAATACAAAATTAAACTACACATCAAATATCTGCTTAAAATAATTATAATATATACATATTTAATACCAGAAAGACAATAACTTACAACTTTGAATAGTTAAAAGCGCGCACACACCAAATCCATCAATATTTTGTTTGATATTCTCGACATTTCATTCGACATTTTTGAAATCTCAAAATTTAAAGTGTTCGTTGAGATGAGGAACAAGGAAATTCCTCCTAATAAAATTTCGAGCACTTTGAAATTTCAAATTTTCGAGATTCCAATTTAAAATTTACACTATAATCGGAGAATAGAAGATGTAGAGGTGAATAATTGAAAAACAGACATCTAAGTAGGAAGATAATAATATTAACTATAATTTGTTTGAGTTAACCAAATGATCATTTTCTATGTCATCTTTATTCTCAAAATAGTTTCTAAAGTTATTTCTACTAAATACAAATTATGGTCTACTTAAAGGTGAACATGACCCTAATCAATTAACATAAAACTTGTATTATGAAATTCAAAATTTAAGATTTGATTCTTCTATAACATATAACATGTTCAAAATAAATGATACAACTTATAAATCAGAGTCTAAAAATAAAATACTATTTGAAACTTCATCTTAGTTACTAAACTTTTATGTTTATTTTGACTTCCAAACTAAAGGTTATGATTTATTTAGTTATTTATTTATTTAGAGTTTAAAAATGTAGATTGGAGGATGATACTCTCGAAGTTCAAATGTTATGAAGTTTGGTAGAAAACAATGATATTTTTTTTTGAAAAATATTATTACCAATTTATTTAGGAAAATTATTTTAAATGATAAAACGGTTGAAAATATTTACAAATAATAGCAAAATATCATAATCTATCTTCAAGACCACGATAGACTACTATCTGTATTTATCATGACAAATACAGCAACACAAATAAACAGAGATAGTAGTTTATCGCATATGAACATTAAAATTTTGCTATATTTGTAAATATTTTGGCTCCTTTTTCTGTATTTGAAAATAACCCATTTATTTATAAATTATTTACAACATCAATATATTTATGAAACTTAACCCTAAAAGATTAAAGTAATTAGATAAGAAAAAGAGTAATTGTTTCAAATGACAAATCTGCTAGAAATATTTTCAAAAATGGAAAAACGGATAGATGTCTATCATTGTCTATCAAATATATTTTGCTATATTTGTAAATATTTTGACTTATTTTTGCTATATTTAAAAACAATCTAAAAAACAAAAAGAGATTTGTTTATCATGATCAATTAGATCAATATTGGTATTTTTCTATTGAAAAAATAGAGAAAATAGTACCTTTTAAAAGAAATTAGAAGAAACGAGATTTTTTCTTGTCCTTTGTTGAACGAAAATTATTATAACTAGAAAAAATATCAAACTATTTACAAATACAGCAACATTTTACTTTCTATTTGTAAAAATTTTACTTTCTATTTGTAATAGTTATCGTCGTTGGTCTCGCTCACGATATCATACAAGCAAGACTAGCGAGGGTGAGAGCGACGATACCATAGAAACGAAAGGATACCAGAGAGAACGAGACCAGCGAGAGCGAGACTAGCGAGACGATATTCACCGAAAGCCAAAATACATGCAACTTTCAGGAAATTTGTGCAAACTGTCACTTTTCCTGTAAGTTCTTGTTAGAAACCTTAGGGGAAAAGTCACAAAATGCGCAAATTTCCTGAAAGTTGGCGTGTATTTGGGCATTCTGTCATTTTTCCCGTCAACTTCTTCAACTTACGGAAAAATAACAACGAGCAAAAAACGCATACCAAATTTTTTTTCTTTCTAATTTCAGACATTTTCTACACATACTAGACCTCCTCTACTTGAAAATTTTGGATTTTCTTTTTCGTTTTTTACTGCCAACTATTCGAAAACCTAAATTTCAAGAAATCAAGGTTTCAAAGAAGTTTTTTTGTTGGTTTATCTCTAGAAAATCGGGTCACATAGGATGAGTTTTACCACAAATGACATAAATTAGAGAGTACTATAAAAAAAAATGGACTCTAGTGAAGAAGATGGTCTCAGGGAAGAAGACGATGTGGTTTGAGTGTTGAGGAAGATGGCTTTTGGGTATTTACGCCGTTTCACCATATGGACCCATCTTTGAAATTCTGAAAAGTTGGAAAGGGGGTTAGAAAAAGAAGTTTTTTTAAAAAAAGGTTAGTTTTGTCCCATAAAAAATTTTTTGGGTTAGAAATAACAATTTTCCAGATGCTAGTTGTGTTATGGGGATCTCACATATTGCTCTTCAAGAATGGTCCCAAACCAATTCAGATTCGTGAATATTTAATTGTATACATAAGTAAAGTGCGCATTGTAGTAAAACTTGGTACGTGAATATTTCCTTTGTTATTCACTCTGGTGTAACCGTTGAACGCATACGATCTTGGTTATAATTAAACTCAAAACCTAGATGGAAGGTACCAATAAAACTTAACCCTTATAAAATTATGCATATCATCTTTTAGGAGTATTTTGGTTGTTTTGAGGGTCAAAGTGAGACTTAGGTATTTTTTAGTTTATTTGAAGATGAAAGTGTCACTTAGACACTTCTTAGAAACTTTTTACATGTTTTTCATATACAAAGTGTGACTTAAATATTCGGTTCCCATTTTCATCCATTATATTATGATTTGGATATTTTTTGTCTTTATTTTCATGAATGTTTTAATTAAGCCCTCCCTAATTCAAATCTTTATTCTCACGTGCTTACACCTTCTCACATGGTTTTCATAGTCAATGTGTCACCTATACATTTCCTAGGAATTTCTTATGTGGTTTTCACAGTCAAAGTGTGACTTAGCCACTAGAACTTCTTTGTCAAAGTTTGTATTTTATGGACATAGGTTTTATTCCTCTTTGTAGTTTGTTTGTTTCTAAATTGGAAGTATCATAAGACATTTTTTTTTTGTTGGTGGGGTGGGGGGAGAAATAAACTAAGAAGATTCATTGTGAACTATTGTGATTGTTCGTATCAGTAGACTTAGTGAGTGTTAATGACATATGAGAAAGATACTTGACTTGCATGAATGTTCTAAAAGTATGTTTTAGAAATTTCATATGTTGCAAATGTTCATAATTAACTAACTAGTTTGTTAGTAAAGAGAGTTGATATATAAATTGTTTGGATATAGTAGTCTCCTATTGCTTATACTTTATGGTTGTAAGTGGAACTATTTGGTTATGATAAACTATAGACAATCCATCAAATGGAATGTTGAGATTTATGTATCCATCTCATTTGAACTCGATTCTCATCTTAGCATGTGTTATCACAAAAGTTGTTTTGCTACCTCTCTCACCTTCCAATCTCGAAAGCAAACACTACTAAGATGTTTGAAACAAGATCTAACCATCAAGGTAAACTACTCTTTTTCTATGTTCTATGTTATTACTATTTCCTCCTAGTTGAAGTTGGTCAATTCTAAAACTTTAGTAAACAAGGTTTTTTTGTTATTTTAGTCATCCACATAAGTTTCCTTGGTATTGAATATGAACTTATGACTTAGATTAATGTTGCAAATAATACTTGATTATGTGATTTGTAAGCTATTTAGTTTAAATCATGGGCCTTGTAATACTTGATTATGTGATTGGGTCCATCTTTGTTACTATTAACTTTACTTTAGCTTGTTATTTGACACACCTACAGGATTCATAAGGTGATTTTCTAACAATTTATAGTCACGAAAGCACCCTTTTATTTTCTCAAAGCTGTGTATAATTATATCTTGTTTTGTTTGTGAATGTTATTAAATTTTATAAAACATGGAAAGTTAGTTGAAAGAAGATGAATTGTACTGATTCTCCTGGAGAATGACATGATGAATGGTGTAATTGTTTGTTTTCCTATTGTTGGTTGAAAGCTTTGTTAGCAAATATGTTGTTTCTCTTTTTAGTTTGTTTCTAAATTAAGAGTATTTTTACTAAATGGGGGTGGGGGTGGGGGGAGGGGGACATATCAGTGTGTTTGTTATGCAAAATGTGTAGGGAGTAGGGAGCTGTTAGAAGCCAACTTGTGGTCTCATACTAGAGATTTGCAATACTGAATGAGTTACTTGTGGTACTAAGTGTTCTTGCAAGAGTGTGTATCACACATTATCCTTTAAAATTAAAACTAAGTGTAGCACATTTTCTTATTTGCTTCTTCAATCTGTTTATTTAATTGATATTTGATTTGGTGCTTTAGTAGGAATATGCTAATTTAGTCCTTACTTTTTTAAAGGTTATGAGATCGAGAACATGCTCCTTCTATGATACGTCATATTTGAAATTTCATTGTAGGAGTTGATGGAACTATCTAAGAGTTGATGAGTTGTGCTTATTTTATTATTAGCAAGATTTTGGTGGGTTGTTGCATACTTTTGGCTAAAGGCAAAGATGGTTAAAAGTATTTTGTAATTTTTTTATTCACAATTGACTTTTGTTGTTTGCTTGGTTAAGCCTGTTTGCTGCATTTTGATTTTCTTCATTTTTTCTTCACGTTGCTTCCTTTTCTTTCAGTCTAGCTGTTGGCAATATCAATTGAGTTGGATAAGTTGTTGACATATGAAAGGTAGAACTTTCTTTCATTATCACCATTGTCAATATTGATGTGCAAAGTTGAACTCTAAAATGATTTTTTATTTTCTTACTAGGTTTTACATTTCATCCTATGAAGGTTTGAAGGAATATTTTTTGTTGTGCAAGGAACTTATTGGTGGCCAATAGGTACATCATTTATGAAGGGAATTGAATCTCGGCGGAAGCGTGTGATCACGTTCTTTAATTTGTTGAAAGAATTAAAAATACAAACAATTAATAAAAGGTTAAGCAACATACCTTTGTCGATCCATAATTTCAGTAAAATCTCCTCTCGAACCGATGATCTTCTCCATGTAGTCTTTCTTTTCCAAGAGATCTTCCTTGCTATGACTCTGGCAAGGATTCGGTTTGTGGGAACCGCTTCTTGAAAAAATAGGGAACGGGAAAAAGAATTTTCTTAGAACTTTTCTAAGAAAATTAAGAGAATTTCATCTTAGTTACTAAATTTTAATGATGCAACTTTTAAATCAAGTCTAAAAATAAAATACTATTTGAAACTTCATCTTAGTTACTAAATTTTAATGTATGACATTAATTAAATAAATATAAATAATTATATTTATTAATGTTTTGTTAATTTATGATTGATTTTCATCATTTATTTAATATAAGTGTTATATTTTAAAATTAAAATCAATTTGCATTGAGCATGATACATCCATAGATTAATATAATTGTTATATTATGTCATGAAATGCATGTAATATGGTTGGTTAATTAATTAGAATTTAATTGTTAATTAATTAAACTATAGAAACATGTTATAGGGCTAATCATTAAAATTCATAATAGTTATAAAATTTATGATTAGTACTGTTAACCTATAATTAAGAATTGCAGAATTGCATACAAACATAAGATCTTAGGGAATTGGTTTTAAATTGTTTAAAATTAATTTAAACCGAAGATCACATTAACTCTAATAAGATTATAATTTTGTCTTACTTTGTTTTAAAATAATTTAAAAATATGACTAAGTAGGACAAATAGGACTTTAGGTTATAAAGAAACTCTACCACTTCAGTTCTGTCAAGATTGGGGGGTATTTAAGTTTACAGTTTATGGAACACCTCCAAACTGGAAACTGAATTGGAACCTGAGTTGAATTAACCTAAGGCTTATTAGTATGCATTGTCGCTAGGTTAATTAAATGATTTAATTCACTTAGAACATTAGTGTAAAGACCTTTTATAAAAGTTATAATATGCATAGACTTAGATAGATTGACTTAGTCGAATTTATCTAAGTTAAATAACCCTAAGATAAGGTAGGATATTTTAGTGGGAGGAAAATTACAAAGCGAGACGCGTGTCAGTGTATCCCTTGGTCTCCAACCTTAGGTCACACCGTAAGATTCTTACGATCTGCCTGCGTGTCATCTGGAGCGACCATCCCTTCGGAGGGCCTGATCATAGGTCTCGAAACACCGTGAACTCCTGAAAAGGATAGGTTCACTTAGGTTAATTACCAACAATTGTCTTTCTTAACGGTAGCTTGTTGGTGCGTACCTCTAGGATCTGAAAGTGGGAGGGTTATACTTACAGGGATGAGTTAAGAGTTAACGAATCTTTGACCAAACAACGGTGGCTAATGTCTATAGGAATATAAGTTATTCTGGCATTAGAATTAGTTGAGAATTGTCTCATTTCAAAGGAAGAGTGGCTGATCACCCTTTGGTGGCTGTTGCTCTAAACCTTTGAAGCATCAGTACAAAAACTAAATCAATAGTTTATTAGGGTTTCTTTGATTGCTTGTTTTTTTGCTGAATTGATTGGAATACTTGCAATTTTGTTTGCTTGTGTAATGGGTTAAGACAAAGATAACTAAAACGGTTAATTGTCTATAAACTCAGCATGTTTTCCTCAATCGTCGCACTGCTTAAAAATGAAAAACTAACCGGTGAAAACTACGCAACGTGGAAATCTAACCTGAATATGATTCTGGTTATAGATGATCTACGGTTTGTCTAAAGGGAGGTGTGTCCTCCTATCCTTGCTCGTAATGCATCCCAATCGGTTAGGGATGCATATGATCGTTGGACAAAAGCCAATAACAAGGCCGTAGTCTATATCTTGGTGGGTTTGTCTGACATACTCAATAAGAAACATGAGGCCATGATGAATGCACGACAGATCATGGAATCCCTCCAGGAAATGTTTGGACAACCGTCCTCATAGATTCGCCACGAGGCCCTCAAGTATGATTATAATGCATGTATAAAGGAAGGTCAATCGGTAAGAGAACATGTTCTTGACTTGATGGTCCAATTCAACGTTGCTGAAATGAACGACACGGTCATTGACGAGCAGAGTCAGGTGTCTTTATTTTAGAATCTTTTTCGAAGAGCTTCCTTCAATTCCACAGCAATTCGGTTATGGATAAAATTGTGTACACCATGACAACCCTCCTGAATGAGTTACAGACTTATCAGTCTCTAATGAAAAATAAGGGATCGATCGATGGAGAGGTAAATGTTGCCTATTTCAAGAAGTTCCACAAAGGTTCATCCTCTGGAACTAAGTTTGTTCCCTCATCTTCTGATTCTAAGAAGATCCAGAAAAAGAAAGGAGGAAAAGGGAAGGCTCCGCTGTTGGGAAAAACAAGGGTTAAGACCAATTGAAGCAAAAATACTTTTAAATCATGAGATGTTTAAAGCTAATACTCAAACTAAAGGCAAAGAATTTCTCTTAGTAACAATAGTACTTATATTTGGCATTTGAGATTAGGTTAAATAAATCTCGATAGGATCGGGAGATTGGTAAAGAATGAACTTCTAAATGAGTTAGAAGATAATTCATTACCTCCATGTGAATCTTGTCTTGAAGGTAAAATGACTAAAAGACCTTTTAGTGGAAAAGGTTATAGAGTCAAAGAACCTTCAGAACTCATACATTTGGATATCTGTGGTCCAATGAATGTAAAAGCTCGAGGAGGGTATGAATACTTCATCTCTTTTATAGATGATTATTCGAGGTATGATTACTTATACCTAATGGAACATAAGTCTGAAGCACTTGAAAAGTTCAAGGAATTTAAGGCAGAAGTTGGAAACCTGTTAGGTAAAACAATTAAAACACTTCGACCTGATCGAGGTGGAGAGTACATGGATTTAAGATTCCAAGACTATTTGATAGAACATAGAATCCAATCCCAACTCTCAGCACGTGATACACCTTAGCAGAATGGTGTATCAGAAAGGAGAAATAGAACCTTGTTAGACATGGCTCGTTTCATTATGAGCTATGCTCAATTGCCTAGCTCGTTTTAGGGGTATGCAGTAGAGACTGCAATTCATATCTTGAATAATGTTCCCTCGAAGAGTGTTTCTCAAACGCTTTTTGAGTTATGGAGGGAACGTAAACCTAGTTTGCGCAACTTTAGAATCTGGGGTTATCCTGCACATGTGCTAGTGACAAATCCTAAGAAATTGGAACCTCGTTCAAGATTATGCCAATTGTTGGTTACCCTAAAGAAACGAGAGGTGGTCTCTTATTCGACCCACAAGAAAACAAAGTGTTTGTATTGATAAACGCTACATTCTTGGAAGAAGACCACACGAGAGATCATAAACCACGAAGCAAAATGGTATTAAATGAAGCTACTAAAGAGTCAACAAGAATTGTTGATGAGACTGGTCCTTCATCAAGAGTTAATGAAAAGGCCAGTTCTGCGATCAAATCTTTTGGTTTTGAACACAATGTTGATGAGCCTTGTGTATACAAGAAAATCATCAAAAGTAAAGTAGCTTTTTCAGTACTTTATGTGGACAACATCCTACTCATTGGGAATGATCTAGGATATCTTCAGCCCAATTCCAAATGAAAGATTTGGGAGAGGCGCAATATGTACTTGGGATCCAAATCATTAGGGATCACAAGAACAGAACGCTGGCCCTGTCTCAAGCAACTTATATCGACAAAATGATGACTTGATATTCGATGCAAAACTCAAAGAAGTGTTTATTACCTTTCAAGCACGGGGTTCATTTGTCTAAGGAACAGTGTCCTAAGACACGTCAAGAAATTGAGGATATGAGACGTATTCCCTATGCCTTAGCTGTGGGAAGCTTAATGTTTGTTATGCTCTGCACTAGACTAGACATTTGTTATGCTGTGGGAATAGTCAGTAGGTACTCGTCCCAATCAGGGTTAGACCATTGGACTGCAGTTAAAAACATCCTTAAGTATCTTAGGAGAACGAGGAACTACAAGCTGGTGTATGAAGCTAAGGATTTGATCCTTACGGGATACACCAACTCTGATTTTTCAAACTGATAAGGATTCTAGGAAATCTACATCAGGATTAGTGTTCACTATAAACGGATGAGTTGTAGTATGACGTAGCATCAAGCAAGGATGCATTGCAGACTCTACTATGGAGGCTGAGTATATAGCTGCTTGTGAAGCAACAAAGGAAGTAGTCTGGCTTAGAAAGTTCCTAAATGATTTGGAAATCGTTTCAAACATTGAATTGCCCATCACGTTATACTGGTCAACTCTAAAGAGCCTCGCAGCCATAAATGAGGAAAGCATATTAAAAGGAAGTATCACCTGATATAGGAGATTGTACAACGAGGAGATGTGATCATCACCAAAATGGCTTCAGAGCATAACATTGTTGATCCATTCACGAAGGTTCTCTCAGCTAAAGTGTTCGAGGGTCATCTAGAAAGTCTAAGTCTGCGAGATGTATACATTGTGTAATTTAGGGCAAGTGAGAGATGTATAATGGGTATATGAATGCCCTAGTTTATTGTATTTACATACTTAATACTTGCCATTCTCACTCCTCTTTATGTACAACCCATTAGAGTTTTAGTTCAAGTGAGAGTTTGTTGGGTTTTATGCCCTAAAACTCATACATTGTAAATGTAACAATTTGACCGTAATTAAATCATTAATAAAGAGCTACTGATATGTTACTTCAATAAGCGTTATTGTCTTAATAACCCTAAATCCAATAAACCAGCATCCTAAGCTGTTTTATGAGTTGTGTATGTGGAGACATATGGAGATCAATGTTTAAGATACAGTCTAAAGGATCTATAGTATTGGGATAAGGCTGGGTACCTTATCCTGGTGACATTATAGATACGACTCACTTTGTATTTGATACAAACGTAATGATCTAACGTGTTTGTGTAGGTGACATGCGAGTAAGGGTATCCTATGCAATGAGTTTGCATAAGACCAGACCACGAAATAGTAATCACTAGATGTAACTCTGTTGACTAGTTAAGTTTCTATTTCAATAGGATGACCTAGGCAACTTAGTTTTAATCCTGAGTATATTATGAACTCCTGTCTACGAGGGATTATCCTTTGTTTTTATGGGTGAGAGTGGTTGTTTGCCGACTCAATATGCCTACCATCTTGGGGACAATACCGAGTGGGGAGCTGGGGACATAATTATACAAGATGAAATTCACTCATTTCCATTTTTAGGTATTCACTCATTTCCATTTTTAGGTGAGGACATAATATTTTCATTTTTAGGGTAAGTAGATAAGTGTTCCCTTAAGTGGTGTCTCCAAGACTTGAAAAAAGGGCTCTATCCTCTTACTGGCCCGAGAGGGGTTTTTGTTTAATGGTTGGACCATAAACAGGTTGTTTATTAGAGGAGCACTTGTACTTAAGGACTTAAGAATTTAGAAGTAACCTAGGGGTAAAACGATAATTTGACCCAACTGGTGTTACGAACACTTGTAATGACTAACTTGCTATTATTGGTCTATATCCATGGAAACAGAAATATATCTACAGTGAGAAGAGTGCAGTTGTGAGTCTTTAGTGGAGTGTATCAACGGTTAATAATTAATGAGTTTAGTCGATTTGTAACAACCCAGCCCCCTAGGACTCAAGCTAGGCTGCCACTTGTGTGTGTACACATTTGTTTCTTTATGAGCAAGAAAACAAGGAAAGCCTTTAAGATAAATGAATGGATAAAGTAATAAATGAAAAGGTTTTTGGTCAATGCCGATAACCTAAAATTTTAAATGGGCACCCTTACAGTTTCAAAAAAAAAAAAAAAATTAATCAAAGAGTCGAGATTTCTAAGTTCAATGACATTCACATGTGAAAAGAGAAAAAAAATGGAAGTTCACAAAATATGTGGGAAAGCATTGGTCTAGTCCCCGTGACTAAGTAAAGGTTTCCTCCCATCGTCCGCCAATGCATCCATCTTCCTACCTGAGAAAAAAAAAACATGATAAAAAAGGTGAGTACGGATACTCAATAAGTAGCCCCCTTACTGGGCTAGACTAGACACCCATATCCAAAAGGCGTAACATACTAGAAGAACATACGCAAGTGATTTAATTTCAATGGCCATCTAGTAAAGGATTTGTCCCATCCCAACGCAATTCTGGTGGCCCAGAGGCTCACAAATGTTGTAGGACACCCGTTGGCACCTGAAACATAGCAGGAAACCTGGGGGTCCCCGATGGCATAGAGGGAAACCTGTAGGCTTCCGATAATGTAGTAGGAAACCCGTCCGGTGGTGTAGTAGGAAACCCGTCGGTTTTCTAGTAACATAGTGGTGTTGGAAGGGCAATGATTCGTAACACGTTCCAAAAGATTTATCTATAAATCAGGTAACATATTCCATGGTCCCACACATAATCACATCAAACAGTCATAGTGTAACATGTTTATAATATAATGACATAGTATAAGGATGACCCTAGTAACGAGTCTACTTACCTTGGGATAAACTCCAAATTAAATTAACTTCTAGGCTTAGCTCCAACCCCAATTAATCAACAATTACTCCATATGCTCTTACCCAAAGCATGGCTAAATTCAAAATTGTCTCCAATCAACTCCCACTTTTCAGATCAAGTTCACAATCTACACAAAAAACCCAATATTAGGAAACTTGGATTCAAGTAAGAGGCTTGCGAAGAAAACCCACATCTTACCGAAAACAACAAATCCGGCGGCGGCGCTACCTAGGCAACCAAGAGGAGCAGAACCCAAGGCAGACCGACAAAGTGACCAACGGCGCTGGCGAACCCGAGCGTTGATAGCCCGCTGCTCCTCGCGCACTCAAGTGGCGGCTGCTATACCCAACGGACTCTGCGCAGATGCCAGCGATGGAGCTGCGCGAACGCCAGCGAGGCACAAAGCGAGTAGGCGGCGGCGAACTCGGTGACACGAACATCAGCGAGCGACGGCAGACGCAGCCTGCGCAGACGAAAGAGAAAAGGGGAGGGGGGAGAGAGAGAGGCATCGGCGGCAAGGAAAGTTTTTTATTTTTTTTGGGCTTCGCACACACTTCGAGACCTAATAAATAAGTATAAATAAATAATTATATTTCCTTCCTTTTCCTTTCTAATTTTGTTTTTCCAATAATACTTAACAAATCTCAGATTTCCCAGAGCCAAATCAATTCCCCCCAAAATAACTATATAAAAAATATATATATCTCTTCCCAATTTTTCTTAAATTGGATTTTGAATTCCAAATCTCTCTCAAACCAAATCAAATTTTAAGTCTTGAATACCTAAATTGGATTTGATTTCCTTAATCCCAAAAATTAAATTCTGACCGGTTCCCCAATTAATTTAAGGTAATTAATTAACCTAGTAATAAAATATTACCTCAAAAGTCGAAAAGGTCGGGTTATCACATGATTAATCTCATATTATTTGAGTAAATATTTAACAATCATTTATTAATATTGGAGATTATTAAATATTTGATTTAAAATGTCTGCAAAGAGTTTATCCTAATAGGATTAGGAGTAACCCATAAAGTTCTATAAATAGGGCCCTTGGGAGCCTTCATAAAACACACTCTCTAAGATAATAATCTCTACAATTTCTCTAAAAATCTTCATCTACTAATTCTCCCAATTTTCTTAGAAAAATTCTAAGAAAAATCTTCTTCCCATTCTTTCAAAGAAGCGGATCCCATAAACCGGATCCTTGCCAGAGTCATAGCAAGGAAGATCTCTTGGAAAAGGAAGACTATAGGGAGAAGACTATCGGTTTTAGAATTATAGATTGGCAAAAGTATGATGCTTAACCTTTTCTTTACTTTGTGTATTTTTAATTTTATCAATAAATCAAAGAACGTGATCACACGCTTCCACCAGGATTCAATTCCCTTCACCTAGAAAATTGCATGATGAAGTAAGAATTCATTACCTTAGAACTCTCTTTGACTCTTGTATTTCTTATTTACTTGTTGTCCTTTTTGGTTTTCCTAAATCACAACTCAAGATCGAATTCTCAAATAAAATTGATTCAATTCTAGAATAGCTAAGTAACTTAAACCTTCACAATTGGATTGTAAGTGAAACGATATTCGGATTTCACCGTCGTATATTATAACTTTGACCTTGTTGGGTTGTATGTCCTAAAACTCGTTGTTTTTGTAAATAAGTGAATTTTAGTACATATGAAGTTATTCAAGTGAATTAATTGTTATTTAACTCTAAATCTAATTAAACTACGAACCCTTGGCTATTATCATGAGTACTTGGACTTTATGTGGAGACATAAACAGGATCAAGTTCGAGTAAGTAGCCTAAATAGTTTATAGTATATGGATCAGGTTGGGTATCTCTTCCTGGAGACACTATTGCATACGACCTGCTTCATGATTGTTACAAATGTTATAAGGTGTCATAAATGAAGTGATTCTGATTTGTTCGTGTAGAGACATGTGAGCGGAGGTATTCTACATAATAAGATTGTGTAAGACTGACCTTGAAATAATCACTGTTACGTATTAAGACCATTTACGATTACCACTGATTAATTTCACTTATCGATGACCTAGATAACTTGATCTGAATCTTGAACTATCTACGAACTCCTGTTTATTCAGAATTATCCCTTGATCTACATAGGTGAGAGTAAGCTTAATAGCGTTGCTCAATATTCCTCCCATTTCAGGGATAAGACCAGGTAGATAGTTGGGGACATAAAATTTGCAAGACGGAATTCACTCCTACCCAACTTAGTGATAGTAGAGAGGTTGTTCTCTTAAGTGTTGTTCCCAGATCTAGAATAAGGGGCCCCATCCTCTCACAGGCCCGAGAGGGAATGGATTTAGTGATTAGATCCTAAATCAATTGTTCATTAGAGGGACAGTGGTATTTAAGGAGAAAAGATCTAACTTAGAGGTAAATAGGTATTTGACCAAGCTGAAGTTATGAACGACCTGTAAAGGATTGACATAAAAAATGTTAAGAATTTTGTGAAATGAAGGGTTAATTTTGCAAAATTCCATCAATTGTTCATCTTCTTGCTAACTTTTATTCCTTCTCAAATTCACCACAAATTTTGGATCCCACCATCCAATCTAAGCCTAGAGAATAGTAGAAAAGACTCTTGTGGTGATCTACAACCAAGTGGTGCTGAAATTCATCAAGAATTGAAGGAGAATTTGGAGCTTCAAGGGTAAGTGTTCTTGAAACTTTGGTTTTTCTTTTTAATTGCATGTTTAATCCTCTAAATTGAGCATCTTAGAGTAAAAATTGATCAAATTAACTTCCCCTGCATGCTCATTTATCCATCAATTGGTATCAGAGCATATTAATTTCACTCAATTTGCTTTGGTGGGGCTTAATTCATGGGATGAATGTTTATGGGAGCTAAATTGGTTTTTCTGGTTTCGGCATTTTTTTTACCCTTCAATTTGTGGTCAATTGTTGTAATTAATCTAGGCGTTCTGCTCGTTAATAAGTTGGGAAGAGTCTGTAATTTTTGTGGGATTAATCGAGTTGTAATTTGGCTGAATTTCGAAGAAAATCGAGAAGTGTTCATAAAGAAGGAATATAGAGTAGCAGCTGGTTTTTTGTTTGTTTTTTCTTCTAGTTCTTCCTCCCGCGCCAAATGAAGAAGATGAAGTTGATCGGTTCAGTCAAAGTATGACAGGTTCAACCCTTTTTCAGCCGGTTCAGCCCGTTTTCAAGGTGTTTCAAGCTGGTTCAAGTTGGTTCGAAGTGTTCGAAAATTGTTCGAGCAATTTTTTAAATTATTATTGTAATAATTTAGTTTTTTGCTTGCAAAAAATGCCGAAACTAGTCCAATTTAGTGTGTTTTAATTATTTATACATTATGAATGTATGTTTAATTATTTTCTAACTTTTTGAGTATGTCTAAGAACTTAGAAAATTGAGCAT
The DNA here is from genome assembly GCA_031780015.1 of Citrullus colocynthis. NCBI lineage: Eukaryota > Viridiplantae > Streptophyta > Magnoliopsida > Cucurbitales > Cucurbitaceae > Citrullus > Citrullus colocynthis. The sequence goes on from QLSR01000084.1 coordinate 134,226, forward strand.
CAATCTTTTTCTTTTGAAATTTTTGAGGAAAAGGTCAAGTGTTAGGAATAAAAGAAGTAGCGTTAGAAGTACTCCCTATATTTGACTTTGATTTCTCCAACATCCTCTATGATGGCTTCATCCTCTTCTTGTGGAAGCTCATCATCTTCATTATTGATCAAGGGAGTGGACAACTTTTTCCCACTCCTCAAAGTCACGACCTTGCATTTCTCCTTTGGGTTTCTTTCGAGGCAACTAGGGAACTTACCCTTTTGCATTGTTTGGAGAGAAGTGGCCATTTGACTAAGTTGAACCTCCATATTTTGAAGTGCCTTATCTTGGCTTTGAACGGTGCTTGCAATAGCTTGGACTGAATTTTCCAATGTGGTTGTCCTTGATCTTGACTCTTTGACAAACTCAAGCATTATTTCCTCTAGTGATGATGTCTTTGCATTCCGCACTCCATTGAATCCTTGAGGTGCTTGCAACACATTCTTGTTGTTAGCATATGAGAAATGCTCATGATTCCTCAAGTCGGGATGATAGTGAGTCGGGAGTTGTTGTCGACCTTGATATTGTCCTCTATCCACATAATTGGCCACTTCTAACTCACTAGGCTCTTGTTGATTTGCCATGGCCACAAAGGAAGCTATTGATGGTAGACTTGCTTGAGCATGGCTTCCTTGAGACAATTTAGATAAAGCATTAGTGAGAGAAGCCAATTGAGCTTTTAGAGAACTTACCTCGTCCATCTCATATCGTCTGGTGGCTTTTGGGATGATTGGAGAAGACCATTCACATGGCCAATTGTAAGATGTAGTAGTATGGTATATGCCTCTTGAGCATTCTTTGAAAAAATTGAGCCTCCGGCGGTTGCATCTAGAATGGACTTGGTTGAGCTTGATAAGCCATTGTAGAAGAGTTGAATTTGCAACCAATCAGAGTAACCATGTTGAGGGCATCTTCTCAAGAGATCCTTATACCTCTCCCAAGCCTCATATAGTTGTTCATCCTCAAGTTGGCGGAATGTTCCAATCTCCGTCCTTAGTCTTTGAGATTTAGCTGGTGGAAAATATTTGTTCAAGAAAGCTTGAGCTAAGATCTCTCACGTTATGATGCTATCCGGAGGTATGGTTTCCAACCAATCCTTTGCACGGTCCTATAAAGAGAAAGGAAAGAATCTTAGTTTAATTGCATCGTAGGAACACCATTCATCTTTATCGTCCCGCATATCTCCAAGAAAGACCATAGGTGCTTGTGAGGATCTTCATTAGTTCTTCCTCTAAAGGCTATCTCTCGAGCTATGTGGATCAACCCCGATTTTAATTCAAAGTTGTTGACATTGATGGGCATATTCATGATGCCAGGTTGATTTGCCGGTAATGTGGGTTGGAAGTAGTCCCGAATTTCCTTTGGTATCTCCTCCGCCATCTCCTCGATGTGATTGTGTTAAACCCTTAGATTCCTTCTACCCGTCCTTTCAATCTCGGGATCGAGAGGGAGAATACTAGTATTACCTCGAGGCATAAACTGACTAATAAATAAATAAAAGAAAATAAAAAAGATAAAATATAAAATACAATAAAATAAAATAAAAATAAATAAATAAATAATCAACCAAATAATATACACCTCAAATTAGGATCTTTCAATTCTAATGAATATTAAATAACAAAAACCGTTCTTTGGATCCCTAGCAACGACGCCAAAAACTTGATTGCCCTACTTTAAGTGTGAACCACAAGTGTACGGGTCAAGTTATAATATAAGACGGTAAAGGTCGAATATCGTTCCACTGAGGATCCAATTGTGAAGGTTTATGTTACTTAGCTATTCTAGAATTAAATACTTTTATTTGAGGATTGGAATTGAAGTTGTAAATTACGGAAAATATAAACTAAATAAGGAAAGTGATAAAGTGAGAAACACAAGAGTCAAAGAGAGTTCTAGGGTAATGAATCCTTGTTTATTTCATCATGCAATATTATAGAATTCATGGATTTTATTGTAATTCACATGCCTAAGTCTAGAAACTTTATTCCAAGTTATTTTCTCTTAAAAACACCCTTTCTCATGCAACTCGATTGATTACTAATCTCTTGAAACCAATATAAATTACATGGCATTAAGACTAGTCTTTAACAACTTTTATTGTCAACCTAACTACTTTCGTGATAGATTAATGATAGATTAACAACAATTCATCGTTATGGATCAAGTTAAACATACAATTTCTCAATCATACATCTAACCTAACATGTGAAGATGGCCAATCCACAAGAATTAAACACAATAACAATGAAAAGCATAATCATTCCAACAAAACGATAAAAGTCTACAAGATAATATGAATTCATAAACAATTCATCAAAACCCTAAAACTAAAGAGTTTAGCCACTCATAGCTTGAAGCAACATGTTTAAACAATATAAACAAAGAAAGAATGTAAAGAAAGGGAAACTCTACTGAAAATAGACTCTTGATTGAGGTAGCACTGTCACAATCTCCTTGGCTCTCAAGTAGGAACTCGAACGGCACCACGACTCTCTTGAACTCTTTTTCTCTTTCTTGCAACTAACTCACTCTTTTATGAACTCTCACTCAATTCTCTCCTTCTTGTGACTCTTTTGGTCTGTAATTTCGTGCTTTGATTCATGATCAGGGCTGTTGGAAACTCCCAAATTTATAGAGTATTTCACCCAAGAAAACTTTCCAAAAATACATTTTTTTCAAAAAAGAAAACTGGCGCTGCGGCTCTGCTGCTGTGATGTGCAGATGCTGCTATCGGGTTTTAGCGCCGCAGCGCTACCCCAATTTTGGCAACTTTATTATTTTCTTCTCCTTTTCACCGTATTCTTGCTTGGTTTTGATCTATTGGTCTTTTCTTCTAATTTTCCTCATTTTAACCTGAAAACCACTAGCAAACAAGTGAACTCTAATATAAACTCCCTTAATTTGAGAGAATAGAAAGCACTTTTCGAGTGCTTATCACCGAGATAGGTCACGTCGGTGGCATTGCGTGCGTGCAAAAGTTGAGCGAAACGAATCTCATTTGTCTCGCTGAGGCACATGACATGGACTTTCGACGCAGACACACATGCGCCATGCCTCTTTTGAGGTTATGTTGGTAGGTGTGCGGGAATTTCATGTTTAATCCTCTAAATTGAGCATCTTAGAGTGAAAATTGATCAAATTAACTTCTGCTGCATGCTCATTTATCCATCAATTGGTATCAGAGCATATTAATTTCACTCAATTTGCTTTGGTGGGGCTTAATTCATGAGATGAATGTTTATGGGAGCTAAACTGGTTTTTCTGGTTTCGGCATTTTTTTTTTACCCTTCAATTTGTGGTCAATTGTTGTTATTAATCTAGGCGTTTTGCTCGTTAATGAGTTGGGAAGAGTATAATTTTTGTGGGATTTATCGAGTTGTAATTTGGTTGAATTTCGAAGAAAATCGAGAAGTGTTCATAAAGAAGGAAAATAGAGTAGCAGCTGGTGTTTTTTTTTTTTTTTCTTCTGGTTCTTCCTCCCGCGCCAAATGAAGAAGATGAAGTTGACCGGTTCAGTCAAAGTATGACCGGTTCAACCTTTTTTGGACCGATTCAACCCTTTTTCAGCCGGTTCAGCCCGTTTTCGAGGTGTTTCAAGCCAGTTCAAGCTGGTTCGAAGTGTTCGAGAATTGTTTGAGCAATTTTTTAAATTATTATTGTAATAATTTAGTTTTTTGCTTGTGAAAAATGCCAGAATTGGTCTAATTTAGTGTGTTTTAATTATTTATACATTATGGATGTATGTTTAATTAATTTAAATTTATTTGTGCATATAGTATGCCATATAGATTTAAATCTCCACCATAGGGTAAGCATGTTTCATGCATTTGATGTATGTTATAAATGTTATAATGTGTAGTATGCATGATTATTTTAATTTCAGGAGTGTTAATATAATTAGTTATATTAATTGATGAAATGTATATGTATGTTACAATTTTTTGAATTGTTTATTTTATAATTGTTATAAAATAAATTAGAATTTTAAAACCTATAACAAAGATAGTTTCATGCTCACCTAGGATAAAACTGGTGCAACTCAAATCACTTTTTTTAATAGTTAAAATTAGGTTGATATCTTGTAAAATTGTGTTTATAAAACTCACCCAACAAAATCCTGTCTAAGGCTGGAGGTATTTAAGTTGATGGAACACCTCCTACCTGGGGGTCGAGTTGGCGTCTGAGTTGAGTTAACCCAATTTTATGAGCTTGCGAGAGTGGTGTAAGGTGAGTTAAATTGGCTTAAATCACTTAGACATCATAGGTTAAAACAAACCAGTATAAACGTTATACTTGGATTGTTCACCTAGACTTAGGTTGTATATATTTAGCTGGAATATAACCAAGTAAATACTCAATTAAAATTACAACACTTCAGTGGGAGATTAATAATGTATAAGATACGTTATCATTAGCTCTCACGTCCATAGGAGTTCACAACGTGAGATCCCATGCTCGGCTTCAAGTTGCTATTTGTGCAACCTCCCTTCAGAAAGTGTTTGCATGGGTCAATAGCAAGGTGAATAGAGAAAGTAGTTCATAGTAAGTGGGTGAAGGGTGTGTGTCAACACGTCCTACGATCTCTTCCATTAGGTCACACCGTGAGATTCCTATATTGCACTTGCTTGGCGTTTATAGGCGTCTATCCCTTCGGAGAGTTTGTAACATTGGATTTGGAACTCCATGAACTCCAGAAATGGATAGAGTTACTTAGGTCCGTTTTCAAGCAATTGTTTCTCCTTCGAGGGCTTGTTTGATTCTGATCTTTGTGATTCGAAAATGGAGGGTATACACTTACAAGACTTACTAAGTGTTAGTAAAGCTCTTGACCAAAGAAACGGTAACTAAATACTATAAGAATAAGAGTTATTTTGGTATTAGTATTTAGTCAAGAGTAGCTTGATTCAGTGAAGGAGTGGTCGACTGCCCTTCGGTAGGGGCCATTCTGATTCACTGAAGTATCGTTGCAAAATAGATAACGAAATATGGGTATATTATTGCTAAATAAATTTGGATTAAAATTTAGAGTACATTCACTAATTAAACTTGTTCAAATTTTTTCCAATAATGAGTACATCTATAGTTCAATTATTAGCTTCCGAGAAACTTAACGGCGATAACTATGGAACTTGGAAATCTAATTTAAACACTATACTAGTTATTGACGATCTGAGGTTTGTTTTAACGGAGGAATGTCCTCCAGTCCCTACTTAGAATGTGAACTAAACTGTTCAGGACACTCATGACAGATGGACCAAAGCTAATGAAAAAGCCAAAGTCTATATTTTAGCAAGTATATCAGATATACTATCCAAAAAGCATGAAAAAATGGTCACCGCTAAGGAGATCATGGACTCAATGCAAGCCTGTTTGGACAACTGTCCTCCTCGGCTATGCATGATACTAACAAATATGTTTACAATTGCCGGATGAAAGAAGGAATGAATGTTAGGAACAAGTTCTGGACATGATGGTCCACTTCAACATCGCAGAAGTAAACGGGGCTGTCATGAACGAGAAGAGCCAAGTAGGGTTCATCATGGAGTCTCTTCTGAAGAGTTTTTTCCAATTTAGAACTAACGCCATGATGAACAAAATAGATTATAATCTTACCACTCTTCTCAATGAGTTACTGTTGTTGTGCAGTTCTAAAGTGCAAAACTTGTTACTGCGTCTATCTATTATGATTAAGCTTCCTATGTGTTTAACATACTATGCGTCTTACTTATGCTTAATGTTATGCGTTTGTGATTTGTCAAGTTTTCCTATCCTTTACCCAAGTATAAGCAAATGAGTAGGCTTTCTCGGTGAGTCTGAGGTCGAACACAAGGATTATGTTGATTCTTTATTTAAGTGGATTATATGCGTTGTAATGGTAACCAAGAATAATTCTCGAGAGGTGTTTGTTTCTAATCTAAAGAAAGCGATAACATGTACACTAAACTAAATTGTGGAAGATGAAAAGGCATGCGACACATCAAAGTCAGCTAGGTGAATTTAATGAATGGGTAAAAACAGGGTTAGGGTTGGTTAACATCTAACATCAAAAATGCATGGTGATATTCTATTCATACTTGCGACTCTTCTCCCGGTTGTCAGTCGCTATGCGTTATATGTCTATAATGCATAGGAGAGTGTTAAGTGCCAAGGTTGTTCTTATGTCTAGGTAACACTACTTAGCCTTGTCAATTGAGTTCCACAATCATTTACCCTCTCGAGCAGTCTGATTATTACTACTTATATCGATTAGCTAGATGGACATAAGCATCAGATTAAGATTACAATTAACAAGATCCAATAGCTACACTATGGTTCTTATTTAGATGCTACCGCAACCCTTAACCCGTGATAGATTAGTTACTCATCGATTCAAAGTAGAAAGCGAACAATGTAGAGAAATGAGTAGACATGGAAGTAATATAGATTGATAAACGGAATGCAACTTTAGATAGCTCAATGTCTTGACACAAATCTAAAATCAAACTAGAAAAATAAGAGAGAAAGCAGGAAAAGGGAGTCAATGTCTTGAGTCACCGGGATGGAAGCTTGGGGTTCTGCTGTGAAGTGGTTAGGCGGAGGGAAGAATCTTCTCTCTCGAGCTATTCGTCTCCGGTTGTGTTTTGGAGAGAACTCTGCTGTCACTTACGAATTCTTCCAAGAATGGACAACCCTTCTCATCTTGCAGGACTGCCCTTTTATAGATGTTGTGTTCGCAATTAATGGCAAATCTGCTTGATTGGTGGCGAAATTGATATCATGCGTCCATCCCGCCTAATTGCGTAATTCTTGGGTCAATTTAGATCTACCACTTTAGCCACAGATTATGTATGTCAATCTTCCGACAATCTCTCAAGATTTTGATCTGATTTTCTGCTCCTTGCGTTTTTGGTAATTATGCGTTCATGGAGAAGTTTGGCGGATGTCAACGCGTCATCGGTTGCTAACGCACAGTCTTGCGTTAAGAGGTAGTCGACTCATCGTTTGCATTCCTGCGTTGAAACATGCGTTTTAGGCTCAAAAAGTAGTAAAATTATTATCTTCATAAAAATACAAGAGTATAACGCGTAGGAAGATTAATTAGTAGAATTTGGCTTAAACTACCGCATGCTTCTCTATTTATTTTCTATTTTTATAAGAAAAATGCTATAATAACTTGTATTTCTACAAGTTATAAGTTACTGATTTACCAATTGTTATTGCAAAATAAAGGTTCTGAAGTAGAGGCAAATGTTGCTACTACCTTAAAGAGGAGATTCAAAAAGAGATCCACCTCTGAAAATAAATCTGTCCAAAATCTTCCAAAGAATAAAGGAATTCAGAAGAAGAAAAGCAAAGGGAAAGGGAAAACACCTCCTACTACTGCTGTAAAAGGCAAAAGGCCTGTTGTAGAAAAAGGAAAATGTTTTTACTACAACGGTGATGGGCATTGGAAAAAAAAACTGTCCAAAGTACCTTGCCGATAAGAAGGCTGAAAAAGAGAATCAAGGTGAGAATCAAGGTAACTACGATTTACAGGTTCTAGAAATGTGCATAGTGGAGAATCATGATTCTACTTGGATGCTGGATTCAGGGACCACTAATCATGTTTGTTCATCTTTTCAGGAAACTAGTTCCTGGAAACAACTAGAAGATGGTGAGATAACTCTCCGGGTTGGATCAGGGGAGCTCATCTCAGCTTTGGCAATAGAAGATGTAAAGTTATTTTTTGGAAATAGATATATATACTTAGAAAATGTTCTGTATATACCCTCTTGCAAGAAGAATTTAATATCTATTTTTTGTTTGATTGAACATATGTACAAAGTTTCTTTTGAAACTAATGAAGCGGTCATTACTAAAAGAGGTGTACAAATTTGTTCTGCAAACTTAAATAATAACTTATATAAGTTAAACCCAACCAGAGTTAAGGCTATTTACAATACTGAAATATTTAAAATAGCTGAAACTCAAACAAAACGGCGATGCGTTTCTCAAAGTACCTATCTTTGGCACTTAAGACTTGGCCACATTAATCACAATAGGATTAAGAGATTGGTCAAGAGTGGACTTCTAAACAAGTTAGAAAATGACTATCGACCACCATGTGAGTCTTGTCTCGAGGAAAAATGACAAAGAGATCTTTTATTGGAAAAGGTCTTCGAGCCAAAGAACCCTTAGAACTCATGCATTTGGACCTTTGTGGACCAATGAATGTAAGGGCTGGAGGAGGGTATGAATATTTCATTAGCTTTACTGATGATTATTCAAGGTACGGTTATATTTACCTAATGCATCATAAATTTGAAACCCTTGAAAAGTTCAAGGAATTTAAGACCGAGGTTGAGAACCAATTAGGTAAAACTATTAAAACACTTCGATCTGATCGAGGTGGAGAGTATATGGACTTAAAATTCCCGGACTATATGATAGAACATGGAATTAAGTCTCAACTCTCTGCACCTAGTACGCCACAGCAGAACGGAGTATCTAAAAGGAGAAACAGAACCTTGTTGGACATGGTTCGTTCGATGATGAGTTACGCATCGTTGCCTAACTCGTTTTGGGGATTAACAGTGGAGACTGCAGTTTATATTTTGAATTATGTTCCCTCTAAGAGTGTTTCAGAAACACCCTATGAGTTATGGACAGGGCATAAAGCTAGTTTACATCACTTTCAGATTTGGGGTTGCGCAACACACGTGTTGGTGCAAAATCCTAAAAAGTTAGAACGTCGTTCAAAATTATGTCTATTTATAAGATACCCTAAAGAAACGAGAGGTGGTCTATTTTATGATCCTCAAGATGAAAAGGTAATTGCATCAATAAATGCCACATTCCTAGAGGAAAACCACATACGTGATCATAAGCCACGCAGTAAACTAGTATTGGAAGAGATTTCAAAAGTTGCTACAGATAGATCAACAAAAGTTGCTGATCAAGCTGGCCAATCAACAAGATTTGTTGATAGACCAAGCACATCTAGTCCGTCACGTCCATCTCAAGAGTTGAGAGAGCCTCGACGTAGTGGGAGGGTTGTTAGACAGCCCGACTACTTTATAGGTTTAGTAGAAACCGAAGTCACCATACTTGATGATGGCTTAAAGGATCCATTAACCTATAAACAGGCAATGAATGATGTTGATCGAGATCAGTGGGTCAAAGCCATGTACCTCGAAATGGAGTCTATGTACTTCAATTCGGTCTGGGAACTTGTAGATCAACCTGATGAGGTAAGACCTATAGGTTGTAAATGGATCTACAAACATAAACGAAACCATATGGGGAATGTATAGGCCTACAAAGCCCTGTTAGTAGCAAAGGGTTATACCCAGGTAGAGGGGGTAGACTATGAAGAAACCTTCTCACCTGTTGCTATGATAAAATCAATAAGGATACTCTTATCCATTGCCACTTTTTATAATTATGAAATTTGGCAAATGGATGTCAAGACTGCCTTCCTAAATGACAATCTTGAAGAGAATATCTACATGGTCCAATCAGAAGGGTTCATAGAACAGGGTCAAGTGCAAAAAGTTTGTAGGCTGAATAGATCCATTTATGGATTAAAGCAAGCATCCAGATTTTGGAATATGAGATTTGATACTGCAGTCAAATCTTATGGTTTTGAACAAAACGTTGATGAACCTTGTGTATACAAAAAGATGATATCTTACTTATTGGGAATAATGTAGAATACCTTACTGACATTTAGAATTGGCTAGCAACTCAATTTCAGATGAAAGATATGGGAGAAGCTTAGTATGTTCTTGGGATCCAAATAGTTCGAACTGCAAGAACAGAATGCTAGCTATGTCTCAAGTGTTTTATATAGATGAAGTGTTGTCTAGGTTTAAGATGCAAGATTCCAAGAGAGGTCTTCTTACCTTTCATGTACGGAATACGTTTGTGAAAGGAACAATGTCTTAAAACACCTCAAGAGGTTGAGGATATGAGACGAGTTCCTTACGCATTAGCTATCGGAAGTCTGATGTATGCAATGCTATGTACACGACCAGACATATGTTTTTGCAGTAGGAATTGTCAGTAGGTATCAGTCCAATCCAGGGTTTGCAAATTGGACTGCCGTTAAGAATATCCTCAAGTATCTAAGGAGAATGAGGAGCTACGTGCTTGTGTATGGAAATAAGGATCTGATCCTTAACGGATACACTAATTCTGACTTTCAAACCGATATAGACTCAAGGAGATCTACTTCGGGATTGGTATTCACTCTTAACGGAGGAGCAGTAATGTGGAGAAGTATTAAGCAGAGCTGCATTGTCGACTCTAAAATGGAAGCAGAATATGTTGCTGCATACGAGGAACCCAAAGAAGCAGTATGGCTTAGGAAGTTCCTCAATGATCTGGAAGTTGTTCCAGACATGCATCTGCCAATCACTTTACATTGTAATAACAGTGGGGTAGTAGCGAACTCCAAAGAACCAAGAAGCCATAACACGAAAAGCATATTGAGCGCAAATACCATCTCATCAGAGAAATTGTGTAGAGAGGAGATGTTATTGTGAGACAAATAGCATCTAAGCACAACATTGCTGATCCATTTACAAAGGCCCTCCCGACTACTGTTTTTGAGGGCCACTTGAAGAGTTTAGGACTACGACTAGAATAAATAGGGCAAGTGGGAGAAATTGTGGGTATGGGATGCCTTAGTTGATTGTATTTAGATTTCTCTTACTGTACTCAACTTTGTTGTAACCCATTAGGAGTTTTAGTCCAAGTGGGAGTTTGTTGGGTTGTATGTCCTAACATTCGTAGTTTTTGTAAATAAGTGAATTTTAGTACATATGAAGTTATTCAAGTGAATTAATTGTTTACTAATTCTCAATCCAATTAAACTATGAACCCTTGGCTATTATCATGAGTACTTGGACTTTATGTGGAGACATAAATATGATCAAGTTCGAGTAAGTTGCCTAAATAGTCTATAGTACATGGATCAGGTTGAGTACATCTTCTTGGAGACACTATTGAATACGACCTACTTCATGATTACAAATGTTGTAAGGTGTCATAAATGAAGTGATATTAATTTTTTCATGTAGAGACATGTAAGTGGGGGGTATTCTACATAATAAGATTGTGTAAGACTGACCCTGAAATAATTACTGTTACTTATTAACATCGTTTACGATTAACACTGATTAATTTCACTTATCGATGACCTAGATAACTTGATCTGAATCTTGAACTATCTATGAACTCATGTTTATACAAAATTATCCCTTGATCTGCATAGGTGAGAGTAAGCTCAATAGTGTTGCTCAACATTCCTCCCATTTCAGGGATAAGACCGGGTAGATAGTTGAGGATATAGAATTTGCAAGGCAGAATTCACTCCTACCCAACTTAGTGATAGTAGAGAGATTGTTCTCTTAAGTGTTGTTCCCAGATCTTGAACAAGGGGCCCCATCCTCTCACGGGCCAGAGAGGGATTCGATTTAGTGATTAGATCCTAAATCAATTGTTCATTAGAGGGACAGTGGTACTTAAGAAGAAAATATGTAACTCAGAGGTAAATTGGTATTTGACCTAGCTGAAGTTACGAACGATCTGTGAAGGATTGACTTATAGATGACGGTTATATCAAATGGACAAATATATCTATAGTGAGGAGAGTGCAGCTACAGGCTTTAATGGAGTGTCTCGTTAGTTAACGAATGTTGGTTAACTAGGTTAAAGAGTTTGGTCGGTTAATCTATTAGGTCCCTCTACTAGCTCATAAATAGGACTAAAATCTTAGATAGTGTGGTGAATGAGTTTGAACCGTTCAAATCTTGGCTTAAGGAATGAAAGTCAGATATATACGATATATCGACATTTATTTACGAATTAAACGTACAAATAGAGTTAATTATAATATTTAAATATGATTTAAATATTAATTATATGAATAGGGATTCATATCGGTTTTTAGAAAAATCAGGAAAAGTGGAAAAAATAATATTATTTTAATAATTAATTAATTAAATATTAAATTATTTTTTTATTTAATTATTTAATTATTGAAATTAAAAATCAATTTTAATTGAATTTTTGGAAATTCCTTGAAAATTGATTTTAGAATTGATTTTTGAAGATTGGATTTTCCCACTAACTAAGCTAGGAGCTTGGTTGTCTTCATCACAATTAAGCAACAAATTAACCATTTTGTTTTGTCAAATTTTGATGCAATTGGATTGCATGTTATTCTTTAATAAATAGGGATGATTTTGACATAAAAATGGTTAAGAATTTTGTGAAATGAAGGGTTAATTTTGCAAAATTTCATTCATTGTTCATCTTCTTCCCATCTTTCATTCGTTCTAAAATTCACCACAAACTTTGGATTCCACCATCCAATCTAAGCCTAGAGAATAGTAGATAAGACTCTTTTGGTGGTCTACAACCAAGTGGTGCTGAAATTCATCAATAATTGAAGGAGAATTTGGAGCTTTAAGGGTAAGTGTTCTTGAAACTTTGTTTTTTCTTTTTAATTGCATGTTTAATCCTCTAAATTGAGCATCTTAGAGTGAAAATTGATCAAATTAACTTCCGCTACATGCTCATTTATCCATTAGACCCGTACACTTGCGGTTAACATGAAAAGTTCGCATCAATAATATTACAAAAAATATTAAATCTTCAGTCCATTGGTGACAAAGATAAAACGTCATAATATGCTAAAAAATGACAAATAATGACTGTCATCATTTGTTCATTGTTGGCAATTAATTATTGCCATAAGAAAACCATTTATGACATTTTTCAACAATTGTCATTGAAACTTCTACCTTTACAGGCGATTCAATGACTGAAAAAAAATGTCACTAGCTTTAAATCTGACAATTTTTAAATGTCTTTGAATCCCAGTTTTCTTCTAGTGCTTAAACCGATAGTCTTCTTCTCGTAGTCTTCATTATCCATGAGATCTTCCTTGCTATGACTCTGGCAAGGATTCGGTTTGTGGGAACCGCTTCTTCAGAAGAATTTTATTAGAACTTTTCAAAGAAAATTGTGAGAATTTTAAAGGAAGAGTTTTAGAGTAAATCGTAGAGATTATTCTTGTAGAGAGTGTATCTATGCTATGAGAGCCCCCAATGACTCTATTTATAGAACTCCATTGATTACTCCTAATCCTATTAGGATGACCCATTTGTAGTGATATTTAAATTAAATATTTAATAATATCCAATATTAATAAATATTTATCTAAATAATATCTAATATTAAATGGTTTAAAATATTTAAATCTTGTTTAAATATTCATTCTTTGCAAAATCTTTAATTTTTATTTCATCCAAATTAAATAATTAATTATTTGAGTCTAATTCAAATTGATTAATTAATTCTTCCTCTATTTATTTATATGAATTTCATCCAAATAAATAATTAATTATTTAAATCATATTCAAAATAAATTTATTCTCCATATTATAAAGTTATAGTTTGAATCTTATTCAAATAAATTTTATAATAAATCATGTAATTAATTTTATCCAATACAATTAATATTTCCCCTCATAAATCTGAACATTTCAAATTTTTCTTTAAACATAGTTGATCTTTATTGGTATGTGGTGAGCTAGTAAGGGGACCTTATAGACCTACAGATTATAAGCTCCAATGATCCAAGATTAATTAATTAAACTCCTTACTTAGTTATTAGTTAATCTTCATTCATTAACTACAAGGCAAACCACCATAGACCCATAGTTGAACTCTTATACACTGTAGGACAAGTTGTGTCCATGGATATAATTAGTATAAGCAAATCAATCCTTCACGAGTTGTTCATAATTATAGCTAGGTCAAATGTCCGTTCTACCCTTGTAATTACCTCTTATCCTTAAGTACTACTAATTTCTTTAATGAACAATTTGTTTATGGTCCAACCATAAACTAAGTCCCTCTCAGGTGAGTGAAAGGGTGGGGCCCTGTAAACTCTAATTTCTATACTTCTTTGCTTTAGCACAAGTTAAAAATCATGGTTTAAGGTGGCTAGGGTTGGCTTGAATGAGTAAGAATGTAGGTTGAATTCTAGTGTATGTTTAAGTAACGATGAACTTTCTATTTATTTTTAATAAGGAATAAAAGAGATGGAGATAATGGTGTAGTTGAATAAGGAAGTGTGGCTAGACTTAGGAAAATTTTGTTAAGTGTTGAAGAAGAATCTCAAGTCAAAGTAGGTCAAGAAGTTAAACTAATTTAGGAAAAATGTTAAATTAACGAATAAATACTAAATTAAATTAAAATTATTATTTAAAGAAAAATAATATTTAATTTGGATGTAGGATTAGAAAACAAGAGGAGAAGTCACGTTGAAGTAAAGAGTTTTGTGGCCAAAGATGATTGGCTGAACTGTGTAGCAGCTTGAACTATAAGCAAGCAGCGTAATTACAATGTCGGTTCTCCCGATTCACTCATGCCATTTTTGTCATTTTTGGACCAGAGAGAGCTTTATGAGTTAGGAATTCAACCTAAGGCTGCCAAAACCATTTGAGGTTGGAAAGCTTGAGAAAACTTGAAAATACTGAAGGTTGTTGTAGAAATCGAGCAAACCAGACGAGTTAACTTTGAGGAATTTTTCAAGGACGCTCGGGAAGGGTTTTGAAACTCAATTTTCTTGGTAAGTCAGTTAAGAGGTTACCCTTGAGTTGCATAATTTTTATTTGAAGTTTATTTGAAAGAAAAAAGTGTTTTGAAGCTTTGAAAAATCAGGTTGAAAATAGGAGACTACTGGCCGAAGTCAGCTGGAGGCTGCCCAGAGCTATTGCTCACACCCGCACACCCCAGCCTGCATACACCCCATCGGCAGTGCCACACCTGCACACCCTTGTGCGGAGCGCACGCCCTCCACACACCATTGCTGTCAACGCCCTATGCGCACGTTGTGCGGCCAATCACGCCTGTGAGCGAGAGATTCTGCGCACTAGTGACGCCCAGCGCCCTATGCCCAGTGCCATGCCCAGCGCCCACGCCCCTACCAGCACCCCTTGCCCACCTGCTGCCCATCAAGGGTGCCTAAGGCCATTTTGGGTAATTTTAGATATTTTTGGACTCTAATTGATATTTTCTTGAATAATTGGCCTTAAAATGGGTAAATATGAATTTTAAGCTGATTTTTTTATATTCTAGAAACTTTTGAGATTTTTGCAAAATGGTCCCTAAAGGGTTGGAAATGATGAAAAAGATGGAAATTAAGCTTGACATGGACAATGTGGATGAAATTTAGTTAAATGATGTTTGTGAGGACTTCAAGGAGATGATCTAATGGCTTGTAAATGATATTTTAGGTCAAATTGAGATTGGAAAAGTCTATAAGCCTTGAGGAATAGGTCCAAATTGTGAGTGACACTTGTCTTTCCTTAAAAAGAATTTTATTTATAATGATTACCCATGATTTTCTTGTGAAATGTGATTTTATGATGATTTGCTAAATATTAAGCATGATTACTATTGGTGCTTGATTTTAAGGCATGATTTATCTATTTCCTCAAGTCCTTAAAAAGCATGTTTCCTGCGGCCAACTATTGAGAAAAGATTTGATTTTTCCTAAAATGTTTTATGATGACCTGTACATAGCATACTTGTTTTCTAAAATGTTTTCTAAGGTACCTAATGCTGAAGGACGTTGAGAAGGCATATGAGCAACCCTATGATATGAAGGAACTCAATGCTGAAGGACGTTAAGAAAGCATTTGAGTATCCTAGGGACTCGGTACTGAAGGACATGGAGAAGGTACTTAGGCAACTCAGATAGTTCCTATGTGCACATAGTGAGGTACGACGCTGTTGTGTTGAGATTACTCCACATCAGTTAAGGTTTTTCGATGTTGGGTGTGTCGAGATTACTCTGCCGCAACTAAGGTTTGTTTTCGACAATGAGTGTGTTGAGTTTGCTTCGCCTCAAATAAGGGTATTTTTGAATGTTAAGAAATGTTTGATGAGTTTATAAATTGTATTTGATCAAATTGCATTACTTATATTTTCTACATTGCTTAAGCATCATTTTTATGTTATAAACCATGTTTCCTTAATGTTAAGCATATTTAACTCTGAAGTTGTGTTTTCAATGTTATGTCATTTACTAGGCTTTCAGCTCACGTTTTTCCATGTTTTCTATTTCATCCAGGTAGCGAAAGAATTCCCGGTGTTTAACCTACTCAAGCCTCATCCTGCTAAAGTTCCGAGCTATCAAAGAATACTTTCCATCATAGTTGTTGTATGTGTAAATAAATTTGTATATGTAGCATGTAAACATAGCTTGTTAGTTGTTGGGAAGTGAGAATGGACATTGTGTATGTGGTCTAAGTCTGGTTGTAATCGTGCTGGAGTTTTTGTTGAAGTAAATATGTATCATCATGTTGCTATAATCATTAGTTTGGTGGATTTAAATGTTCTATGATCTAGGATTATACACTACAGGCGGTTATGTTAAATCATGTTTTTAGCAGGCTAGTCAGGTACAGATGGGCAGTGAGCTTCACAAGAGGGGTGGAGTTTACTGTCCTCACATCTCCTTCCAGGTTAAAGAGGATAATCTAGGAGGGGGTGTGACAGACCCCTTGTTCAAGACCCGAAATCAATGCTTAAGAGAACTACTCATCTACTTACCCTATCTGGGAAGGAGTGAATTCCATCTTGTGAAGTTATGTTCCTATCTCCCTATTTAGTCAAACCCCAAAATGGTAGGCTTATTGAGTCGGCAACTCGGGCCACTCTCACCCATGAAAATCAAAGGACCGACCTCACAGACAGAAGTTCATAAGTCACTTAGGATTAAGATCGAGTCGCACATGATCATCCTATGAAATGTTAATCTCTTCAGTCAATGGTGTTATAAAGAGAGATTAATCATTTCGCGGTTCGGTCTTATACAAACTCTTTTTATAGGATAGCCCACTCACATGTCTCCACATTGACAGTTTGGTCAAACCATTTGTAACTATTATAAAATGAGTCGTATCCATAGCGTCACCAAGATAAGGCACCCGACTTTATCTATATACTATAGACCTTTAGGTTATTCCTTGAACATGATCCACTTATATGTCAACGACATACATGTTCAAGACTTCATGCAATAACCTTGGATTTTTTCTTTAATGGTAAATTAATATTGCATAATTAACAACTAAATTAATTAATTAATCAATTACGAGGCTTTAGAGCACAAATCCCAACACTTCAAACTTTTTTAATTAATTCTTTAAATTTATTGGCCGAACATTGAATCAAGATCAATGGTAAATGAATGTAAACCAACAATCTAACATGAAAATCATGCTCTGATACCACTTGTTAGCATAATTACTTTAGATCTATATTAAATAGATTAACCATAGGATCATTTATACCAAATTGTCAAGAATAAATAACATACCAAATTCTATTGAGAGATTGATGATAGTTTCAAGATAACTATTATCTTCCTCAACCAAAACTCTGAATGCCCTTAGTGGGATCTCTCTAGATGAGATTCAAGAAAAACTGAGTGTTTATTGTTTTGGTGTGTTGGAGACCATAGTCCTAAAGTCTTTTTATATACTAGTTTAGTTAGGGTTTCCATTAAACCCTAATCAATTTAAGAATAGATTTCAACCCATTAAGTTCATACTCAATTGGGAATCTAGGGTCTTTAATTAAATAGATCACATAATAGGGACCCAATCTAATAAAATAACCCAATGTGATAAAATACTAATCCACATACATAACTCATATTTTAATTATACCTATTTAATTTAAAGTACGTCTAACATACTTGTTCTTACATTCATATTTATATATGTGATGTCCCCTTGTTATTGTCATTATTATTTTTTCTTTGATCTTCCTTTCCCCTCATTTATTTGTTTGTTTACATGCATCTATGTAATTTCTTTCCTACCCACAGTTACTTATGTCGTTCTCTCCTATGATTTATTTATTTTTCTTTAATTTTTTTTCTTACATTTATTTTTCTAAAAAAAAAGGAAAAGAAAGGAGATGGAGAGGTGTGTATTGTTGTTGAAAAGAGCGAAAGAAAATAAAGAAAAAGGAAGAAAAATAAGCAAATGATTTTCTTGTTTAAGAATTTAAATATAGAATATGGTAGTTTGAATGATAATCTTCTTCTTATTATTAATTAGTTTTTCTTTTAATATATGTATATGTGTGTTAGGGGGATGGGCGGCAAATCTGCCGCCCATCAAGTCAATTTTTATTTATTTATTTATTTTAATTTCAGGGTTAGTAGTTATATTTTATATTTTATTTTTTATACTTTATTTTTCTCTCTCGTTCCTTTCAAACTTTCTTTCTCTTTTGTATTTAAATTCTTTTTTCTCTTTTGTACGTATTTATTAATGTTTAACGTTATTTTCGGTCCCAATTCTTTTTTCTATATTGTTGTGCATAACTCTTCGTTTATTGCATTATTTCATTTTCATCATCTTCTATTTTGTTCACTATATTTTTCAAATTAATGCATATATCTACTAAGCTATAAATTATATTATCGTTTTTTTTTTCACATTTTTTAAAAATATTTTGACGATGAAATTTAAAATATTTCGGAGTTCGATTTTCTAAAATTTTTGAGGTGAAGAGTTGATTTTTTGAGAGTCCGAGATCAACCTCCAATTTTTTCTTATCAAATTTTATTATGCCTTCTATGTTTGCTTAATTTATTATGATACTTATTTAATTATGTTTGTTTTCTACGTAATATTAATATTAAGTCTTACTTGATTTCTAATTAAATTTTTTCAAAAATTTAAATTTTTTTTAATTAAAATCTCCCGAGGTTTTAAAGTCCTTCTAATTTAATTTCTCTAAGTTTTTTTTTTTAAAATCTTTCACAAGACTCTTCTTAAATCATTTAACTTTTTTTCTTTAAAATTATACATTTTGTGTTTACAAACATTCAAAAATTAATCCATTATTTCAAAAGATTTTCTAATCAATTAGTTTTCTAATAACTTGTTTTTAAGACCGTTTTCTTTATAAAAAAAATCCTATGATGGAATCTCGAAACTTTGGAAGTCTGATTTCCTAGAATTCTTAAGGTGAGGGATCACATCTTGGAAATCCGAGATTTGATCAAGAAAAAATGAATTTAATTAATGTTTTAAGAAAATTTCCTTCATTTAAAGACTATCCTATGACGGATTATGAGAAAATGTAATAATTTCTCACTGTCTTGAGGTGAGAAATTTTTACTCAATGTAGTCAAATTGATGGCATTTGACCCACTTATTGTATGGGATCATTACTTCAAATATTGGAGTAATGAGGGATAAAATAAGACATTATTTTCTAAAAAAAAAGAATTAAAAAATATTTTCAATTCAAGATTTGACATTTGGCCACCATTTTCTAAATGGGTATTTTTCACAATCACTTTCATTTTTAATTTTTCTTTCTCAAATTTTGAAATTCATATGTGTTATTAAAAGAAGTAAAGAGTACAGGAGAGAAACATAATTTTAATTAAAAAAAAAAATTAAAATTCAAGAAAGTAGTTGTCAAATTAAAACTGAACAAAACCAGTTAAGGATACTGGGTTGGTGAGCAATTCAATACATATACTATGTTAACTAAATTATTATAATTATTTATGTCATATTAATTAACTCAGAAAAATTATGTTACATTATAATATTGCTCTACGTTTAATATCAATTCAAATTCCACAATGCAATGAAACTAATAGATCAATTTTTCTTTCCAATTTCCAATGAAATTTAACTTAGCAATTTTCCATTTCCAAGCTTAAATTGATGGATGGAGTATTATCAAACCTAGATGATAGAAATTTTGGTTTAAAAAATTGTAGCAACACAACAATAAAAACTGAACAAATTTAATCTAGATATATTAATCAATCTTCAAAACCAAAAATAAACAACCCCAGCATCTTCATCATGTTAGGTCCCAATGTCGCTACATAAAAGGGGAAATGCTTCATTTTATAAATCTTATTTGGTATAAAAAAAAAAAAAAAAAAAAAAAAAAAAAAAA
>QLSR01000084.1:154436-206936 GCA_031780015.1 Citrullus colocynthis
AAAAAAAAAAAAAAAAAAAAAAAAGAATAAATTGATAGCTTAATCGAAGTTGATTTCTCAATAATTAGAACAAAAATAAGAAAAAAATATTTAAAAGAATGAGACTTGGAGGAGTCTATTCATTGTTTGATTGGTTTCACTTGGAGTCCCAAGAGGTACGCATAATAATAACAATGCTAAATAATTGTCCCTAATCAACAATATTTGATGTTGTTAATATGTCGTTTTGACTTCTACCTTTTTTTTTTCATGAGTACCCGTACCAAGTTATGCATACTTCGGCTAATCTGACGAGAAAATCCGCCTGACCTTACAACATTTGGGTGTCAAGAAAACCCGTAGGATATGCTAGGTAGGTGATAATCATTGATTAAACCCCATAACCCCTTAGCATAGTTCCATCCTTACTTGTTATGTATAGACCTATGAATTCATTGTGAATTTCTACTCTCAGGTGACAGAGATTTCAATAATGGCAATATTAAAATGTAAAACTTGTATAAAAAATAAATAATAATCTCCAAACCTCAACTATAAAGGATATGGTTGATGGTGCAGGAACAACTTTTGGCGTGGAAGAGGCCACGGGACTATGGAAAGGAAATTAGAGTATAATGTTAGCAGACAAATAATTTTGAGGACAATTATTATAAAGGTTACATTTCTGACTGCTTGATTACTGAAAAAAGAAAAGGTATAACTGCTTCATTATCGAATAACTATTTGTTAAATTTGGGGATTGTAACCGCATCTAAATAATGATAACAACCCAATTAGTGTGTTCACGAGTTCTTTAATATCAAGGGCCTTTTTTAAATTATGTTGTATATTTTAATTTCAATGTAAACAATGAAATGGCGTATTTGCAATTGACTAAAAGTAAAAAGGGTAAAATAGTCTTAAAATGTTTTTAAATAATTTTCACCTTTTAATATATTATAGATGTCTATTGAATGCCTACAATACATGAAAACTGAAAAAACTATAAGATAACTGGTTACTCAAATACAAATGTTAAACAGAAAGCACAGATAATCATTGAACAACCAACAAAATTAACATGAAACAAAAGAGTTGGTGACCTAGTTCGACGATAAACCACCTACATCTAGGGACAGTGTATCTAGGAAAAATAATTTACTAATATTGAATAGTTAAGCGTTCACAACAAAGCACTTATTTGTAAAGTTGAGACTTCTACGGTGACTCTTGCAAAGCTTAACTTGCTAAGCACCTAGGCTCCCCCTATATGTGAGACTCCCTCTCAATTTTATTTAAACTCCTCCTAAGTTTGATAATATTAGTGATGAACACTTCGGCATCCGACTGTATATGAGAGTGCTCTCAGCTTGATTATTTTCCTCGTGATTTAATGAACTCCCTTCACATGAGAACTTAGGTCCCTTAAGTTTTGAGAACTCCCTTCTCAATTTGAAACACCTTAGGCTCCCCCTAAGGCTTGAGAAATCCTTCTCGATGAATGATACCTTAGGCTCCCTCTAAGGCTTGAGAAATCCTTCTCTTCAATAATGTCTTCGGCTCCCCCTAAGACATAAATAATTTTCGTGTTCTTGAACGATTCAAACAACGTATACGCACAACAGAATAAAGTGAGTATAGATCAAATCACTACGTTGCACAAATTGGCCACCCAAAACAAAAACTCTTTCTCACCAAGAACAAAATGCGGCAGGACTCCATAACAACAATTGTTCAAAATATTTGATAATGACGGTCAGCCCTAGCAAGGGCAGAAAACCTTCAATAAATAATTTCTTTGTAAAAAAAAAAATCCCAAAAAAGAATTTGGCAGGCCCTAAAGAAGAAAAGAATCCAGAATATAAAATCTGTCAAATTTTCCAAATAAGGAAAGTTTGGACAACAAAAATAGCCGCTTGTTACAACAATAGCTAAGACAACTTCTATAACATCATGCAAATGACCAGACTCATAACACCTTGCCTTAAATCAATAAATAAGGAAAGAATTTCCTTGAAAAATATTTCCCTTTTTTTGCCAAAGTAAGATCCACCATAAAAAGGAAAAATATCGATCAATATACTTCTGCTGAGATTTCCCAGATTAGGAAAAAGAATATTCCGCGTATAAAATCTAGATTAAGAAAGAACATATATTTTGTAGGAAATAGACATGTTTGAGGCATTAGACAATTAGCAAATCTCCATGTGTGACAACTGAGAAAACCACTAGAAACTACTTTAGAAAAATATAAAGACAATCAGCAAATCTCCAACAAAAACTATTGTGGGAGGCATTAGACAAGAAGTACAAGCTGGAAGATGCTAGTATTAAGAAATTCCATGTGAAAGAATTCTTAGATTACAAGATGATTGATACTGAGTTGGTAGTTAATCAGATGGAAGAATTGCAAATTACTATTAGAGATTTTCAAAGTGAAGGATTGGACATTAGTGAGCCATTCCAAGTTGCTGTCGTGATTGATAAGTTGTTTCCTTCTTGGAAGGACTTCAAATGTTATCTCAAGCACAAGGGAAAGAGGTTATCCATGGAGAACCTTGCGGTGAAACTCCGTATAGAAGAGGATAAAGGAAAAGGAGATAAACCTTTTGCCAAAAGTTGAAGCCAAAGCTCACATTGCTGAAGCTTCAAAGTATAAACCCAATAAGAAAAATTTAAAAAAGAATCATGGACCAAGGAATGATGCTATCAAGCGCATTTGAGGAAATTGTTGAGTTTATGGTAAGAGTGGTCATATCGATGCAATGTGCAAACATAAGAAGGGACAAATCTCCAATGATCAGACCAACATCATGGAAAATAACGATCTGGTTGTCATCATTTATGAGCTAAATATTGCTTCAAACACCAAAGGTTGGTGCATTGATACTAGTGCTACTAGGCACATTTGCAAGGACAAGTCATTGTTCGTGATATATAAGAAGCAAGATGGTAGCGATAAGTTGTACACGGGAAATGCTTCAACTGCCTTTGTGGAAGGCAAAGACAATGTCCTACTAAAAACTAAAATGGACTTCTGAAAAAATACTTACCTCATTGATGTGTGGTAGGTGCCAGAGATTCGAAAGAATCTAGTGTCAGGAACTCTACTTAATAATAATGGGTTCAAACTTGTATTTGAGTCATATAAATTTATTCTGACAAATGGGGTATGTATGTAGGAAAAGACTATTTAAGTGATGACATGTTCAAACTAAATGTATTGACACAAATGCCAAAGAATAATAATAATACCAACTTTTCTGCTTATATTGTTGAGTTGTGTGATGTGTGACATCTAGATTGGGGCATGTTAATTATCGTTCTTTAGGACTATTGCTGGATTTTAACATTGATACTAGACACAAATGTGAAGTTTGTGTTGATGAATCAAACTTTATTAGAAAGTCATTTTCACCTGTAAAAAGAAGTAATTAGTTACTTGATTTAATCCACACTGATATATGTGACATGAAAAATACTCCCACAAAAGGTGGTGAGAGATATTTTGCCACAATTATTGATGATTGTAGTAAATATTGCTATGTATATTTATTACAAAGTAAAGATGAGACATCTAATATTTTAAAACATGTACGATAGAAGGTTAAAATTAACTTGAGAAGAAAATTAAGGTGCTTAGATTGGATAGAGGTGGTGTATATGAACCATCGTTACTTTATGAATTTTGTGAAGTTAATGGTATAATCCATCAAATGATCTTATACACCACGACAAAAAGGTATAGCTGAAAGAAAAAACCAAACTTTAAAAGACATGGTTAATTGCATGTTAAATAGTTTAGGTTTATCTCATTGTTTGTGGTGGGAAGCCTTTCTAATAGCAAAATTTATATACAATAGAATTCCACATAAGAAGACTAATAAATCACCTTATGAAGTGTGGAATAGAAAGTTGCCATCATATAAAATGCTTAAAATGTCGGGGTGTTTGGCAAAGGTATAAGTTCCTTTACAAAAAAGGATCAAGCTTGGACCTAACGCAATTGATTGTGTCTTTATAGGATATACTATGTATAGTGATGCATTTAGATTCATGGTGATTAGATTAGAATTATTTGATATTAATAGTAGCATCATCATGGAATCTATTGAAGCTGAATTTTTTAAGGATATATTTCCTTTAAAGGAGGAAGGACACAAATTTAATGGTATCAAAGAAATCATGAGGCTAGCTCTTCAAAAGGTCAACATGATTAGAGTATTGAGTCTAAACCTAGAAGAAGCAAAAGAGCTAAGAAAGCTACTTCCTTTGGCCTGATTTCATAACTTATAAGATAAAAGGCGAGTCTCAAACTTTTCAAGAAGCTGTATCATCTCCTGATGCACTTCATTGGAAGGAAGCTAAAAATGAGCTAAAATCCATTTTAGAGAACAATAACTAGGTATTGGTTGATCTACCTCCTAAAAGTAAACCAATTAGGAGTAAAACAGATTTTTAAGAAAAAGCTAAAGGTTGATGACAATATGAAGGCTTTCGCCAAAACGAGGATTACATCTACTTTTATTATTTCAAGATATTGAATATTTTTGTGACAACTTTATCATATTCATTATTTTCATCTATTCATCATGAGTTTCATTTCTCTTAATCTTTCCACTTTGATTATCAAAACCATGAGTAACTAAATCTATCAAAGGTTGGGGTAAAGTTATCATCTTTCCAACGAAGAAATCTTAGGACTTACTCCATTTTCCTTAATTTATTTGAACTTATTTGTTATTTCCATTTAGCTAATCGAAATAAGTAGCTACAATCAACTGCTTGAGAGAGTTGTTAACTGTTGTGCACCCTACACTCCATTACTTCCACCGCTTTTAGTTTATTTTACAGTTTAAATCTCTTCAACTTCTTTTAATTTCTTATAGACGAAAAACCAATCATATATACTGAAGAATTAATCTAAACCAAAATCCTTGTGTTCGACCTCAGACTCAACGAGAATTCTTATTTTTAGTTTATACTTAAGCTAAAGATAGGAAAACTCATTTTAAAATATCACTTATGCATCACACATCTAGAAATACAATAATAGTCAAATCTAACATTCGATTTTCTCTTGAGTTTAATTAGCTTGTAAATGCTAAACTAGTGGATTATCCCTAATTAAACACTTTCTCCATAATCATGCAATTAAGTTCATCAGCAATATTAAGTGCCAAATGAACATTGTAAACAAGGAAACATTCATCAAGAGTTGTCAATTCAATCTAAATGCTTGAATGTAAAATAATCCCAAAACTTAAGTGAGTTTATAGCAGAAAATCCATCAAGAAAATCAAGCCTAAATATCCTGTCCCCAAGTAAATGATATCTTAGCCACTCATAATCATAAAAAAACTCCAAGGTGTTTATAGAAATTAAAATAAAAGATTGAAAGAGGAGAAAATGAGGATGAAAGTTGGAGATGATTAGCAATAGAGGCTAGAATTTGAATTGGAAAAATGACCTAAAAATTCAAGAAGTATATATAAAAATTGGTTGAGCATCACTACACTTGGCTGAGAAGTCGTAGCACTGGTTTCAAGCGTAGCGACGCTATCGGCTACGCTCAACGGTTCATCAGGCGCGCGAGTGAACAAGGGGATTTTCGTCAAACTCCTTCGCAATGCTGCATGAAATCTTACTCTTGGGTTGGGGTCATAGCACTGAGCGTAAAGCATAGAAACGCTACACTCCTTGAAAAGTAGCTACTTACCCTTCAAGCATAAAATAGAGAGGGTAAAGTGTAGAGTAGCTACGCTCTGAGGAGCATTTTGGTTATTTTGACCTCCTCACTTGGCCAATGCTTTCGAGACAATGTTTGGATGTATTTTTGCACCTAATTAGCTCTAGTGGTCCATCTTTCCACCTTAATGCTCAAAACCTACAAAATTCAAGGAATAACACGATAAAGTCATGGAATGAGCTCAAATAAAACCAGGAAAGATAGCTCTTTTTAGGAGCTATCACAAAACTCATAGGTTTCAATCCTACTCTAATGTCACGTGGTTAGTTTCTCAAGCTAACCAACCGCACGGTACCTGGGTGAATTTGATGTCAAAGACACGCCAAGTAAGCCTTTTGAGGTTTTAAGGATCTTTCCTCCCTAGGCACAACCAAATGAGATTGGCAAGGAAGTGTTTCGTAAGGAGGACTTGAGAGAGTTTGAGTGAATGAGAGCTTAAAGGGCTTCACGAACCATAGATGAGCGCACAAGCTAAGGGAATGTGTGCTTGTATTGCTTAACTCTTTGGTACATCCAAGGTGATTACAAATGAGGCCCTTTCCCATATTTATAGAGGTGCCTTGCCGACTCTCCCTAGCATGACTGACTTACAATGTCGATCATGGATCCTTCTAGGCTTTTCTTTATGTACAAGTTTCGGTTACATATGTACAAACCTAGAAACATCTAGATAAGGCTTGACCTAGAGACATCAAAACCTATCGAGGGTCTTCTAAAACATTCGGGTAGGTGTTCGACTGTCATGAAAAGTTCTAGAACCGTCTAGACACGTCCATGTTCCAGCACTGTTGTGAGCCATCCAGACTAGTTGGGAGGCTTCCAGAACACTCTAGCACCAACAAGACTCTTCTCGAACAATCGGGCACTATCGAGGTTTGTTTAGAGGCTTTTGGAGCTGTTTGGAAGATTTCATTGAGTGATCTTCGAATCTTGGATTTGAAGTAATTCTTAGAGTTAAGAATTCTTCTAAGTAGAATAACCAGACTAGCAACTATGTTTTTAAGCTTGGAAGTATGATCTAAGGAAAAGAAAGGAAATCTCACCAACTGTAGAAAGAGTTAAAAGCATAGCCGGGAGTTAGTTGAGTTGGACACATATTTGGTAAGTAAAAGACCATGTTGGACGCATGGTCAAAAGTAAGAAAACGCATGATAAGGGTAACCATTGTGGAAAAGAAAATGGGTATGTTGAAGTATTGTAAGGAAACTTGAGAGCTCGGGGGAAAGAGGTGAACGCATAGGAGGTAACCCGAGAGCTCGAGGGGAAAGAAGTAAACTCATAGGAGGTAATTAAGGAAGAAGATGTAAGCTTGGGTTAAGTAGGATGTATGAGCAAGAGGACTAAGGTTGAGTAGTAATGCATTGGAAGGAAATCTAAGTTTCGAGAAGAAGGATAAAACACATAAGATGAAATCAAGGAAAGATGCTATCGTAATTTAAGGTAAACACATGACTTCGATCAAGGGAGATTTTGTTGAGTCTTGGATAATTTAGAGGGTTGAGAAGTAAGCCTAAAGGAAGGAAGCCGGAGATGGACGTATGCTAGATTTATCATTGAGAAAATGGCTAAGTATAAGGAAGAGGTTGTAAGCATAACCTTGGAATACAACTCAAGAATGCATAGAGAAACAATCAAGGGATCCTTAAGGATGGAAGGAAGGTCATGGATGCATAACCAAGTAGAGATAAATGCATGGAGTACAAACACAAGAAGGAAGATCTTGAGATGATTTTGGTTAATAGAATAACAAGCATAGTCGGATGTTTATCACCCAAGAGAACGGCTTGTAGCTAAGATATGGACATAATGAAAGAAGTGATGGACGCATGATACTATGCGGTTGAGGCACAAACGCATGGTAGTATGCGGTTGAGGCATAGACACATAGTAGTATGCGAGGAAGAAACCTGGTCAAAAGTAGGAAGGCTGGGAGGAAGAAAGAGAATAAATAAGCTATACATTAAAAAGGAAATTAAATGGACGCATAAGGGCACTAAGTTGGATGCATGGTTCGTGTCTCAGAATGAGTCAAACGCATAAGATGAGTTTATAAAAGTTACGTGGTTTCATTTAGACTTAACACTTTATAAGAAGGAGGTGTCGGGTTGCATGTCAGATGAGTCATGCAGCGTGACAGGTGGCAAACAAATGGCAAATAGAGAGGAGGAGTTGGATGACAAGACCTTCATCCCAAAGCTATAAATAGGACTATCTGCCTGCATTCAAGGTGAACCTTGCGTTCAAGATAAACTCTGCATCCAAGGGGTGAAGCCCGAAGAGCTTGTTGGAAGGTTGCACCTTGCATTTAAAGGATCAGCTTTGCGTTCAAGGTGCAGGGTTACGCCCAACCAAGTTGTCTGAAGGGAAAATCAGTTTTCTTGCATTTAGACTTGCAAACCCTACGTCTAAGAAGCTCGGGCAGGACAGAATTAGAAGGAAGAAAAGGAAACTTCCCTTAAGCAATGATTAAGCTTGTGAATGACACTTTCCTTTTTCTAAATGATTTTAGTTAAAATGCTTAGCCAGGATTTCTTATTAAATGTAACTTTATGATGATTTGAAAAGCATGATGGCTGCTTATACTTGATTTTATGGCATGAAGGCAAGTTTTATTTGTTTTCCAAGTGTTGTTGAAAAACATGTTCATAAGATGCTATTTATTGAAAAATGCTCTGTTTCCATGAAAGGTGTTTACAATGAACTGTTTATGCGAAACATACCTATTTCTAAAATGTTTTCTAAGGGACCCAATGCTGAGAGACATTGAGAAGGCATGTAGGCAACCTTGTGACTAGGGACCCAGTACTGATGGACTCGGAGAAGGTATTTGGGTATCCTGAGATATTCTTATGTGCACATAGAGGTTGCAACGTCGGGTGCATTGAGTTTTGCTCCTCCTCAACTATGGGAAATATTTGTTTTCGACATTGGGTGCATTAAGTTTTGCTCTGCCTCAACTAAGGGAAATATTGTTTTCGACGTTGGGTGTGTTGAGTTTTGCTCCGCCTCGACTAAGGAAAATATTCGTTTTCGACATTGGGTGCGTTGAGTTTTGCTCCACCCTGACTAAGGAAAATTTTAAAACAAAGAAGATTTAATGCTTTTGTAGACTGTTTTATTTAAAAGACCTGGCTTATGTTTTATTTTAAGGCTTAACAGGAGTTGTATACAAATGCTATGTTTGAGCATAATTTGATTTCTTGAGCTATCTTTTCTGAAATGAACATATATAATTTGACAAAAGTATTTAAGCATGTTTTTAGAATGGTTATGACCTGAATCAGTATTTTACTCGCGTTGTGTTATAATGTTTTATTTATGTTTGATTTTCAAGCCCAAGTTAATTTTATAAAACTAGTCACTCACTAGGAAACTTAGCTCATTCTTTCCTATTTTTCTATTTTTCCAAGCAGGGAGAGAGTTCGGGATGCTTATCCTACACAAGAATCTTGTTTGAGCCGTCTTAGTGTTTAGGAGTTGAACAGTGAACCTCACAAAGGTGTGAAGGTTGTTGTCCTCACACCTCCTCTCGGGATTATGGAGGATAATCTGGGAGGGGGTGTGATAAGGGCTGTGCGAGGAGCGTGCCTGCAAGCAGTCGAAGGGCGGGTACCTTGGGCATCTGTGGGGGCGCATACATAAGCCTTGCGATCTACGCGTGCCTTGGTCGTACGTAGCATGCACATGACTGGCATCCCTCGGGCGCGCAGGCGGGGCTTCTGTTAGGGGCATGCCTTGGTCGTGTGTGTGGGAAATGCACGATGGGCATCCTCGTGCAAGCTAATGCGCAGCGCTGCCCTTCTTGGTAGATGTGTGCACATGCTGCACATCCGTGGCTGGTTGCGCAACCCCTCTGTCATGTGCATGCGCACATGGGCATCCGTATAGGCACTCGATGGGGTGTTGGGCTGCAACTAAATGCATGCCTGAGGCAAGGGCGTAGCCCGACAGCTTGGGCAGCCTTGTCAAGCACCATGTCACTTGCATGTGCCAAGCTTAGTGACGAGTTGGCCCCTTCTCCTCGACCCATCCTTGGCGATGTTAGACGAGTCAAGGGTGTTTGTGGCGCACTTTGTTGGGGCGTTTTTCTCACACATGACACCTAAGCAAGAATTAACTTGTCTTAGCCACTCATGGTGGGCTAAAATGAGCTCCAATGTTGCATAATTGAAGAATACAAGTAAATATAAGTTAGGAATGAAAAATACAAAGAGAATAGAGTGTTGGTGGCTGAAAATTGAGGTTGTCCACCCAAAATCGAAAAAGGCATATATATATATAAAAATCCATTGGCATCATGGTGCTAAGGGACAACGTCATGATGCTATCGTGCAAGTGCACATCTTCGGTCCGTTGAAATACGTAGTGTCGCAGTGCTAAGGGCTAGCGTTGCAATGCCAGAACAAGCACAGGAATCTCGAGTTTAGGCACCTAGCACCTGGACGTTGTGTTACGCTCCCTTTGGGGCATTTATGTAATCTCTTGTCTTTTCCTCGTTTGATGCCTTCGAAGCTTCGTTATGGTTCATTTTAGTCCCATTTCTACTCCAATGGTCCATTCAACCCTCTAAGCGCTCAAGACCTACAAAATTATAGAGATAAACACATTATGTCGTGTTATGATCCCAAGTTAAGTTGAGGGAAATAGCACATTTCGGATACTATCAAAAGGATTGTCAAAAGAGCAAGTCACATATACATCGAGGAAAATGAGGCTAAAGACTATTAAATGAGTTATGTAGTGGTAACCTAACTTAGTTGATTGGAGATCCTAAGATATAGGTTCAATAGACAAACTAGTTGGATAATTCATAGTTGACACACTAAGAAACTTATAGTTTCTTCCCATTTCTATGATGTTGTAGAGTGTGTGGTCTATTGATGTTAAGGTCATATTGATATCTTGTTTTACAAGAAGAGAAATGAAAGACTTACTCTTAATCAATATTACCTATGTGAGAGTAGAAGTGGGGTCACTTCTATGAGAACTTTTCAAATGGCTTATGTTCTCTAAAGCTCTCATGAATTCAGGATTTTGTCTAGGACCAAAATGGACACAATCGTATAGAACTCAAAGATACAAGATGAGTTGTGTGTGATATCTATTGTCTCTATTCACCAATGAGAAAGATAGTTCCTGAGCTTGGTCTCACTATTTCTTTAGTAAATTCGATGGGTATTCAATAAAGAAGGTCCAAAGGACAACTTTCCTAATGCATAACTTGGTCTATTTGCTCTCAACAACTTTTGTTTGATGTTCTTTCACTTTCTTTCATGTAGGGAATTGTTGGATATTTATAGTGAAAAAAAGTAAAACTTCTTTGATATTTGAAACATAAAAATGAATTTAATTGTGTAGATTAAATTCATCGTTAGAAATTTCAAATTGGATTGAAACAACCAAATTAAGATGATACTTCATGTAAAAATTTAACATATTTGAAAGTTAAATTTGTAGTTTCTTCAATTTGAATGAGTATGTTTGATTTTGGTTAAGTAACAACTCAATTGAGTTAAATTTGAAAAATATTTAAATTTTGTATTTATTTGTTTTTTTTTCTTTATATTTTGGAGAGTTACTAAGTTGTTAACCTATATAAATAGCAATTTGTTTTTTCATTTGTAGCATCTCACTTTAAATTGAAGAGTTATCTCCTTTCTTTCTTTCTTTTGATCTTATGTTGAATTGAGAGTAAGTATCTAAGAGTTCTACCAAATCCAAGTAGTTGAGGTTGCAGTTTTACCAGAGTTAGTCGTTGTATCCTATTGAAGCGATCGTATTAGTCTACTTGCATTCGGTGTAGAGCAAATAATTGTATTCAGGACATCGTTTATCAGAAGTGTGCCTCGACTACCTATTGACGTTTCCATAATATCTTGAGGTTCTTAGTTATTTATCATATCGTAAGCCTTAGTTATATTATTTAGCTTAGTTTTGAGTTTGAGCATTATTATTGTATACTGTATGTGTACTCTAGTTGATGTGTAGTTAGTTTGTTAGTCTATTCAGTTCTTATATATTATTATTTTTCCCAAACAAATACAAGTACTCATTATCTTACTTTATTATCAAGATCGTAAAAAAGAATTTAAATTGATTCAATCACTCCATCAACAAATAAGTTGTTTCGCTTTTGATATTTGTAATAATTTTCAAATTAATAAAACTCGACTTGAATTTCCTCATGAATATGGGATGAACTTTTGAAATATTAGAAAAAGAACAGTTTAGAACCACTAAATATATATATATCATATAGCAGTAAACACATTAATTCTATACTATGTGAAGGGATCTCCAAATTTTTAAGATTAAAATGCGTCCATCACAATTCTCCTTAATCCCTCTTAAAAATTATATTCATTAATTTTATTGAAATAATGTACATGTCAACAGAAAAAATTTATCATTTTCTTAATTTTACGGATTATATGATTATGATAAATTAATTTTTGTTCACTTACATAAATTCAACATTTTGTACAAATTATTTTAGAATTGAGTTATTTTTTCTTTTTAAAAGAATATATCACATGCAACATGGTCATATACTAGGTTTTTTTTTAAAAAAAAAAAGAAAAAAAAGTCATATTCACATTCCTATGAAATAATTTATTAAAAAAGTAACAATAATAATTAAAATGGGTACTAGTAGATTTAACAAAAAAAGAAATCATATATTGCATGTGTCCATGTTTTTTTCTCTTCTGCAAATGTAGCAAAAAACTTTAGCCCGAGCCAAATAAAATTGGTAAAAGTCTAAGAAGTAGATATGCCCTCAAATCATACATGCATTCAGCCAAAAAAAAGAAAACACACAAGTTTTCTAAAGTATATTTGATATACTTCATTAATTAAGGACAAAGAATATTAGCTTAATTATATACCTTACGAATAGTTATCATTGATTACTAATAGTTATCATTGATACATTACATTATTAGGTAATCATCTTATTGATATACTTGTATTTTGAATCAATAATGATATACACCGATAAGTAACCCTTGAGGACTTGGATCTAACAACCTTGTTGATAAATAAGATCTTTAGATCTCAAACTCAAAAACCCCAAATCAAGATGATTTCAACCTCTAAGAATGGCTAGATGGCGACAAAACCACGAATTGGACAAAGCTTGCGGCTCCCATCTACCCTTGATCTTCAAATCACCCCACAAGCAAGATCAATCAAGTCAAGTTCAAATGATTTTAGACATGTAACCTAAGAGTCACAGAATTGCAAAAGAAATATAGCTCAAGGTTAAAAGAAAGCTCAAAAGCTGTTTTAACTACATTTTCCAAAGTCTCTTCCAAGTCTCTCCTTTTTTTTTTTTTTTTTGAACAATTACATGGCAGTATATAGGCCTAAAAATCAAACTCTAGATATTCTATGAGCCATTTAAAGAGTTGGAACTCTTATAATTAATGACCATTATCAGTCATATGATCTAATTGTAACATAAAATTACATAAAATGACTCAAAACTGAAAAATACATTTAGTAAATACAATAAATCCGAGATTATCTTTTCTTCATCTATATTCCATACATTTGTAACCATCAAAGAGTAAATGGTATCCCATTTAAAGTATCTTGAAGTTTTTGTTCATTAAATGAAGCTTGATTCTTCATAAATTTCGTTTGACTTCACATAATTCTTCTTCTTCAGTTAGTGTAAACTTGGACATGTACGACTCCTTCTTGATGTTCATATTGCATGATTGAGATTCCTCTATTCATATCATTCTTCCCTTCTTCATGAAGATTCGTCCTCAAATATAAAAGTATTGCTTGGAAGGAACATCAAAGTATTGGTGCAGACATTTACACTCTTAAGAATTGATCCATAGATTGGAATTTGAAACTTTGGAGTTACATTCTTAACTAATCGCTAAAAAATTCAATGTGCTAAAATGTAACTGCTATATTAATGTTAAGTAGCCAACTTTTGCAAATTTTCAAACCAACCTATGAGTTTAAACACCAAAGGATGAAATTGATGACCAAAAAAACTGAGATCAAATTGTATTTCAGATCTAACATGCTTTTGAGAAAGAAAGAATAGCTTAAGAAAAAATGCTCTTAGGGGTAACAATTTTTCTTCTCCTGACTGATTTTCAAAACACAAATATTTAACAATGAAGGAAACCGAATTTGAAGATCTCAAAGAAAGCAATGTTGTAGATAATATTTTGATCTAAAACCTTGAACTTTACGAAAACTCAAAACACGACTGGATATGAGACTTTTTTTTTAGTTTCATAAAATAAACAGAATGTGACGAGATGAATAGAAAAAAAACAAGAAAACAGGAAAAATGAAAACATATATCCGGTCTAGAGCCTAGCTCTGATACCAAATGATAACTCAAAAACCCCAAAACAATATGTAATCAACCCAAGGAATAAGTTTTGAAAGCAATTTACCTTGATGATCAAGATCAATAGTAGAGAAAATTCATTTCTAAACTTGAGATTCGAATCACTCCACAAGAGGTTTGATCAACACCACTTGACAGCATGCAAGTTCTAAAATACAAGAAATTGCAAAAATAAAATACTTAGCTCTCAATAAAGCTAAAGAAATTTCTCATTCATTCACTTATAACATTTGGTCTCAAAGCATTAGGCTCTTTGATCGAACCTATGTTTTCGTTGTATTTGTCTATTAATTCTCTAATATTTTGCTTCAATTTCTTTAGTTCCAACATGTTCTAAATCTACCTCACAAAAAAAAAAAAAAATGTCTATTCTATTCCTTTTTTCACAATGGTGTCTTCTACAATGCTTTAAATCTATCTGTTAGCTACATTTTGTTCTTCTTTTTCATCTCCAAATTCACATGGCTTATGGCAAAAATGTTTGAATTTTGATTATTGGTCCAAAAGAAAAAAAAATTCATTGGTCATTAATTGTTGGCGGTTATAATTGGGCTCATTAAATGTTATCTTTCTTGCTATTATGTGTAACTCCCATATGTTGTTAAGTCTCAAATAAACAACATAATAAATCATTTTGCTGAGAGTTACAATTCAATGAATCACTTTGAATTTCACACTTTCTAATGATATCCTTTCCACTTCTTTCTCATTGTGATCTTTTCTATTTGATTTAAGTTTGCTTCTTTTTATTATTTTTTTCTAATCCTTTTTGTTCCTTCCATATAGTCATTTTCTTATTTTAACTCGATTTTTTGTTGTTATTTGGATTGCTCCTTCAATATCCTTGATTGTATACTAAATGTGTTGTTTAAACACTTTAAATTGCTCCTGGCTCTTACCTTTGTTGAATATATACACTCTTTTGGAGTGTGATTCTTTTGTATTTGTGAGGGTGTGTTAGTGAGGGACTGATCATTGATAAGAGTGTTGAGTGTTAAACATGAATGAACTACATTAACTAGTTAAACATGTGAGGGAGCACTTGTGAGATTTTTTTTTTTTTTTTTTTTTTTTTTGGTACTTCTTCTTTCTTTCAGTGTGGAAAATCTCAAAGATTTACCCAATATCTCCAATGAAGGAAGACAAGAAGCATAACAAGCAACCATGGAACGCATGTTTCGTGCTATGGAAGTTTTGACGGAACGTCTGGAACGGTTGGAGGCTCAATACCAAGCTCGAGAGGAGGAATATGAGGGTGATGGTTTTGATGAAGGAGAAGATGACTAAGTTACTTTGGTAGCAGTGAAAGGAGAAAGAAATGTTATTTGTGGCTTGGATAGAGGGAGAGGTCATGGACGAGGACATCTTAATTTTCAAAAGAGAGCTTCATGAGAAGAAGGAATTGACTGTAATGTGGGAAGTATCAAATTGAAACTTCCAAAGATTTATGGTAAAATCGATCTGGAAGAGTACCCTGAATGGGAGAAGACGGTGGAATCGGTATTTGATTGCCATAATTTCAACAATGAATCGAAGGTACGATTGTGTATTGCTCAATTTAAAACAATATGCTCAAACATGGTGGGATAAATTGATGTTAAGTAGGAGGAGGAATCTTGAAGCACGGATCGATTTGTGGTATGAGTTCAAGGAGTCGATGAGAAAACAATTTGTTCCTAAGTATTTTCAAAGGAATGTGTTGCAAAAGCTACAAGCATTGAAGCAAGGAAGTAAGTCTGTGGAGGATTATTGCAGGGAGATGGATACGTTGATGGATCATCTTGATCTAGACGAGGACATGGAGAATCTCATGGCACGGTTTCTTAATGGGCTGAACACGAAGATTGTGGACTAAGTTGATCTACAACCATATTTTGGCATGGAGGAGTTGTTGCATATTGCAATCAAAATCAAGAGGCAACGAAAGTCTCAACAGTATTCTTCTAAACATTTTTCCAATTCTAGTACTACATGGAAAAAGGATAGTAAGAATATTGATTATAAGCCTAGAAACCAAGAGGTGAATGAGAAACCTAAAGTGAAGCTTAAAGGAAAAAGAGAAGGTTGATGACTTTAATTAGAGATGTCAACGAGGCAGGGTGAGACCGAGAATGGCTTCCTTGCTCCCTGTCCTCGTTCCCCATTTCATTCTCTGTCCTTGCCAAATTCCACACGGGGATCGGGTTCCCCATGGGGAATTTTTCCCCCTTTCATTCTTTTTTGTTAAAAAAAAAATTACCAAAAATCACTATGATGAAAAAGTTCTAATTAAATGGTTCACTTTTATATGATTAGTTTCACATGGGCAATTAAAATTTAAAGAGAAAATTATCGAAAAATTTAAAATTGAAGGAAATGATTATCTATCAAATTATTCATATATTCTAAATTTATTAGAACTCAAACATATATTTTTTTCCACTAATTCAAACATATTCATTATTTTGACCATTAATCTTGAAAATTAGATATAATATTTATATAATAAAAATAAATAATGTAAAATTAAATTATTCTAATAAATATAAGAAAAAAGCCTAACGTGGTGGGGACGGGAACGGAAAACGAGGTGGGGCGGGTCCCCATGGGCCCTGTCCCCGACTCGTCCCCTTGGGAAAAGTGGACGTCTCTAACTCTAATGTGCGGGGATTTAAAATGCTAGAAATATTAATGGGTAGGTCACTTTAGTGGAGATTGCCCTAATAGCAAAATTATGACCATGAGAGAATGAGAAATTGTTATAGAAGATGAAGAGGAAAATGAGGTTGTAAGGAAGAAAATAAAGAGAGTGAGACTAAGGAGTTTAGTGTAGAGGATCCAATTGATATGTCCTTAGTCCCTAGGAAAGCTTTAAACACCCAAATTAAGGAGGATAGTCAAGACCAACAAGAGAACTTGTTTCACACTAGATACCTTGTTCAATCTATACCCTGTAGTGTGGTTATCGATAGTAGTTGTTGCACCAATTTTGTGAGTTCTATTCTGGTCAAGAGACTTAATTTAGAGACTAAACTACATCCTAGACCATACAAGCTTCAATGGTTCAACGAATGTGCGAAAGTTAGGGTGACTAAGCAAGCTCTTGTTTTCTTTACCATTGGAAAGTATGTTGATGATGTTTTGTGTGATGTTATATCCATGCATGTTGGAAATTTATTGTTTGGGAGATCTTGGCAATTTGATTGACAGGTAGTGTATGATGGGTAAACAAATCATTACTCTTTTACTCGTAATGGTAGGAAAATAACTCTTGTTCCTTTGTCTCTAAAAAGATGTGTTTATTGATCAAAAAGGCAAGAGGCTGAAGCAAAAGCAAAAAGTGAAAAAGAAATGATAGAAAAAGAATTGAGAGAAAAAAAGAGTATGAGTGAAAAGCAAGAGACTAACAATGAGCCTAGAGGAAAAAAATGAGAGAACACTACAACAAAAACCACTTTTCTTGACTCTTGAGCAGTGGCAAAAATAGAGAAGAAAGAGAAAAAACAATCATTAAAGCCAAATCATGCATTTTTTGTGGGAAAGAACAGAGTTTTTCAAATTTTTTGAAATTCGTGACTGTTTTGTGTCACGAATTCATAACTGTAAATAACAGTGATTAAATGTATGAGAAAAGAAAAAAAGTGTAATTTTGGCAGGAAAAGATGAAAATTTTTGAATTTTTCGACTATTTTGACAGATTTTTATGTTACTAATTTATTACTAGAATTAACAGTCATTAAAAAGCAACAGTTTTTTAAAGTTATTGAATTGAGAAATAAAAAAAAATGATTTTCGTCAGAAAAATATGAGTATTTTTTTAATATTTCAACTTTTATGACTATTTTTTGTGTCATCAATCTATTGCTCGTATTAATTATCATTAAAAAGCATTAAACGGAAAAAAAATAGTTATAGTGAGATAAATTAAGTTTAAAGCTAAAATCACGTTGTTTTTCTTTTTTCTTTTTTATGTTAAAGGACGTCATTTTGGGCTTTATTATGAGATCTGTTTTTAAATATTTTGGTATTTGGGTTATTTTTTACTTTATTGGTTTATTAAAATGATTTTTTTAGTGGAGTACAATTCGGTTTCTAATAATCTAAAGAGAGTATATGAAAATTTGGAATTGGTATGTGTTGGAAAAGTTAGTATTTCTTTTATTAAAAAGAAATTAGGTGGTTAAAAAAGGAAAGAAAAAAAAACCAACACAAAAAAGGAATTAAAGAGAAGAAAAGAAATGTTCAAGAAATTGCAAAGAGAGAACAAAAAAAGGAAAAATAGAAAGATAACCCTGGAAGCAATTAAATGAATAGAAGAAAAAGAGAAAAAAATATATATTGTAATCTGGATCAGTACAACGAATTCACTTGTGTATGATGGTGGAAGATTCAATTCGTCACGATTTTGGCATGGACCAACGACGGTGACACTTTCCTCCTCTGGCAACCATCAGTTCTCGGCGTCCAACAACTTGTTTAGTGTTTTCATTATTTTTTGTGAGTTTTGACGTTTACTCGTATTTCAGCATTAGTTTTGAATTACCCACTTCATAATGGCTCCAATTATATACAATTACATTTAATTAGATACTAACCAGCAAAGTATCAAGTTGTATCAAGTTGTGTTGGATAAGAATAACTGGTATAACACTCTAAATTCCTTTTCGAACTAATTTGAGGTTATTTAGATTTGTCTCTAATGCTTGGAAGCTCTTATTTGTAGGTTCTAAATAGTTTCAACATTATTTGGGCACTTTTCGATAATGATCCAAGTGTGTTATAACCCCATTTAGACTCTTTTGAATTCGATTTAGGTGTTGTAGTTTAGTTTGTAACTCTTGGGTACTCCCTATTTGCAACCCACATGTTGGACGCATTTTTGGCTAATTTTTTACTAGGCCACTCCAAATTCACTCTAATCGCATGACTATAATATCCCGAGTTTTAGGTAATTTTTAAAATTAATTATCTTAAATAATTTTAAATTTTATTTATTTTAATTTTGGAGTTCAGAGCCAAAATTGAGAGAATTTGAGGAGATAACTAATTTAAATTAATTTGATAAGAAATTTGAGAATGGAAGTTATTTTGATAAAATATTTGAAATTTGAAGAGGAAAATGAAAAGATTTAACTATATACATATATATATATATTTGTTAAAGAAAAGTGGGTAGAAACCTTGCCCCACTTTATTTTTCTCACATTTTGTTTCCCTCCTCTTTTTTTATTTTCCCCACTTTATTTTCCCAATGCTCTTCCTCTTATTCTTCTTCACGATTCCTCTTCCTTTCACTCTCACTCTCAAAATTGCCAATCCACCTCTTCCTCTCGCCGTCACTCTTAAAATTACCGACCACACCATCATCATGTTTGTCTGTCGCCCCCCATCTCTCTCCCATTTCCCCAACACTACTTCCATAATTTCACCCTCCTCTTTTTCTCGAACAAAAACCAAGTACGTTGGAGCTTCAATTCGACAAGTGTTGATTCAATCAGTCTCCTTCACCGCCAAGCGCTGATGACAACTTCTGCTTTAAATTTAATCTCCTCATTTAATTCTAGGGTTTGTTATCCTCTCCTTCTTCCATTTCTGCCGAGAAATCTTGTTATTGCATTTTAGTATATCAATGGTGCAATTTCTAGATTCCAACATGACATTGTATTCAGAGAAATTTCTAGTGAAGCAGGAGTGTGATGATTCTTTTCACCACGAGCACGGTCAATTGGACAAGGGGTTTAAGCCTAATTTTCACAAGGATTTCTAATCTAATTTCCATGAATGATAGGGATTGAAAACAAAATTAAACTTCTCATCGTCGGCCGTTGTATTCAAATTAATACTCTATTTTCAGTTAGTTTTCCATTTGAACGTTTGTAGACTATATAGTCAAATTATTCGTTTTATTTTTAGGATTTGGATAAGAACTAAATAGTTGC
Source organism: Citrullus colocynthis (assembly GCA_031780015.1). Classification (NCBI taxonomy): domain Eukaryota; kingdom Viridiplantae; phylum Streptophyta; class Magnoliopsida; order Cucurbitales; family Cucurbitaceae; genus Citrullus; species Citrullus colocynthis. Next base: position 174,466 of record QLSR01000084.1, read on the forward strand.
ATTGTCTGATGAGGCCTTCCACTTCCACTTGTATTGCAAAATTCTTAGTTAATCTTAATCCGCTTTAATATAACTGTTGGAAATTTTTGTTTGAGTAAAGTGAGAAGGAACGAAATTTTCTTTTGTTCTTTTTGAAGTAGAAGTTAATTAATGGAACTCTGGTTTGTTTGATTATGTTTAAGGGATTTTAACTGATATTGTTTGTGGATTGACTGTCTATTTCAGGACTTGACGCATTCTCTACAACTTATTCGCACAATAATCCACTTGATGAGCCTAGTCCTCTTGGTTTGGTGTTAAGGAAAAGCTTGTCCTCATTGGATCTAATTCAAATGAAACTTTCATAGGGGAGTGTGTCTACTGCTGGTGGACCTTCAAACACTGAAACTTCTTACTTCATGGTTAAAACAGAAAGCCAGGACGCTACCATGCTAGGTACCAATGAGAAACTAAAGGCTTCAAACTTCCCAGCTTCACTTTTAAATATTGGACGTTGGGAGGTCTTTATTTAATTATTAAATATTGTTGTCCTACTCGTTTTGGATTTATAAAGCAGTTGTCAGCTGACCTATTTTATGATGATAGTACAAATCAAGATATGAAGGTGATTTAGTGGTGAAGTGTAAGTATGCTAAGCATAAGCTTGTATGGGAAATCCTTGAGGGTGGACTCAAAAGTAAAATAGAGATACAATGGTCTAATATTATGGGTTTAAAAGTGAATTGTCATTATTAATGTTTTTGTGACAAATTTTTAATGTCAATATAAAGGCTTAATTGACAGAAAAAATAATTTTTTGGATAATGATAAATTATCATTGAAAATGTTATCATGATAGATATTGAATGTCAATAAATGTTTATTCTTGACTGTATTAAAATGTCATGAAATAATCAATAATGACTCATTTTTCATGTGTCATCTATACACTTTTCTTGATGGTGGATTTAAAGACAAAAAAAAAAAAAAATCAAGAAATATGTTAATGATAAAATTTTAGAGTGATAAAAACCTATTTTTGTTGTAGGGGAAAAGCCAAAACTGTGAGTTTGTATACTAGATCAAGTGAGGCTATGAATGTTTTACTCTCAAACCAGACCATTCTATTACTTATGTGCAAAGGGTCTTGTTTTTTTACAAATGAGATTAACTCTTCTTTGCCTAGGGTTTCTTTTTTGTGCTTTTGAAGGAATTTGAAGACTTATTTCCCGAGGAGATGCCTAGTGGGTTACCACCACCTATGGGGATTGAGCATAAGATTGATTTCATTCTGAGAGCGGCCATTCCAAACCGTCCAACATATAGGAATTATCCACAGGAGGCCGAAGAGATATAAAGGGAAGTAAGTGAACTACTCCTTGCTAAAAGGGAATATACGTGAGAGTTTGAGTCCATGTTCTGTTCCTTATATTCTTATGCCTAAGAAAGATGGTTCATAGCATATGTATGTCGATTGTAGGGCTATCACAAGGTAACTATTAAATATAGGCATCCAATTCCTAGATTCGATTATATTCTTTGTGAAACTTGGAACTCTGACCTAGTACTTGTACGTTAAAGAGAGAAGGGACTAGGGGAATGTAAGGGAAAGTTGAGCACAAGCCTGTGGAGTTAGACAATTTTAGCTGTGTTAAGGGAAGCTATGCGTTTGACAAAGTATGAGGCGAAGAAAAGTATTTGAGTAAACTTGAGTTTTGAGAAGGGAATAAGTCCCAGAAGAGTTTGGGAGAACACTACGGTTGGTAATTTTCCAAGTGTTGTACGATAAGGAGGCTTGTATGTTGGAAATTTTCTAAGTATGCTTAGGAAGCAAGCCATAAACGTATAGACTAGGAGGAAAATTTTCTAGGTATTGAAAAAGGAAAAGTTGAAAGTATAGTTGAGAGTTAGCTTGATAACATAGAACCAATGATGAAAAACATGTGTAGGGGGCAAGAAAGAGACTATGAACGCATAGGTAGGTCATGTTGGGATGCATGATGTAATTTAAAGGAGAATTTGACTGAGTGTTGAAGTATTGAAAGGAACACCTAAGTCATGGGGAGAGAGATGAACACATGATTCATGCTTGGAGGGAAAAGTCTTACTAGGTGTTGGAGATGGACGCATAGTTCATGCTCTAGGAGAGACTTATGTCACGGATGAAAATTACACCATTTCAAACCGCGACAAAAACACCCTTGACTCGCCCTGCATCGCCAAGGGAAGATCGAGAATGAAGGGCCAAGGCGTTGCCAAAACCGCTGCACGAGGATGCCATAGCATGCAGACAGGCTGCAAGTGCCATCGGGCCACACCCATGCCTCAGGTGTGTGCCTTCGACATAGCCGGACCCCCAGCTGAGTGCCTTAGCAGACGCCCATGTGCGTTGGCACATGGTGGAGTGGCTGCATAACCAGCCATAAGTGTGCAACGTGCACGCACAGCTGCAAGGGTGAGCAGCGTGGCGTGCCAGCATACGCAAAGTTGCCAGGTGTGCAGGTTCGCGCATACCCACAATGCGTTCAGAATGGGAACAACGCATGTGCGCCTCATAAGTGCCGGCAATATAAGCGTATTGTCAACGCATCAGGCGTACACCGCATAGAGACCATGCGTCCAATGGCATCCTTCAACGCATGGAAAGTTCCAAAGGCCTCGAGTAAGTCTCGGAAGATTCTAAATGCATCGAGACAAGGCCAAAGGTCTCGGCAAGCCTCTAGACGCGTCTGGGGATACAGGCAGGCTGTTGGGCAGAGCCAGCGCCCATGCCCGGATGCCCGACGCCACGAGAAGGACCTGGAAGACACGGGAAAGGCCTCGACTGTGCGCGTAAGGCCCCAACAGCACGAGAAGCCTCCAAAAGAACCTCGAATGGGAGAATGTGCAGGAAGCCTCCCGACTGACCTGAAGACCTCGAGAAGGTGCCTGACAGTGCTGGAGAGTGCGGGAAGCCCCTGGAGCGTGCTAGGCGTGTCTGGACAGTTCAAGAACTTTCTATGATAGTCGGACATCCATGTAAATAGCTAGAAGGCCCTCGATAGGTCTAGATAGTTCTAGCATGGGCCTAAGTCAGTGGAGTCTAGACTTGTACATAGGAATGCCGCCCTTGTACATGCAAGAAGAGTCTAGATCCCTCTTAACCGACATAGTAAATCGGTCATTGTAGTCTAAATCGGCAAGCCCCCCTATAAAAATGAGGAGGGGCCCCCATTTGTACATGAAAGGAGAACTAGTGCAATATAAGCCAACTTCCAAAGCTTGTGCGTTCTCTCACCGGTTGGTGAAGCTCCCTTTTAAGCTCTCATTCACTCAAACTCTCAAGTCCTCCTTGCTAGCCCACTTCCTTTGCCAATCTCACCCGATTATGCTAGGGAGGAAACGATCCTTAAAATATAATAGGCTTACTTGGCGTGACTTTTGACAGCAGGATCACACAAGTGCCGCGCGATTGGTTAGTTTGAAACGCTAACCACGTGACACTTAGCTAACCATTGGATGACTTTAATGGTTTAAAAGCAAACCCTAAGGGAGGTAGAGAGGAGATAGACGCATAAAGTAAGGTTTTGGGCTAGGAAAGGACCAATATATCTTGAGTAGGAGAGAAACTATTAGGTCAAGCTCCATAAACTAAGGGAGAAACGCATGGCAAGCGAAGAAAATGGAAGTACAAGGTAAGCTTGAGTGTGATGAATGCATACCCTAAGCTTGGTGAAGAAATGACTAAGTGTTAGATGATTCATGTTGGAAGCAAGGAAGTATGCCTAAGAAAGGGAAAAGTGGAATGCATAGGTGAAGGAAATTGGATGCACAAGCTTGGGAAAAAGTACCATGGATGCATAGAAGAGTGGAATGGAGCACATGTTGAAGTTATGTGAAGAATTAGTTAGGATCAAGAAGGCTTAAACGCATGGTCGAAGAGGAATTCCATGTGAAACGCATGGTGTGTGTGTAAGCCAAGAGAAATGCATGGTAAGGTATTCTAACAATGTTGGACATATAATGCTGAGGGGAAGCTTGAGGATGGGTCCAAGGGTTAAGAGGATGTAGGAGGTGGTGGATTTTGAGTTAAACACATCACACGTAGGAGGTGTCGCATTGGATGCGAAGGAAGGGCATGATGAAGACATGTGCTAGGGTTAGGTGTCAAAATTGGAAGGATTAGATGACAAGGCTTGCCATCCAACTCCTATAAATAAAGCTTGATTTCCTGAGGAAAGCATATCACCTTAAGTTGAGATGAAAAGAAAGTAGTGAGAGGGAAAGAAACTTCGTCGACAAGGAAAAGGTGTTAGGAATGATGTGTTCTAAATCTCTCGGGTCTTGTAGTTTTGTAAATTGTATATACATTTTATTTATTGAATAAAATAAGAAGTTATTTTATCTATTTTATGCATCAACTCAATCTAATAAACTAAGATTCCATGGCTACTTTATGTAAACTTAAACATGAATGTCGTTGACATACAAGGTTGGATCATGTTTAAGTAATAACCAAGAAGGTCGTAGTATAGGAATAAGGTTGGGTGCCTTATTCTGGTAACGTTATGGATACGGCCCACTTTGTAATTGTTACAAAGAGTTGTAAAATGTTACAAACGATTTGATCTTAATCGTTCATGTCGAGACATGTGAGTGTGGGTATCCTATGCAAAAAGTTCGTATAAGACCGGATCGCAAAATGTTTAATTTCTCTTTGTAACACCGTTAATTGTAGAAATTAACATTTCATAGAATGACTATAAGTAACTCGACCTAGATCCTGAGTGAGTTATGAACTTCTATCTATAAGAGCTCTCCTTTGATTTGTACAAGAGTGGCCAAATCGCCGACTCAATAAGCCTACCATTTGGAGGATTTGTTTGATTAGGGAGCTGGGAACATATCTTCACAAGATGGAATTCACTTATTCTCGTATTTAGGGTAAGTAGATAAATTACTCCCTTAAGGGCTGATTTCAGGTCTTGAACAATGAGGCCTCACCCTCTCACTGGCCCAAAAGAGGTTAGTTTATAGTTGGACTATAAACAGTTTGTTCATTAGAGGGATTAGTGATACTTAAGGAGTTAAATATAACTACATGGGTAAAATAGTAATTTGACCCAGCTGTAGTTATGAGTAATTTGCGAAGGTCGACTTACTGTTGATTAGTAAATTTCCTGAACACAGAAATATATCTATAATGCGAAGAGGGCAATTGTAAGTATTTAGTGAAGTGACCTACAATTGATGAATATTGATTAATCTAATTAAAGAGTTTAATTGATTAATCTCATTGGAGCTTCTAACTATAGGTCCATAAGGTCCCCTTGCTAGCTCATAAAGGATTAGTATAAAAATTAAACATTTTGGTTGAATTTGTGTTCAAATTAATAAGGGAATTAATTGTATGTGATACAATTAGCATAAAATAGATATGTTATAATATAAAGTTTATTTTGGATGAGATTCAAAATTTATACTTTATATTATAAGAAAGATGAATATTTAAATGAGATTTAAATATTAATTATATGAATGAGATTCATATAAAAACTATAGGTTAAAATTAATATGAATGAGATTCATATTAAAACTATTGGTTATGTGAGAGAAGTTTATTTGAATATGATTCAAATTAAATATGAGATATTTTAATTAATTAATTAATTGTTAATTAATTAATTTTATTTAATTATATTTATTAAATACGATTTAATAAATTATAATTAAATTAATTATAATTTTAATTAATATTATATTATTAATTAAAAATAACTCCCCACTACATGGGAGTTATTTTGCTCTCTCTTATAGTTTTTACGTAAAAACAAAGAGGGAAAGAGAAGAAAAGGTTGTGAGTTTTTTTTTTCAGAAGTGTTCTATGTAAAAAATTTTCTTCCCTCTCAATTTTTCTTCATCCTCTCAAATCTTTCCCTTGCCAAAAACAAAAAGAGCCCACAACTCTTCTTTAATTCTACCTCGAGAATAGCAAGGTAACGTTGTAGTGGTGTTCTCAAGAGAAGAAAAGTTCTTGTGATTTTGTTGGAGAATTACCAGTTCATGAATTGGAGAAGAAGTGTTTCCACATCAAAGATAGTCTTCAAATGTAGGAAATATCGTTTCTCTTAACTCTTCGAAAAAAGGCATGTTAATTACTTAATTTATCCATATGCATGTTCACTATAATTTTGGTTTTTCCAAAAGCAAATTTAATGGCACGAGGCGATCATTCGCTTCCATTGGAAATTCGATTCCTTTAAAAGGACCTTCGTCAGCAAGGTAGATGAAGCCATCATGAGTTTGTCAAGCTGTCTGGAGAGCAAGAAGGAGCTGCTTTAGGTCCATGAAGATGACCATGCGTCCATGAGGTGTGCTGGGTGTCCAAGGGAAGTTGTCCTGTCGACCAAAGAGCTGTTTTGCGCCTAAAAGAGTGTTGTCTTGTGATCAGATAGTTGTTATGCATCCAAGAAGGTAATCTATGTGTTCATGATGAGCTGTTCAGGCATCTAAGTAGTAGTTATGCATTCCAGGGGGTGTCTAGGCATCCAACTAAAGTTTTTCAGGCATCTGTTGAGTTGTTTAGTTGTCCACAAGACTGTCTGTGGGCAAATTTTAGAAGACAGAACCCTTGCTGTGAACTCGGGAAGTAAAATCAACCTAAAGGTTGGAAGAGTGTAGCAGAGCAAGGGTACAAGGGACTTGAGAATTGAAGTTCTCGAAAAAAGGTGAGTGACTAACCTTTATGCTTTTCATGTTAAGGCTAGCTATGGACGCATGCTTTATGAATATGATTTAGTGTGCTATACTTTTATGTTAAGAACTTAGTAAGCTTGTTTGTAAAGCCTCAAGGATATACAACTTAGAGGTAAGTCTATGTGCACATAGGGGAACAGTTTTAACTTAGTTGTGTCATGCGTGCCAGCTGAGTAGTTAGAAGTGTGATGAAAAGACTAGGGATAAATTGAGGAAAGGGATAAGGGTACAACATGGAGGAACTATGTATTTGCTGAGCCATGTGTTGCCAGCAAGGTAAGAGTAAGACTTAAGAGGCAAGTTTAGCTACTGAGCAGTGTGTGCTAGCAGGAAACAAGTTTGTCGGCAAAGGTAAGACATATTGCCACCAGAGTAAGAGAAGAAAGAAGTTAGTTGTGCAAGATAGCTTGTTGTGTGTAGAGTTGGAATTTTGAGTGTAGATTGTATACACTATAAGTTGTTGATTAATAAAGCTTTGATTATGTAAGTTGTGCATGTTAAATATGTAAGTGAGAAAATGAGTACAGGTTGACAATAGATGTCGTAAAAGGGTCGATGTCTGCTATCCTCATGCCTTTTTTCGAGTTTAAAGGGGTAACTTGGGAGGGGGTGTGACATGCTTGATGAGTTGCATGGTTGTAGTCTGTTTACTAAGATTGATTTGAAATCGGGTTATCATCAAATTCGCATGCATATTGGTGATGAATTGAAAATTGCTTTCGAAACTAAGTATTATCTTTATGAATGGTTAGTTATGCCTTTTGGATTGACTAGTGAACCTAGTACATTCATGAGGTTAATGAATTAAGTCTTGCAAGAATACTCAGTAAAGATTGTCTATTTTGAGGATGTTCTTGTGTACTCTAAACCTTTAGATGAACATGTTGAGCATGCACATTTTGTTTTGACTACTTTGCGAAAGGAATGCTTGTATGTGAATTTAAAGAAATGCACCTTTTGTATGGAAAAAGTAGATTTTCTTGGATTTGTAGTTTCATTATTGAAGTCGATGAGGAAAAGGCAAGGGCTATAAGAGATTGGCCTATGCCTAAAAGTGTAAGCGAGGTAAGAAGTTTTCATGGTCTTGCGGGATTCTATTGTAGGTTCATTAAGGATTTTAGTACAATTGCTTCGCCTTTAGATGAACTTGTTAACCAGAATGTGTCTTTTGTTTGGGGATCAAAACAACAATTTGCTTTTAACACTTTAAAAGATAAATTGAGTTCAGCTTCTTTGCTTGCATTACCTAATTTTAACTTAAATTTTGAAATTGAATGTGATGCTAGTGGAGTAGGGATACGTGCTATTTTGATGCAAAATAAAAAACCTTTAATGTTCTGGTTCGTGCATTACGATTATGGCAACATTATCTATGGCCTAAGGAGTTTGTTATACATATTGATCATGAGAGTTTAAAGCATTTGAGAGGACAAAATAAAATCAACTGGTGACATGCCAAATGGCTTGAGTTTATCAAAATATTCCCTTATGTAATTAAATACAAGCAAGGCAAGGAGAACATTGTTGCAGATGCTTTGGTTTGTGTGAATTTCAATGGCATGTAGGGATCTTTCTTTAGGTTCATATTGCATGATTGAAGTTCCTCCGCTCATATCATACACTTTTGATACACTTAGATATTGATACATCATTGATATACTTTATAGTAGGTACATTTTATACGTGATAACGTAATGATGTATTTGAAATTTTAAAATGCTTATTGATTGATGTATGATGGTCTGTTAACTTATTTGAAATTTTAATATGTTTGCTGATTGATGTATGATAGCTTGCTGATATATTTAAAATATTGTCAATAGAATGTCTAACCGATAAAATATCAATATACTTAATTTTACGTATATCATTAAAATAAAATTTATCAATACAATAGTGTATCGACACTGTACTAAAAATCAAGTATATCAATTAATTAATTGTATGGACAATGTGCCTAAAATGAAGTATATCAATACAAAATAGTATTTTATTGGAAAATTTGTATTTTTTTTAAATAATATTTTTTCATAAATATTGAGAAAAATAGGGTTAGAGGGAAAGAAATCCCAAAAATAGGGTAGTGAAATCATGGACTGGTCCACGATTATGACTGAAATCGTGGACGAGGTCCACAATTTCTAACTAATAAAATATCAATATACTTAATTTTACGTATATCATTAAATAAAATTTATCAATACAATAGTGTATCGACACTGTACTAAAAATCAAGTATACCAATTAATTAATTGTATGGACAATGTGCCTAAAATGAAGTATATCAATACAAAATAGTATTTTATTGGAAAACTTGAATTTTTTTTAAATAATGTTTTTTTCATAAATATTGAGAAAAATAGGGTCAGGGGAAAGAAATCCCAAAAATAGGGTAGTGAAATCATGGACCAGGTCCATGATTATGACTGAAATTGTGGACGGGCGTCCATGATTTCCTGCCAGGCTGACGCCGAAAACTGCCATGCTGAAGCCACTGACCCAGTGCATGCGTGTTGACCGAACTAGTGGACTGGGTCCACAATTACCGAAATCGTGGACGGGGTCCACGACTTTCCTCCCTATTTCTTCTAGCCATCTTTCAATCTTCAAACATCGCTCTCTCGTCGGTTTTCTCTCTTTCCCCCGGAAATCTCTCTATCTTTCATTCTTTGATCATCTTGCATGTTGTTCGCCGTCCATCTTCCGTGGTTTGTCAACATTGTCGTTGTCATATAGGTATGTATATAGACATATTATTTTCCGATCACCTCATCTCTCTTTCTTTATTGAATCTAAAATTTATCTCCTTCCAACCGTTGTCGCCTGCCGCCGACCGCTGACTTTCTCCGTCCAACCACCATATAGGTATTTATATACATTTTTTTTCTAATTATCTTATAAATATGTACTAATTATATGATAAATATACATAGATTTTAAGTCTTATTTTGCATGCATGAATAAATTTGTATATGTAGACTTTGTTTTTACCAAATAGTTTACTTTGTTTATAATTTGAAAGATTTAGCTTGACAACCATTAGTTTTTATTGTTATTTGACGTTTATTGTTGTAGGAATAATTATTAGCAAAGAATGTGTTGGAAAATTATTAATAATTTTGGGTAGTAAACTCGTGGACCGGTCCATGAGTTTTATAATTTTGGGTAGATTTGGACTAGTTTTTTTTTTAAACCTTTACAGTTGTAAACGAATTGAAATATGTTGTTTTGTCCAGAAGATTTAATTATTCTTGAAGCCGGAAATTGTGGGGTAGTGACATTCATGTAAAAATGATGAATTGTTTGGAGAAGAAGGAAATATAGAAAATGAAAATGAGTTGGTTCCGTCAGAGATATTTACACAGATAGAATGAGAAATTACTGATTCAGTTCGTGAACAAGAATGAACCTTGAAGGAAAGAGAAAAATGTATAGATAATTATAGTATAATACAAAAAGAAATGTAATTTGACACAAAAGAAAACCTACAATGGCAATAGAAAAAATATTGTGCGACTGAACACTACCAAATTTCCATGGTAGAATCAAACCAAGATATTTGGTATGTGCGATGCAAACAATGGGATGAAGGTTGTAGGTAGAGGTTGCGTGCTTGTCGGCGCAAAACTCATGGGTTGTATGAAATTACTAGACTTTGAGAGAATCATTCTTATTTATACACAGGATTGACACAAGACCATTCACAACTTGATTCTAATTTCATGAGCATTAAAGTTCAAAATTTGGTTAGAGCTATCCTAGTGTGCCTGTGGTGGTACTACAAGAAACACTTAAAGCAGTAGGGTCATAACGTCAAATATAGACGTGTGTGGGAAGTAAAGAAAAAAGTTTTGGTTGCAGTCTTTGGTAATTGGGAGAAATCATATTCAGAACTTTCGTACTGGTTGAGTGTTGTTGTGCATTACAATCCTGGTATACGAGTAGATTGACATTTTGTCCCATCTGATGTGCCTGGTAAGACTATCTTTGGTCGATTCTTTTAGGCATTCAGTCCTGCAATTAAAGGGTTCAAGTACTGTAGGCCATTAATTTAGATAGATGGAACCCATTTTTTCGGCAAGTAGAAAGGGAAATTGCTCTTACTACTTCGTCTATTAACTCAAACGGGTATATATTTCCTCTTGTCTTTGCTCTTGTTGAAGCGGAAAACACATCTAGTTGGTCATGATTTTTGTGGGCACTACGCGAGTATGTTACTGACCAAGAAGGGATTTGCTTAATTTCAGATAAACACAGAGGCATCATTGCAGCAATTAACAACGAAGAAATTGGTTGGGCTGAACCTAAAGTATATCATCGTTATTGTTTATGTCATGATGCGAGTAATTTCAATTCCAAATACAAATCAAAGCAACTAAAAGATTTGGTGTTTAAAGCTGGAAATTAACACCAAAGACGTAAGTTCATTCGAAACATGAAAGAATTAAAGAAATTGAACCTTGAATGTCTTGAATATTTTTTTGATATCGATTTGAATAAATGGACACAATCACACGATAATGGGTATCGCTTTGGATGGATGACAACCAATGCAGCCGAATGTATGAATGGAGTATTCAAAGGAGCTAGAATGTTACCGATCACATCGATTGTTAGGCTGACATTCTACCATACAATCTTATGCTTTGAATGTTGTAGACAAGAAATAAGTGAAGTACTCGATCGTGGGGACATCTACACAGAATATGCCATGACAAAGCTTCAGAGGTGGGAAAAATGAGCATCTGCATATTCAGTGACGTTAGTTGACAGGAAAACACAAAGTTTTGAAGTTCGAACTAGCATTAGTATGGTTTCTCCCTATAAAGGCCAAAACATACAAGTAATGTGCTTGAAAGAGGGGGCTTGTTCTTGTAACAAGTGGCAGTCATTCAAGGTTCTATGCTCTCATGTAATTGCAATTTGTAATTACATGCGTTTGTCATATGTGCATCTGATTGATGAATGCTATAAATTGTCTCATTTAAAGTTTTGCCACGAAGGTTGCTTCCATCCAATTCAGCACTTTGATTATTGGCCGGAGTTATCATTTACAAAAGTGCAAACTTATTAAGAGAGCATGGTACACCCAAAACTTCATGAATTTATAATGAGATGGATTGGCGCGAGGCAGGTACAAAAGTTCAATATGGGATATGCAAGGGAGCAGGGCATAACAAGCGTACTTGTCCACTCCGTAATTTAGGTGCTTCGTCTTCAAGTCATTCATAGTTTACCAAATTCTTGGTTTTGTGTAATGTAATATTAACATTGTAATGTAACACTGTAATGTATTTGGTTCTTATCATGTAACATTGTAATGTATTTGGTTTTTGTAATGTATTAAAATTGCTTTCCATTATTATTATTTTTTTTTAATTGGAATCTAATATAGTTTGTTGTTGTGTCTCTGACCTTGTTATTGATTTGGTTTATTTTAACAGTGTTGATTATGACAAGTGTTCAGCTAACTCTATTCAGCTATATCTTTAAAATACTCACTGATCACAGAAGGTATGGGATAATGCATCCATCATGGTGCTATGTTGCTGAAGAAGAGAGGCGGTTTGTCAGCATACTATACCGTTTGATCAACGTATAGTGCCTTATCTACAACAAGCCGGTTTTATTGGGGTTGCAAAAATTGGATTCATACAGTTAGACTGACACCTCATTACTACTCTAGTAGAGCGCTAAAGACCGGAGGCTCACACATTTCATATGCCTAGTAGGGAATACAATTACGCTACAGGACGTTGCAATTCAATTTGGACTATCAGTGGAAGAAGAACTTGTGACTGGATCGTTGCAACATGATTGGACACAAGTTTGTGAAGATTATTTAGGCGTTCGACCACTTGACCTGAAAGATTTAAGGTTGAGTCTCCGTGGCTAGCCTCTTAGTTTACAAAATTGTCTCTTGATTCCGATGATGTCACTATACAGAGATATGCACGAGTATATATTATGCAGCTTATTGGAGGCTTTCTGTTTGCTGACAAGTCCAATGCTCTAGTGCACTTAATGTTCCTCCAACTACTGGCCAGTTTTGAGTGAACTGGTAATTACTCGTGGGGTGGTGCTTGTCTTGCATGGTTCTACAAAGAATCGTGTCAAGCTAGTTGTTGTTGGTTTTTTGATTTGTTTGTTTTCTATTTTCGATTTACATTTGAGTTTCATAGCGTGTTGCACAAAAATAGATGTTATCGTTTTCTGTACAAAGATGCGTCGAGAATTACTCATGTATGATAATGATTAAGCAAGTTTTCCTATAAGAAGCCCAAGTATAAGCTCTTATAGGTTTCCTGGTGAGTCTAGGGTCGAACGCAGGGATTTGTAATAACTAGGCGTTGAGAATAGATGCTTGACTATGCGGTGGACTATACAAGTAATATGTGCAAGATTTGTATGTTTCTATAACTATACATAAATAATGAATAAAATTTCCTACAACTAACAATGAGATGGATGCGGCGATGGTTTGTCAAATGTCATTTAGTGTTAGATAGCATGCATTGAGAATGAATGGAACCATGCAATAAAGGTAGAGTTAAAGCAGGAGTTAGTTGTTACTTAAGCCTATCTAAGTATAGGTACATACCTACAAACTGAGTTTGTGAATCCATCTTTCGATGTTTCGACGCCACATTAATCTTATCTCTAAGACGCATGGTAAGTTTGCGTTAGCAAAAGATGAACTACATCTCTGCACCTCATCTAGTCTTGATAAATGCTAAAGATTAACTATCTACTCTCTCAAGCTAGACAGTCGTGCTTACTACATTTGCTTGTCAGACAATGCTATGCAAGCTAATGATATGCATTCATATTGCTTAAGAAAAACTAACTCTAACATCTAACTCATTTAGCATTCAAATAACATAGTGTAAGATATTTAATATGGAAATAAATGGAAGATAGTCATCAATCAAACTTATATTAAGAAAATAAGCCATTCTCTCGAATGTCATTAACAAAACATAAGTAAAAAGGAGGGAAATGGAAAATAAACAGAAATGGAAAACGTCAAGCAGCCACTGGCAACTTGTTGCTTCATGGAGGCTTGAGATGGTTATTATCTGATACATAAAATTCATAGGGTGAAGATTCTCACTCACTGGGAGATGATTTTGAAAGTTCTCAGAATCCTTCTCTCAGACGAGCTCCAAATGGAGGCTGGTTATGGTGGGAGAGTTGTGCAGAGCTTTCGCCTCCTGAACTAGTTTTTCTCCTCCTTTTTTTCTTTTGAAGCTTTGAGCTTTTTATAGGCGTTGAAAAGTTGAAGCTCATGTGGCCTGACACCTTTGCATTAAATTCTCTGCCCTGCTGCGTAGACTTTTTACATTGTAGGTACATTGGTTCTGCCATGATCTGATAACGTGTTGTCCTTTTTCATAATGACCTGACAGCTTTTGCCCAGGCGTCCGTATTTACTCTCTCCTCAATGCATGGTATCGACGCATGGTCTCAACACATGGTCTCGGACGCATAGTTTCGACGCATGGGTTTCCATTTGTTCTCGCAGCAGCTTCGTCTCTAGTCCTTGGGTTATTTGGGCTTCTTTTCTTCTTAATCCTGCGTTAAGAACAGAAAAGCTCATAATTTTTCAGGTATTTTGTTTTGTAAATAGTGTCAATGCATGGTGATACATTTTACATAATTCAACTACCAAAATCATGTGTTTAGCTCTAAAGTTACTCTAATTAAGTCAAATAGTGACTATAATAACTTGTATTTCTACAAGTTATCACTAGTCATGCACAAGCTTTGGATATAGTAGGCCCAATAATACTACTTCAAGTATGAGCCTGTGATAGATTTATCATTGTTGCACCACAAATCCAATTACAACCTCGAGATCATTTTATTGGACGTCCACTCAATGCCATGTATTTTTTTCTGTATATATTTGTTTTTTTGTCAATATAAGTAGTAAAGTATTTTAATTGTTTTATATCCATGTGATAGATGGAGCGGTATTTTAGTTGCATCTAAACAAACAGCAAACATGTTGTTGGTATATCACTAAATATTGACCGTTTGATGCAAAATTAGGTAATAATATATGTATTGGATATACAACTGAATATTACATATATTTTTGGATTCTACATGAATCCACGACCTTCCAAGTAACAGGTTGAATGAAGTCAGGATTTCTAGTACTTGGAATTTTTCCACCCCTACCTAAAATCCCGCTTTGGTGGGCTTCCCTCAAGGTGACACTGAAGGTCTACCTTCTTTAGTAGCTCGACATCGGGAATCAATGAGTTTTTCAACACTCGAAGGTAGCCGCACAAGCCTAAGAGAGGGTGTAGGAGGTGCTGGTTCCTTCATTATTTTAGCAAAAGTTCCTGCGGCTCGAGTCAACTTTGCGCTTTGAGACCTGAATGACATTCTATATCATGTACCCATGTTCCTATACGTATATCGGTGAATGGTATGCAATTTCCTATTTGAGAATTTAAATAAAGTATCTCGTATCTAGTTGCGAAGGGGCGTGGCCAAGAAGCAGCCAGCTGACTGCCCCCTTCCATTTGGCCTTTCTTCGCTGTGTGAATAAGGTCTTAATATGTATGGCCATTCTGGGCGAGTCGCTATAAGTCGCTGGTCGAAGGTTTGGTCCAATCGCACTTCATCACTATCTTGCCCGCTTCCAATTGATGACAGGCTATTAAATAAGTGTTGACCTAAGTCAATTGTTGTTTGACCGAAACACCTCCTTTCGTTTGTTTGCTTTGGTACATGTCTCGTTTAAAGATTCATCCACTAGAATCCTATTTATATAATATATCCATAATAAATATATATTAAATATTATATATTTATATAGAGAGGATACATATAGTAGGAACTTCATTTTTGGAACTTTTAGTGATTACTCTTTCAAAGAGTAAGGGCTGTCATTACTGGATTAACTAGAATTAATAGTAGTCGAACTAGGGGGCCACATAGACTATTCAGATGAGCTATGCTAATCAATGATCTACTAATGTAGCTAGTGTTACTGAAGCTGCTGCATCATATGCTATTGGCTTAAGCTAAACCCTCCTACCCGATAAAGGAATGCCATTTCAGGTGTTTCACGAGATCATCAAAAGCCCCAGCCACCGCATCATAAAAGACCTCTTTCTATACATGCTCCTTGATCCGGGAGCCCTCTTTTGTTGCATTCAATAAGCTAACTTCTTTTTCTGGGGACATCCTTGCCCTATACAAAAGAGGGAGCCTTTAATTGGTTTCAGACCAAACTAAGTCTAGTTGGGGAAGTAGGTGTCCCTTCTTCGACTAACATCAGTCTAGATCAATGCCTTCCCATAATGGATGTGCAGTGTCCTTAGCGAATCTAAGTCAGTGTGGCCACAATCTTATATATACATATATACATATATATATATATATGCCTATTGTTTGTTGGCTTTTTGGCTCTTAATCTCAAATTAATTAATTTTAATGGATTGATTAATTAGTGTTTTGATGATAACAAACTTGATTTTATTTATTAACCATTTGAGTGTTTTGAAGTATCTATTGTGTGAAGTTTGGAACAACGGTTCCAATGCAATTTGAATCACTCAAATCGGAGTTCAAACGAATAAGATATGATTTAAACAAGTTTAATGGAAAAATCCCAAGCTGATGACATGACAAATTTTTTTTTAATCAAAGTGGACAAACTGAAGGTGTCACTTGGAGCAATGGAGAAGTGACAGTTGGTGGATTTTTTATTTTTGGATTAACGTTAAAAAGAAAATGATTTTAAAGAGAAAATGAATTTTAAAAAAAGATGAATTTAATATTATTATATATGTTTGTGTCTAACAGCTAATTGAGTTTAAATCTCCACCATTCAATTTTCTTTTGCAAAGATCTAATGGTCCAAATTAATTTGGTTTTCACCCACTTTCATTTCTTTTTGAACACTTCATCTTCTCCAACATTTAACAACTCTTATTATTTTCAATCCTCCATAATTCACGAAGCCACCATTGTTGCTCTCTCTCCAAGCTGCAATTTTCTTCTTTTCATCTTATTCTTGAGAGAGATATATTGTATTGTGAGGATTTATTTGTGAAGTAACTTGTAAATCCACTCTATTTAGAGAGTTTGTCAAATGTGCAATTTGTTTTTCCAAATTTTTGTATGGGTTGGCTCTTGATCCCGAGAAAAAGAGTTGTTATAACGGTTTGATCCTTAACCGTAAGGATCGAGTTTGTTCTTGCGCCCGAAAAAAGAATGTTGTAGCAGTTCGACTCTAAGCTGTGGAAAGAGTCAAAGACTTCTAGTGAAGTACCCAAGAGGAGCTTGGAAAGTGGACGTAGGTCGATTTTGCCGAGCCACTATAAAATTCACGGTGTCATTTTCTCTATCCCTCTCCTAATTTATTTTTGCAATTAATTTTTGTTACTATATTTTATTGCATGAAATTAATTGCAATTTTTAATTCTTGCAATTAATTGCTCATATTGGTTGTTCTTAAATTTCTATTTTCATTACCAATCTTTTTATTAGAATTAAACTGAGTGCTTTAGAATCTGATTGTTAATTTCTTGTAATTCAAAGTGAATTTGTTTGCATGAAAAATATTGTTTAATCTACTTATTTGCAAAGAGTTTATTAATTTGCTTAATTGAGCTCACATTAATAAAAAAATTTAAATTATCTAGGGTTGCCATATCGATCCTACATTGTTGACCTATCGAATGGATCAAGTCCATTTTGGTTTTTCCTTCTACCAATCTCAGTTCGGCTAACAGGAGCCAATGTATATTGTTTTAAGTGGCACGAGCTTCTTCTTGTGATAACACTTTGGATCAAATCATTTGAACCGGGTCCAGGGGTTGACTCTATGGCTATTGCGCTTTTTTTGACAGCTGCTAACTCACTGACACGCTTAACGCCCTTGCGCCTGGTCTTTCAAAGCCTTGGGCTTGAGCAACATTCGAATTTCGGGTTTTATATATAAAAGGTGGGAGAATTCCATTCTTCCTAGCCTCTTTTTGAAAATGCTCTTTATTAAGTAGCTCGACCGATAGGGAGAGGAGCTTTGCAACTCGACCGATAGGGGGATGAGCGATAACTTCTCATTTCATCTTCGAGAAAGCTTGCTTCTTGAGAGTCAAAGAAAAATCATCTTAAAGATGGAAGAGCTTTCTCCGGGTAGGGGCTGGCCCTTGAACTTAATGGAATATCCCTGCTCGAGTTCGTATTCAAGCTAAGTAGATTAGCCGATTGAGAAAAGAGCTAGGTATAAGTAAATAGAGCTCTGTGAGCTTCCTCTTTGCTCTATAGAAATGGATGGAAATGCCTGCCCGTTCTTCCAAACGCGTCTTGGTCTTGGAGCAAGAACCTCCTTTGACTTTTATCGTTCCTTGTTCTTTTCCAGAAATGTTATTTATTTGTCTCTAAGTTATACTACCTTCTGTCCTGCTCTCACAGATGATGAGCTTCCTAGTTTGTTGACTGAGGTGTCTCTTGATGAAGTACGAGCTGCCGTATTTTCTATGAAGGGACTCAAAGCACCAGGTACTGACGGCATACAGCCTATCTTCTACCAGCGCCATTGGAATGGACGTATCAGCTGAAAATGAGTATAAGGAAGGAAGGATTGTCTATTTCAAAGGAGATGGTCGGGCTCCCCCTCTATGGTTGACCAACAAAACCATCTATACTAATCGGTGAGGTTTACATGTTCGTGAATCATGAATGCTAGGTTATTCTAATAAGGTCCCCATATCTCTGACATTTAGGAATTCTTTTCCAATTAACATTATTTTAGAGGCGAAAGCCTTTCATTTACCGAATTAGCTCTAACTAGCCTAATCTCTATCTAAAGGTAGTTCTCTAAAGCTAATTCAATTCAGTCTTGCTGTGCAAGAAGCTCTTGCCAACCTCTGTATAGTCCAGTGTGTCGCGAGTCAGGATGAAATGCAAGATTTAAATTAAGGTGAGCGATGCATAGAAGAGGACGAGGTCTAAACTACACAATGTCGAAGAAAGGACTGCTACGATCATGGTAGTAGCGGTGAAGTAGTCATGGGTATCAACATTTAAACTCACAGTAAACATATGATGAGCCCAAACAAGAAATCCAAGAACACCTATACTGATCATGGCATAAACCATACCTAGATACCCGAAAATCGATTTTCCCGAAAAAGTCAAAACGATATGACTTATGATACCGGATCCAGGCAGAATTAGGATGTAAACTTCAGGGTGCTTCTCTCTTCTATTAATATAAGCAGATGAATTTAAGAAAGGTGGACTATATCATCAGCTTATTCCATTTGTCTAGGAAAACTAGCCATGCTTTATGATGAAGATTGTTAGGTTTAAATGCTTTGAGATTGTAAAGACTGTAATATTCCTCAATAAGGAAGAATCGTTGTGTTACTCTTGTACATGGCTTCAAATCAATTGGACGCCATATATACCAGATATTATGTTGTTGTTGCATGATTATTGTCATGATGGACAAGACATTTGGCTGACGGTTAGCCCACTTGTCACACCCCCTCCCAAGTTTACCTGCATAACCTGAAAGGAGTCATGAGGACAGTATACATCACCCCTCTTGTGACGCATACCATCCATTCCTTCACACACATTCTAAACTGTTCACAATGTAATCTCCACATTCTAAGACATTTTAAACATCACATATAGAAAAGTATATACAAGCCAAAACGAAATTTCTCAACTCTTTTACATGTCCCTACACAACCCATAGTTCAACCCTTGGTAATTGTACATACATATCTACATGCCACCTAATTAAGGTTTAATATACAAACAACACTTCAACAAGTTAGATTTTTCGGAGACTCGAAGCTTAAGCAGGGCGAGTGGGAGAAGGCAAAGCACCAGGAACGTTTTTGCTACCTGGAGGGGAAAGAAAACATGGAAAACATGAGCTAAAAATCTAGTGAGGGACTAATTTAGCAAACTATTTTAGTTCGAAATCATCATGAATAAAACTGAGTTCAACGTCAAGTATAAAACATGAAGTCACTTCATATGTATTAGTTAAGACAAGCTTAATTGCCCTTATCAATTCATACATGATTTTTTTACAAATCATAAGAAAACAGTTTAGATACAATACTTTTCCCTTAGTTGAAGTGGAGCAAAACTCAACACCCCAACGTCGAAAACATATAAGGCTCGATGGGGAGCAAGACTCAACGCACCAGCATATCACCTCTATGTGCACATAGGACTATGGCGGGTTGCCCAAGTACCTTCTCCATGTCCTTCAGTACTGGGTCCCGGGGAAACTCACATGCCTTCTCATGTCCTTCAGCATTGAGCTTCCTCTAAAACATTTTTCTTTTAAGAAGCAACACTTTATATAAACAGATTGTATACAAATCATTCATAAGAATACAGGGCAATTATTATATCAATAACATTTCACAAAATCATATTCCATTGGAAAACCGAACTATCATATTCAACATAATTGTTTTAAAGTAAGAAAAGTGTCACTCACAATTCTTCCTAGGCCTTGAGTGGATTATATGTCGTTCCTATCTCCTCTTGGCCTGAAACAAATACTTTTTCTTATTATACTTCTTTTCCATTCACTTTAATATAAACAACAACTCAACATATGCACAATGTTTGTAGTTCATCATGCAGTTAGGTTTTCATTAGTTCATTCTCAAGCCTTAAATACTAAGGCTATTACTATTAGTTGTTGTTTACCCTTCTGTTAGACTTCAATTCAAAGAACACTTTACGTGCAGCTCACTTTTGCTATTATACCAACATTTGAGCTTTATCTTCTTCTTAACAAAGCTGACTGTTACAGCTTTGATGTCTCTGCTTAATCCCTGCTAAAAACGCATTTCCAGCCCATATTAAGACTTCTTCCCTTCTACAAACTTGTAAATAACTAAGTTCCACAGCTTACCTCAAAATTTCAAGGCTTAACTCTTTTTCGTTCTCCAGTTATGCCAAAATCATTCCACGTTGCTCCAGATTGCATAACAGTTCTGTAGTTGCTGCTTTTACCTAAAGATTCATGTGATTAACCTCAATTTCAGCTTAACCATCCTTCATAAGACTTGTTAGGAATTATGTTAACTTACTAACCTCAAACTTTCAGCCCTAAACTCGGCTTCCTCGAGTCGCTTTACTCCAAACATCGACCACTGTTCAGTCTGTGCGTTTACAATCAATCCTCTGTTCCAGCTCGGATTTCAGCACCAAAACGGGTAAAATTTCACCCAAAAACTATAAGAACACCTTCCTCTTCCTTCTCTGGTGGTTTCTTTGAAAGATGGAATCGACTTAAGGTCTCGAAACATGTCTGAAAGTGATTAAACTCACCTATATATACTGCCGACTTATCCCTCACAAGTACCGAGATGATAATACCGACTTATCCCTCACCCGTAGGCTGGCGACGCAAGGCACTCATGTCTATATTCTCCTTCAGCGCCTTCAGCCACTAACCACTCTCAGCGCATGGTGTTCTCGACACCTCCTACTTTCGACGCATACAACATAGTCATTCACACTACTAGCTTCATCGCGTCAAGACCGTTCTGTTGTGGACGCAGTGTGACTTCAGCGCATGGCTGTCTTCGACGCATGGTGACTTCAACGCATAGTTCAAGCATATTTCTTTCCCTGCCAATGAGCACTTATTCTTCGATGCGACGACTACTTCATCTCATAACCCTTCGTGATTCAATCAACAACGCATGGTTTCTCAAATAATTCAACTTCCCACTACATTCACTAATGCATGGTCTTGGCCAACCCCTAACCAAAATTTTGCTCTACTTCTCGGCTACTTTTCCTCTAGCAATGCCCAATCGCATTGCTCTCCCCAACACTTGGTTTTACAAGTCAGTGCTTACACCACTTATATGCTTTCATATTGTAGAGTGGCATCAACCAGATCAAGTGTTGAGACAATTCGGTCTGCGGCAAACGATACCAACGTTGTGTAATACACTACCTCTACTAAACTAAATCGATTTAAGAGATAAACACGACCAAAACTGGTGTCAAATTTATGTAGAATATATATTCTTCTAGCATGCCCGTCATGACCATTGTGCACAAGGAGAAATAATACATGAGTCAGATGTGTCAAATGATTACTTGCCCTGGTACAACTCTATAACAAAAAGATTTATCACACCTGATGGTGCTTACTATTACTGCACGGTAAGCATCCTATCATGTAGTGTTTTGCAATTATATGCTAAGAATATTCTTTTATACTTACATATATATTTTTATCATACAGAATAATTTTGTCCACTAAGTGCACAATTACTCGTTACAACACAATTTACCAGAGTTGAGTTCAATGTGTGACCAAAACATGGTAAATGTTAAAAATATCATTCAACATATACGGAGACTCAATGTTGCTGACATTGATCGAAGACGTATTCGTCGTAGACGACAGAGACAACATGATGAAGTTGTTCCAGAGCAATCCGAGGACCAGGAATCTCACATATTACACAATCCAGTCCACCTTCTCCTGGATGGTCATTGGGAGTACATGCAAATATTGCATCCAGTTCTAGTCATCAACAAAAGTATTATGCACACGATGAATTTCCATCCATCGTCACCCAACAAGATATTGACGATGTAATTCACCATCAGTAACATTTTGAAGTGCATGTGCCTCGTTGTGGACAACATACGCGAAGAAGACCACCATGTGGCACCTGACTTGTAGTTTAAATTTTCTGATTTGTATTAACTTTTATCTTTAACTAAATGAATTAATGATTTTCCATTGCATTTTCAGAAATTAAGAATCAATGAACTAATACAATAATTGAATAAGAACATAAGTAAGAAACAAATTTTCATTTAAGTGGGTAATTAATTAGTTAATTTATTTATAAAAAAAGTACCGAACTCGTGGACCAGGTCCACGACTCACCTCCCGTCAGTTGTCCAGTCAGCAAGTGACTGGTTGTTTGACCACTCCAAAGGGAAATCGTGTAACCCAGTACACGATTTCACTATCTCATTTTCTAAATATGTTTTCAAATCATCCTATTTTTCACATTTGTTTCTAAACTATCATATTTTTGTCATTATTTTTCAAAAGTACATTATTCTTCAAATTACTCCTGTTGTAAAAATGGTGAGAGAAACGAAAGGATAGGCGGCTAGGGTTGAAGCGGCGCCCACCTATAAAAAGCGTCGAATATTTGAAACAGATTTGAGCGCCACAAGCATCTTTGTCAGTTTTAGAGACAGAATGAAATTCGGTGTGAAGGCATGGAGCAACGGCAAGGCGCGCACCGGATTTCTTCAGCTCGGCAACTGCCCTACCGCCATTGAAACTCCCGCCTTGCTTCTCTCTACTCGCAAAGGACTGCCGAATTTTATCTCTCCTGATCTTCTTCCCTCTCTCCCTTCCCCTGATTCTCACCTCCTCCAGTTCAGTCCTCTTCACTTGTAAGTATTCAAAAACTATCCATATTCCTTCACCTTCATTCGCGTTCATTTATTCCTTCTTGTTTTCCCTAAGATTGTTTGTCTGCGAGGACGATTCCAGGACTAGAAACTCTTCTAGAATAATGAGAATACGATAGGCTAAAGCATGAGATAAGAAGTTCGTACTTAGTAATGTGTCATGGTGGTTGCCGCTGATGATACTAAAAGGGCGCTTTTGCATGGTAGAGTGGAGGTGGATGCAGAGCGTGTGATCTTGGAAGTTGAAATGATAACTATGTCGTCCTGATTCTTAAATAACTGAAACGGCTAATTTACGTTGTTACTCTTACGGGATAGGTTATCTAGGGAGTTTTTTTTATTCTTTTATAATCCTTTGTATGCGTCAAACAGCAGTGAAGTAATTTATGGAATCCATTACTTTTATCTGTCTTTGGTTCTTGATTCGACATAAATTTTTAACACTATATGACTTGCGTGATGAAAATTCGGTTTTCTCTTTAGAATTATAAATTGAGTCCAATTTTTGTACTGGTGGTTGGTACATAAATTGATTCTGAACGTTGTTTCTCGACGTTGGTGGCTCTTTTTCTTTAAACACTTCTGCTCCATTACAGCTGTCTTGTTTTGGTTAAGATTTTCATGATTCATTCCATCTTGTATCAAAAAATTGGCTGTCCTTCACTGGGTACTCTAGAAATAAGTTATGTTCATTCCATCTTAATGTTAAAGTTATAACATGAAGATTGTTTTTCCTACTTGATATTGGTTTGTTTTGTTGTTAGTCACATTGACTATTTGGTCATTTAAATATTAGCTTGGAAGGTCCTTCATCGAGAACAATATCAAGTATTGGAGGGCTCCAGCATTTACTTGGTTTACATGAATATGGATTTGCAGCAGTACCAAGGGATTCTGTTCAGTGTCTTCCAGAATGTGATGCTACAAATAAATTTGGAGCATCTTTTGAGACTACCTGCGGTCGTCGTTTGGTAATGGAATCTCATTACTCTTTTTCTTATCAACTTTTGATATCCCTTCCTTTATTATGTAGTTTGGAAAAAAAATTTCTAAGTCCCCTTTATAATTGTAGATTAGACCTGTTGAGTACATTGAAATGATTTCGTCCATGAAACCAGACATTTGGGCATCCTTGGCTGATGAAGTGCCATCGTGGGTTTCAGATAAAAGGAATAGAACATCAGTGGATCGTACTGTGAAATGGCTGGATGAATGCCTCACTTTGAACTCAGTAAGAATGCTAGAATATTCCTTTTTTAATATTAGTTATATCAACATCTTGTCTGGTTTTAAACTCTGCTAGATCTAGATGTCTAATGTTGAGAAATGTCAGTCAATGGGCATCATTTATAGCATTTGGAAAAGCAGTACATAATTGCTCTTTTGTTGTGTGCTGTGTGTTTTGAACATCAACACATGGCTAGGCCCTTAGAGAGAAAATAAGTTGGGAACACATTAGAAATTATACTTGGGACTAAAATCTGCCTCTATGTTAAGTCTGTGGAGATCATCTGCATGTGCAATTCTATATGGAAATTTATAGCATAATAATGATTAGATAGAGGAAACATCATAGAGGATCATAGAATGTTGGCCAAAATTTCCAAAGCAAGCTGCTTAAAGGAGGGAAACAAGAATTCTTGTCCCTTTTAAATTGATAAAAATGACGTAATTATATCCGATGAGGATATTGTGAAAAATTGTGAATTTTTCGAAAACCTGGAAATGTTAGTTGACCATCAGGGATTTTCCAAAATCTGGAGTGATTGGTTGGACAGGCTTTTATTTATATTTTCTAGGAGTAGATTCTCAAACGTGAAAGAGTTAGGGTGCCTGAAGTCTCCTGGACTAGATGATAACCTATAGGTGAAGTTTTGAGAGAAGGATGGAGCATCTTGAAAAACCTGATTCGATCGTGGTTTCCCATAGTATTTCAGAAGTGGTTGTTAACAAATGCACAGATGAAACCTACATTTTCCTTATCCCAAGGGCTTCTAATACGAGCAGATTCATTCCTTCATATATTTATTTTTATTTTTTGTGTGATTATAGTAGCTTTTAATCCATCTAGATTTCTGATAAGAGTCATATGACCATTGTGGTGTTTAACTCTTCGATTCAAAGGCAATATGGGAACACTGTTATGACTCATGATTAAGTGATAGTATTTGGTTTTTATGTCTAGGTTTGGTCCTTTTTATATTTTTTCTTTTCCTAATCTTGTCATCAGTGATCTGGAACAAGCAACTTATTATTATAATGAAGACAGGTGGGGGTGTTTTTGGAGCTATTGTTGGAGGCAATGATGTAGAAGAACGCAAAAGATGTGCTGTGGAGGTGGTTAAGCGTAATGTATCAGGTTCAATTACATGTTTTTTCATATTTAAGGTGAAATAATGGTAATAAGTTCAAGAATCCGTAGTTGAGATAAAAGGAAAAAACTAGTTTATGAGTAATATCAATTTCTAGCTTCTAGCAGAATTTCTCTAGACTGCCAAAGTTCTTAATATTCAGTTTGTATCATGTTTCTTAACACATTCAAATTATTAGCATAAACAATAAAATATTTGGATAGAATATCAAGATTTTCGTTCCTCATGTTTTCTTTTTATCACCCTTGACCCTATCTAGTATGTAAGGATTGATTATTTTCCCTGTATGTTTTGTTCAGTTCAATTTATCATTTCTATCTTAGCTCTTAGCTTCTTGTTCTAATTTCTTAGGTTGAACAAACAATTTTTGTTAGGTTACTGGATTGGAGGTTTTGGGTTTGGAGAGAGCATGGATGAGCGTCCTGCTCTTCTTGATGCTGTTACGGTAAGGATTTGGCTTCTAGTAGTGTTTGGTTTGTTTTTTTTGAAGCACTGCCATCCTTTTCTTACACCAGCTAAGAATGTGGATGTTTTGCATGTGTAGTGTCACGGTCATACTTTTTCAACCGTGCGGCACCATGATCCATGCTTGATCATGGTTAGCCTTAAGGGAAACATAAGTCCCAATCTACATTTTGCCCATTCTTTTTAAGCTTCGTCAGACCTTAAGCAAGACCCTTTCGCCTTCAACCGAACTGAACTCATGTAGAACTGACTTCATTTGGTCTACACGTCACTTGTACATGCGACTTCCCTTCTTTCTTCACCATGATTCTCAACAACCCAACCCCCGCAATTCTGTATCGGTTCGAAACCTTGCCGGGACGAGTTTAGACCCTTCATCGAGCCAAACAGGCTTATGATGCTCCACCAGGGCTTTCCGGGACATTAGACTACTTATCGGGACAACTTAGGCAAATACCGTGTCAACAGGGCTATCGAGTCCCACCGACGCTTTTGGATGTCATCCCGAGTATCGAGACAACATCAGCTTTCTCTCTCCTGCTTGGGTCAGCTTATCGAGGACCAACGTGACCACCCCATGGATATTTTTCCAACTTGAGATCATCCGGACATCCATCCATCCGGACATCCCTGGGAATGGAGCTTTCCGTGTTCATGCCAAGTCAATGCCGAGCCAAGATGGCATACCGGGTACTATGTCGAACCTCCAGCCCATGGGAAGGGGCGCAATGCCGGCACACCCGTGCCGTCCGACACTATCCATCGAGATCCTATTCCCAATGGAAGACGCCCAAGACACTCATCTTGTAACGCTCGCCCACGCCATGACACACTTGTGTGCCATAGGGTAGCTCACTTAGGCCGCAGGACCCATGGGTGGTGGAGAGCTGACACCATGCCTCCTCCTATAGTATATTCTGAACAATTTCCTCTTTGGCACCCATGCATATGCAAAGTGGCGAGTGGTCACTCACCAACGTAGAGCGCTCGTCTGAATTCCGATTGACATGGAATTCGACGTGCTTCCATCTTCCATCAATATGGAACTAACTCCAGAGCCGCTCATCCAAACTCGCGACAAGACCCCTACTTCTGAGGTCATGGCCTGGGGCCCCACGTGGCCCCCACCGGGCTTGTCGTTGACACTGCCAATGGCGCCAACGCTCGTCTTCTTGCTTGTTGTTCAGCTTGACATGCTTGCTCACTTATCTTGGTGTGTTGAATGTGCACCGTCCTCCTTGGTCGCATCAAGACAATTCACTCGGCCCTCTGTCATTGCCAGATGTGTCGACACCCTGGTGTCGCCACTACACTGTCTGCACAAGTGGGGTCACAATCTACTATCTCAAGTTAGATTGTGACACGTAGCTTACTAGTTTATGAGTTGAACTTTGAAGCTTAATAGTAGCAAGTGTTTGTTTGGGTTGTCTCTCTGTTCAATTTGTTGGGCTTGGTCTTGTTTTTTGAGGTTTTTTTTTCTATTCTTTTTACGTTCACAGTCCTTTATGATTTATTCCTTACAAAAATAAAAAAGGCAACAGCGCGCTCTCCCTTTGCTTCTCTCTCTTTCTCTGTGTCATTTTCCTTCCGTTTCCATGTCCTTTTTTTCTTTTCTTTTCTTTTCTTTTTTTCTTTTCGTCTTTATTTTCTGTGTTCTAAGTAGCAATATCCAAAACTGTGTTGCCTCGTCTCCACTTTTATTTCACATTTTTCTCCTGTTGAGTTTTTCTTAGCAAAGTATAAATAAACCATATTGAATTTCATTGTTTTGAAAAGGAAACGTACTTCTAGTAATTCTTTCATTGCTTGCACAGGATGTTTTACCAGAAGAAATGCCACGTATGATCTGTGGGCTTGGACTTCCAGGTATAGTTTTTCAATCTTTTAGGTTGAGTTGCTTGATGAATACATCTTGTTTTGACTTTCGATTGGATTTCTGTGTCCAGGAAATGGAAGCTGAAACTACATATTTTTAATATTTTAATTGAACCTAGACATTTAAAGTGATGTTGTTTTATGGTTTTAGGAGGCCTAAATTTTTGTAGCTGACTAAGAAGTTTAGGTTTAATCATTTTCGTCACTCTTAATGCCAACTTGATGATCCTTTCTGTAATTATAGTTTGAGTTCTCGGTTCTCTGGCTACCAGGAAGGGCACGTTTGTCAAAACAATTAAATATCATTATTGCTAATATGTACACTATAAAAATATATAGTGTAACTTTAAAGGTTTCGAAACTGTGTAGTCTGAGTTTCTATAGTTATTGTTACCATAAATATCATTGTTGTAAAATAAACATAAACTGTCAGCTTGACATCATAATCACAGACTATATGACTCAATCTCTGAGGCAACAACCCTGACAAAATGTTGATGGCCTCTGACCAATTATAGGATTAACCGGTCAAATAATCTCGGTTTGTCCCCATTGTCTGATGATGACAATCTGTTATTATTCTCAATCTATTTTAACTGCAATTTCACTCTATTTGATTACAATCCTTTTCAAAACAGAAACCAAGGTTTCTATTTTATCTTAGGTTCTTGCGTCAAACTATAATTTACTTATTTATATATACGTTTAATTTGATCTTGCAGAGGAGATCTTGCAGGGCATTGCTGCGGGAGTCGATCTCTTTGACTCAGCGTATGCTATTTTAAATGCAGTTTGTTTTTATACTATTGTATCTCTATAAATGGTTCCATTACTGTGTTGCAGGTACATATATCATTTAAGCCTTGGAGGCTTTGCTCTCACCTTCCCCCTTTATGGAATTGTGGAGAAACAGCCTGCCGCACACCTGAAAGACAATGCAAGTGATATGACAAAGATCAACTTAAGAGCAACACTTTATCGGTAAGTTTCGAATTCTTCAGATCTCTATTTGATTTGCCAATATTTAGTCCTTTTTATGTCTACTCGTAGATCCTAATTTGCATGCCGTATCAAAAATGGTTTATTTCTTGTCAGGAAAGATACTTCACCAATTCTTGAGGGGTGTAATTGCTATACATGCCTGAATCATACGAAGGCTTATATAAATCACTTACTAAATGTCCATGAAATGCTGGCTCAGATACTGCTGGAGTTGTATGAACATTTCACTACTTAAATTATATACTTGGTTGTCTAAATTTTATTCTCACAGTAATTATTCTCACTACATTGCAGACATAATACTCATCACTATTTAGGATTCTTTCGATCAATCCGAGAAGCAATCGAGGCAGGCAAATTTCAGCAATTTCATCAGAAATTTGTTGAGGTGAGGCGCAATCATCTAGCATTGCCAACGTCAGCACTCAGCTGTTGACGAGCTCATCAAACAAGTAATTTTCATATTGAAAAGAATCTACTAATGTTTCATTAAATTATGTTACAAATTGATTCATAATATTAACAGCAAGTGTATACCTTAGCTTATTGAGGAGAATATTTGTGTGTTTTCTTGTACAAAAATACCTTTACGACTTTAAAAGCATGTTAAATTTTATGTTGCCTTGCTTTGCTTCACAGGTAAGACATTTAATGTTATTAGAAACCAAAACTATAGATTAGTTGCATAATATGAGATTGACTAGCTATTTTATTACTCTTTTGATAAAAAATTGTTTAAAAAATACTTTGAAAGAGTTTCAAAAGCTATTTTGAGTAGTTGACAGATACTCCAATTTTTTTCTTAAATGACTATTTTGAAAGTTGAAACCAAACATCTTAAAATCTGTTGGTTATTGCCAATCTTAATATCAATGTTGGGATTGATAAAATAGGGTATTGATATTTATGATTTTAATAATTAGTGGTGTAGACTAAGGAGGTAATAGTCAATGAGCATTACATTAAAACAAATATAGTACATAAATTATACAAAGTAAGATTAACAAAGAACATCTAATGAAGTCACCATACCAAGGAGGATTACATTGATTGATCCATCTAAAATCGATCTGAACATATCTTATGATCAAAAACTTGTCTTGATTCACAAACAAAGACATTAATGTTATTAGAAACCAAGGTTATAGAGTAGTTGTGGAATATGTCTGGAATAAATGAGATAAAATGTGCTTGTAGTTGCCAGTTTGAATACCAGTATTGGGATCAATAAGGTAGGGTACCTGATATTTAGACAATGGACATAATAGTCAATGAGCACTATGGATAAATTATTGAAACAAATATAGCACATAAAGTCATACATCGTAAAATTAACAAGAAAATCCAATGGTCTCCATACCAAGGATTACATTGATTGATCCATCTATTAGTTCCATCTGAATATGATCAGTCTTGTGTAGACCTCATTATAAATAAGGAAAAAAGAAAAGAGAAAAAAGAATAGAGAAAAAAGGGAAAAAAAAGAAGAAACACACGTCACCTCTATCGCTTCTTCTTCCATTCCCTCATGGGTGGAAATGGAGTCTGAACCGGGGCTTCAATGGAACTAAGTTTAGTGTTGGATATAAGTCTTCGTTTTTCACATGGTAGGTGGCGTTCAATGGTCGAAAATGGAAGGCCACTTTTATTTTTATTTTGATTTTTTGAAAAAAATGTTCTGACCAATGAGCAGTAGTGTTTATATAATTTCAAAACTAATAATCAAATAGTTACCAAACAAAGCTTAAGTTTAGAAAGGAGGAATTCATGTTACTTGAATATATATATCTATACTCTCCGTTGGTGGGAATTTTTAGGACCAGGCAATCTCGATTTTTCATAAAATCCGCCACTGATGCTCTTTGTTTAGGGAGGACATTGGACAATTAATGGATTAAGAAAGATGAATGAAGAAGTCAAGAGACAATCAAATGCGAATTGGCGTGTGAAAGGGACCTAGCTAGGGAGGGTTGGAAGAAGAGGAAGATAAATATGTACAAGCATTTAAAAAAAAAAAAAAAAAAAAAAAAATTGGGGGGGGAAAAAAATGGGGGGGTGGGGGTGTTTTATAAAGGGGAAAGAAAGGAGAAAAAGAAAAAAAAATAAAAAAAAAAAAAAAAAAAAATTGGGGGGGGAAAAAAATGGGGGGGTGGGGGTGTTTTATAAAGGGGAAAGAAAGGAGAAAAAGAAAAAAAAATAAAAAAAAAAAAAAAAAAAAATTGGGGGGGGAAAAAAATGGGGGGGTGGGGGTGTTTTATAAAGGGGAAAGAAAGGAGAAAAAGAAAAAAAAATAAAAAAAAAAAAAAAAAAAAAAAAATTAGGGTGGGACACTAATAGGTAGTTGGCTGTGATTTCTAAAGGGAATTGGTTGCATGACTGGAAGATCGATTTCCAAAAGCAAAATAAATGGAGGTCTTCAATGAAAAGGAATAACAAGTAGATACGGGAATATAGAGAAAGAGGCAGTGAGGCAGTGTTAATTGCACGAGGACAGAAGCGGCAATGGAACATCTTTAGGGGATGTTGGCAGAAAATTTCTATAGTATGAAAAATTCTCCATACTACCCAACTTATTGTGTGTTGCATCAACGCGTCTTCAAAAATATGGTAGGAACTACTAACATCTTTGTAAGATCCATGAAATTTAGTGAAGGAAAATTTATAATGTGAAGCAGGGAGTATTATTATGATACTACGCTAGTACTAGAAATTTTCTAGTATTTGGCTCATCAACATGAGTTGGGTTTGGGTTGAGTTGGTAAAAATTATCAACTTAATGTTTGGTCCACCAACAATAAATGTTGGTGGAGTTGAGTTGGTTGTTTTTACAAACTTTGCTCTCTCCAATGTTTTCAATGGCTCCACTTATCAGTCGTTGACCACACTCCAGCAACATACTCCAACGATCACCTTCTCACAACCAAGTTTGAGCTACGACAACCACCTCCGATGACAACTCCGACGACCACCCTTGCACAAGTAACTCCATGCGACATACTTCGACGATCATCTTTGCGCGGCCAACTCCGACAACCAACGACAACCACCTCCCATGACAACTCCAACGACCATGTTCACACGACCAACTCTAACAACCAAGTCTGGGCTCTAGCAACCACCTTGGACGAAAACTCCGACGACCACCTTCGCGCGACCAACTCTGCGCTCCAACAACCACCTCCAACGACAACTTCGGCAAAAGCCACCTTCAATGATCAACTCCAATGACAACCACTTCTGACAACCAACACTAACATTCACCTCAGGTGACCAACTTCGACGAAAGCCACCTCTAACGAGAACCTTAATAACAACCTTATTTGATGTGGTTTCATACTTATTTTTTTTATATCACATCTATACTCTACCTCTATTTAGTCTTGGTGTTTCAATCTAATTCATGTCGACCTTTGAAAGTATGTTGTAGTATATTTAATTTTAATTTTATTTACATTTAGCTTCATTCTAATCTAACTATAGTTTGTTATTTTTCTTGTAGAGTCTAAACTAATAGCACATTTCTTCCAACAATTAGTTTGAGGTTCGTTAGCTTTAATTTCAAAGTCTATTTTTATA